>CAWUFW010001874.1:2105000-2538382 GCA_963921515.1 Calotriton arnoldi | reverse complement strand
TCTTACTTTAGGTAGCCAGTGGAGTGATTTCAAGACTCAAGTCATGTTTTCTCTTGGGTGGAGGTTGAGAAGAAGTCTTGTAGGAATCACCGACATAATATCGACAGACACAATATCGACCTACATTTTTATCGACACAAAAATATCGAGTACACTAATATCGATAACCTATACTTAATTAAAATAATACACTATTATCGACACCAAAATATCGTCAAACAATAATATCGATACCACTATTATCGAACACATAAATATCGTTATTCAAAATATCGGACATAGTTTAAAAATATACAACATGTCAAAAATATCGATCACAATAATACAGACAGCAATATTATCATTTTTTTAAAAATATCGACAATTTAAAAACAGATAAGACAAACAAAACTTAACTCCATAAATATATTTCAATCAATAAACATACACTGCATACAAAATAAATCAAATACAATTAATTTGAAAAATAGTAAAACATATAAAACATTACATCATAAATACACTATCAATAACTATTTAAATAATATACACACATTATTTTACATCACATAGATTATAATACACATTTAAAGGATTCAACCTGTTTAAAAAAAAAAGCACTAACTGACTCTTAATTAGCGTTTTCCATATATGGAAACCAACTACCAAAACAATTAAAACAATAAATATCAACCAAGCAAATACACACAATATGAAAATAAACCAATCACATTAAACAAACAATTAATTAAACACTATATAAAGAAAGAAAAATTATTCTTATTTTACACATCAAACCAAAAGAATCAAGAAGACGAAACTCTGCCGGATTGCTGCCAGAAGCAAGGACTTCATTAAAGAAAAATCTATTTCCTATTTTAAAATGTAAGTAAAATGCCATTTATAATATAACACTAATGCTAATCTTCAAAAACTACTATTTATCATGCACAAATAATTAATATATATTTTTTTTCAATCTATGTCGCCTCTACAGATAATTCTCAAAGCATCCAAACAATTACAGACCAGCTTCTAAAATCATCTAACAAATAAAGGGGCCCATTACGATGGCGGGCGGAAGCACCACCGCCGTGCTGGCGGATGCAAAAACCACCAGTTACCGCCGGCACGCAGCAGACCACACGCCCGCCCAATTACGATGCGAAAAGTAGGCCAAACACCGCCGGCAAGCCAGCAACACCGTCCGCCATCAAAGTGCGCCCGTTCACGTAGCGGCGCAGCACAACTGACACACACCGTCCGACGAAACACGCCCCGCCCGGCGCATAAATTACGATGCCGCAAACAAACGGCTCCCACGGCCAAGAGATACCGTACGACAAACCGAAGCGGTAACACGGATGCCGAGCACGGACAACGAAGAAGCGGCTCCCCGAGCATGAATCCAGCACTGCAGGCCCTCCCCATGCTCCTGCTGATGCACCACCAAGGACGCAACGTACCGCGGAGACGCAGGTAGGCACACACACAACAAGTGCACGCAAACAGCGCACACAGTGCAAGGGCGGAAAAGCGGACAACCCCCACCAGCGCGTGTACACTACACATCCACCATTGCATCCACATATGACACACAGGCCAAATCGTAACATCGCGTAACACATGTGTACACACCACCTGGGACTAGGAACCAACCACCCCGTCACGGCCCCAAAGCGCCGATGACGCCGCCACACATGCGCACAACGCAGAGGCCAACCGCAGCGCCATGCATGCGTCGCACACAGACACAGGGACACAACCAAGCAGCACACACATCAGCCCCACCCCGAACGCACATGACACGTGACAGGCCTGCCACAGACATGTCCCCAACGCCCACCCACGGACAACACCCAACGCCACACAACCGACGCACACATGTCAGTGAAGACACGCAACAGCAGGACACACCCCAGTGTAACAAACATGGCGTAGCACACAGCGGCGGCAACACCAACTAGGAGAAGCAGGGCTCCTTCGGGAAGAGGAACGCCAGTACCACACTGAAACACCCATACCACCCTGCACATATGAACAAGACATATAAAACGGAACACCAAAGAGCCCGGGACCGACAACAGGTGGCCCAAGAATAACATTCACACACAAGGCCCAACGCAGAGCGGAAAGGCAGCCTGCCGCCCACACAAGGGAGAGCAGACAGCACTGAATGACCTTCCATTCCAACTCCGAAACCACAGCCCTACGACAGAAGCCGGTGAATACAGCCATTGTCCAAGAATAGACCAACACAGGCATGCCGAGGAGACCGACCACAGGGCAGATAGCGCATATCACAGAAGCACACAACGGACGGGGAAGAAAGAAGAAAACACTCCCCATGTCGGCCACATGCAAGTTAATTGGAAGGAGTCACACATCACTGACCTTGAACTGTCTGAGAAGCATGTGGGAAGAGGGCCCGTGTCCTCCAAACAAGCCAACAGAACACAAGTCCTGTCTCCCTACGACTACACAGAGCTCACAGCAACCTCGGAGCGTGCACATTGCAGACTGCACACACAGCCGGAGCACGCCACCACAACGCACCGCTGCGAAATGGCAACCGCAACACACCTACCCAACTACGCCGAACAGCTCAAGCTGTACAAAACCAACCTGTTCCATACATTGGGATGCGATCTCCTGTCCCTGCTGAACGTAAGTTACCGACTGACTTACCGCATCACATTGTTCAGCTGCGTCATGCCCGTCTTCTACTGTCGGAGGTGTCCCTACCAGCATCCCGTGGAGATATGCCTCTCCAACCCGGCATGTCTGAAGGCGGACCTGCTACCACTACTCCTCCCTCTGGACGCACACGACAGGGCCTGCTCTGCCTATGGGGGCATGGCGTATGTGGCCAACATCGCACCCGCACTGAAATGGGACCACTGTGCCTCCACACGACGGATCATCGAGAACAGCTACATCGAATGTCACCCAGCATGCCCCATCATGGTCCTCCAAGGGACAACTTACGAACAACACCTTGACAGCCACCATCCGCTACATTGGCTGGCAAACATGTACACCACCAATGACATGGAAGCCCTGCTGGACGGCATCGCATACCTGACAACCTGTAAATTCGCCGGACCACAACGCAGGTTCCCCGAGTGACCTATGATGTCCAACCCCGCACCCATGCTTAGCTTCCGCACGGACTGGCCAGTCACCACCACAACAGCCATACCAAACGACCGGCAACTGTAACCACACCATCAACGACATCGCCATGACATCGGATATGACCGGGACATGCACACTGTTCCCCATCACATCCAGGAACACCGCATGCATCGTGGGAGGCAGTGGCATGGGCTCTGTGTATCGCACCCACATGGACGGAACTGCACGAACAACCAGGACACGACATGGATCCAGCGCACATGGACACACACACCGCTCAGTGGACATGAATAGGTCGCCTGGAGTCTGTGGGTGCTGCACCCCTCCCACCCCCGCCCCGGGAATCCCATACCAGGACCTTTGCATGGACGACAAGTGCATACAACAACAACACGACCCCAGTGACTGTGACATGTCCAGTAACCACCACAGTGCAACAACAAGTGGCACGCCGCTGCATGCACGCAAGCACATGCCCTGATGTCATCTCACATGCACGCGTGCATGAGGAACAACCGCAGCAAACCTGTCACATGGAACTGAGATGGACTGTGCCCATGATGCCAAGCGGTCTGGTAGGCTACATGTATACCGTCTGTGTCAAAGTCCGCAGCTCCGCAGCAATACGTAAATGTACATTAGCACAGCCTTGGCCAAGCAGATGTCACTCTGAAGCCCACATCCCACATGCAACAGCCAATCACATGTAACCCCACACCCTATCCCATTTGCAATCATGCTCAGTATATCCTCAACATGTATTCCGCTGCCAGTAGTGTCCACTATACTGCATCACAGAGGACAGAAGACTCAATATAATGTTTGAAACCAAAACTGTCTCCGCTGACTCATTTCACAAGTACGAATGAGAGAGGATGAGAGTATGTGAAGTACACGGCAGTCGTGACATGACCATGTAGTCCACTGGTATTGGATGTCAACGCAAATGAGTAGCACTACTGTGGAAGACACACATGTGTCGTGTGAAGTCGTATGGACGCAGTGCTCAGGTGGGTGGGTGCGACGGGTAGATGCGCACATGCCAAGTTGGAGCACGCCGTGTTGGGAGGGGTCATGAACAGTACACCACCGCTTCCCTGGGCATTGTGAGAGGACACCTGTCGGGGGGAGTGAACACGTGTGTGCACAGCAGCCGGGCACACGTACAAAGCGGTACCAGGCGCACCTCAGCCCACCCTCTGTGGACAAGCTGGATCCTGTTGTGCGCCCGCCATGCCCCTTGACAAGGCACACACAGCCCCAGTCGACCAGGTGTAACCCCAACATAGTCAATCCGCACAGGCGATACAGGGCACGGGATGGCAGTGGAGCATGGTGTGTGAGAGGTCTCCTCGCGCTCCTCCTGGTCATATCACGCAGGCAATAGAACCTCAACGTCTAGCATGGCACAAGTCAAATGGAAGTGTAGGGGACGCACCACAGCACGAGCAGCACTGACGTCACGGGAGGTGGCTCGCACCATCCCATCCATTGCCCATCATACCAACCACGCCACATGCCATTGCGACTAAGTGCAAGCGCGTGCGCCACCACCCCCGAGCCCTCCCCAGAGAGGCCAAAGAGTGAATGTGTGGGCCATCAGTCACAGACGGACGCGGCATGGCCGCAAGGGCAGCCACAGCCACTGGGTGTCGCAGGTGGCGGATCCGGAAGGCGAAGACTGTGATGCATAGTCCATGCAGGCCGGGTCTCCATTTGGGGCACCACGCAGGTGGACGGCGTCCCGCAACACATCATACCCTGAGACAGCCCACTCGTGCAACTGGACCCACACATACACTCCTTGCCCTCTCTGGTGCGAGCTTGGGGCTGCCTGTGCAAGCGCTAGCCTCGCAGGTGAGCATGCATATTGGGGGAGCGAGGGGAGGACATGAGGGCTGGGGCGAAGATGACTGTATCACTGTCAGTTAGTACAAGGGATGACCCAGATGTGGAAAGGAAGAGACGTGTCCCGTGTGTACTGCAACTAGTCGCCAATCCAACTACCCCCATGTCCGGAATGTAAGCCCGCACCTAGGCCCGCCCATCCGCCACATCGAACATACCACCAGCACGACAACCTTCCCATTCGAAACACTGACTGGGGGTGGCGACCAGTGTACAATCATGTGTAGCCTACCCACGCGTACATGTGGGCCCTCCATGATCCATGTCACCTGCGGCAAAGTCATGACATGCGCAATGAGGGAAGTGAGGAGAGCTGTCCGCCCCACGCGCAGAAGGTGCATCAGCTCCACAGACCCAGCAGCGAGTCCAGCAGGGGTCACATGTGCAGGGGCAGCTGTGCCTGGTGTGAAGGCACATGCATATAGACAGCACATCGACCAATGTGTAGTCTGCCCACATCTACAGTCCATCATCATGCGGACATAGGAATTGAACACAGGGCAACACATCTTAGTTGGTGCACCCACCGTGACCAACAATGCGCAATCATCGACGTACCCGCCCTGTGCATGGCCCCCCACCCAACGGAGGCACATCCAGTGCCACCATCCCACACACACAAGCCTTCCACGGAACATGCTGTGTCCAATGGTCAGTACAGAGTCAGCGCCCATCTGGTGGATCCTGAACAGGAGACACATGCACACACATGCCAGCTCCCACTATGTACGTCTGCCACCTGGCACGTGCAATGTAACCTCTCACCTGTGACGTGTGACTGCAAGCACACAGCCGTCTTGGCATGGGGCTGTCAATGTGGACACCTGTCAATGTTTCGGGAGGTGTGATCCGTACAGTGCTGTACATAGGGTGCAGTGCTGACACCTACTACTGTCTCATATCCCCTCGTGCCACAGGTCCCACTTGTTTTGGCCGCTCAGCCTGTGCCCACATCGTCGTCGTCGTGTGCCATACTCATCCAGCCGCGGAAGCAGTTCCATGCTCAGCAGACATTCATGTTGCCGTGGCGTTGCCGCTTGACGGATATGCAGTCAGTCCCCATCAGCACGCCCGCAAGTCATTGGGGCCTAGATCCCCATGTGCATGCACATGGCAGTGGTTTGTATCACTAGCCATTGCCATTGTTGGGAGACCTGTGTAAGTGTATTGTGGCCGTGCCGTCCCAGCTTGACAGCTGGGCTGTGGCTCATGTGCTTGCTCAGTCATGTCAGTGATGTGTATGCGAAATTGCTATGTGTCGTGTTGCTTTGACATGTGTCCTCTGCCATTGTCCCTAGGCGGAGACCGAACATTGACCGCCCATACCAATTGCTGGCGGACATGGACGATACAGAGGTTATTAGGAAGTTTCGGCTGGACAGGCCAACCCTGCATCGACTGTGTGCCATGTTAGAACCCCATCTCCGTCCCCGCAGGGTGTATCCGACTGCTGTCACCCCCACGGCTAAGGTGATGGCCGCCATGCATTTCTTCGCCACTGGGTCATTCCAGCACACAGTGGGCATTGGAGGAGGGATGTCCCAGCCCATGTTCAGCAAGGTGCTGAGGGATGTACTGGCAGCCATGATGCT
Source organism: Calotriton arnoldi (assembly GCA_963921515.1). Classification (NCBI taxonomy): domain Eukaryota; kingdom Metazoa; phylum Chordata; class Amphibia; order Caudata; family Salamandridae; genus Calotriton; species Calotriton arnoldi. The sequence continues at coordinate 2,531,765 of CAWUFW010001874.1, read as the reverse complement.
GTACCGAAACAGGTACATCCGCTTCCCCAGGGCTCGTGAATTGGCGGCAGTGAAGGGTGCATTCTATGCCCTTGGCAGAATCCCACACGTCGTTGGAGCCATTGACTGCACACATGTCGGCCTTGTTCCACCACAGGCCACTGAGCACCTGTACCGCAACAGGAAGCACACGCACTCCCTGAATGTGCAAGTGGTGTGCCTTGCGGACATGGTGATCACCCACGTGTGTGCAAAGTTCCCAGGCTCGGCCCATGACGCACACATAATGCGCAACAGCATCTTGCCACGACTGATGTCCAATATGCAACAGGATCGTGCCTGTATTGTCGGTGAGTATGTGGAGTGGTGTAGCGTGCTGGTTGTGCGATGCTGTCCCCTGTCCAGTTGGAATTGCAACGGTTCTCTGTGTCCCTCACACCCAGGTGACTCTGCGTACCCGAATGGGGCATGGCTGCTCAGTCCATTGAGGAATCCTCGCACCCCAGCAGACGATCGCTACAATGAGGCACATGGGAGGACCAGACGTGTGGTCGAGCGTACCTTTGGCCTCCTCAAGTCCAGGTTCAGGTGCCTGGACCGCACCGGGGGTGCGCTGGCGTACTCCCCACAGAAGGTGTGCCGGATAGTGGTGGCGTGCTGCATGCTGCACAATCTGGCCATTCGGAAGCAGATCCCCCTCATCGTGGATGACGGAGATCAACCAGGGCCCCAGCCCGCAGACCAGGACAGCTCGAGTGAGGAGGACAGCGGAGAGGAGGAAGCTGGTAATGTGCGGCAGCAGCTCATCGCCCGCTACTTCACTTGACGGTGAGTGTCCATGTACGACGGCTGATGTGGCTGTATCTGTGCAGGTGTGTGTGTGCTGTGTCAGGGTGGCCGCTTGTTCACTGCGTGCTGTGTGTCAACGCTCCATGGCCAGGGTAGTATGCCACTGTTGGTGGCTGTGGCATTGTGCCCTATTGCTCTGTGCGATGTGTGTACATTGCTTGTAGTTGTTGACATGTACTGTGTGATGGGTGTGTGACACACTCATTGAATGTGCTCCTGTTCTGTCTCCCACCCCTAGGTCCCTACAGGCCCTCCGGATTCAATTGCCATGCCACGCATCAGGTGCCTTTCCGCCCAAGGTGGCCGTTGTATTCCGTACAAATAAAACACAGGGCACAAACAGCAGTTAGTGAAAAAGGTGCATTTATTACAAACTGTGACATGTGATTGTGTGTAAGGTGATGACAAAAGTGGTGCGTGCAGTGACAATGAGCTGTCGGTCATGGCTGCGTGATGCTCAGGGTGTACCCACTGGTTCTATGTCCATAGTCCAACACACACATGCCATCCAGATGGCTGTGTGGAGTGGGATCGTAGTCCAAGTCAATGCAGTGGCTGGTCAAGGAAGGCTGGCGGAGGCTGGCTGGCTGCCTCACTTGCGCTTGGAGCGTGCGAAGTCCTCCCGGGAGATCTGTTTCCACTTCGGACGGCCCCTTCCACGCTTGCGAGGGGGTGCCTGCTTGCGACATGCTGGTGGTTGAGGTGTGCTCACTGGCTGTGGACGCAGGGGAACTGGACACTGCTGCTCCACCCTGCGCCCCGGCAGGTGGTGGCGGAGGGGAGCTGCTGTCCCTGGCAGTGACCTCACCGCCACCACCAGCTGGCCCATGAGGTCCACGAGCTGGCCCATACGGGCGTCCATGGACCTCAGCACCCCCAGCACCTCACGCGTGTCTGAAGCAGACCGGACCCATTGTCCTTGGGCCTCTTCATAGGCCCCAAGGACTCTGGCCATTTGAGGCAGGGCATGGCTCCCAGGGGAGGCTGGCGTTTCCCTGACCCTGCTCCTCCTACCAGTCCTGCTGCCACCGGCCTGCCCACTAGCCACATTGCTCACCACGGTCCTCGCTGTGGCTCCCAGGGTGGATCCAGTCGGCCGTGCCACCACCTGCGCTGGGGCTGGTGCCAGCGAAGACGTGGTGGTGGTGGCGGCGGTGGTGGTCGGTGCGGCGATGGTGGCGGTTGCGGCAGTGGTAGTGGCCACAATGACCGTGGGTGTGGCCGCAACGACAGTGGCAGCAGGGGGCTGGGAATGTTCAGCAGCCCTGGATGATGGGTTGGTGGGTAGGAGGGGTCCTGGGAGCGGCTGGGCCCTGCCACACCAGATGGGCCTGCTTGGTGGTCCGTGTCCGAAGAGGAGGACAGATCCTCCAGATCCGTGTGTCCTCGTTGGGGGCTTGTAGGCTGGCTGTGCTGGCTGCTGGCTCCATCCCCAGCATCCAGCAGTTCGTCACCTGTGGAGAGAATGAGATTTGTTATTGTGTTGCACCTGGCGAAGTATGTATTTGTCGTCTGACATTAACAGTTCGTGCAATCTCGTACATGGGTTTCCCGGAGGCGTGTGTGTGGCTGTAGCATTTGTAGTTGTGTGTGCTTGGCAATGGGACTGTGTGCTGTGCACATGTGGCATGGGACGGATTGGCCATGCCGATGGGTGTGTTGCTGTGCCCCTACTTATTGTGACTCTGGTGTATGCGGGCTCCTGGCCCATCCTGGGTCTGGTTTGTACTTTGCTTTTGGTGTTCAGATGGGACGCTTAGGAACGCATATGGCAACATGGGGGCCATGCCCCAGATTCGCATTTGGGAGGGAATATGCTTTGGGGTTCAAATGGAACGCTTTAGGAACGCATATGGCAACATGGGGGCCATGCCCCAGATTCGCATTTGGGAGGGAATATGCTTTTGGGGTTCAAATGGAACGCTTTAGGAACGCATATGGCAACATGGGGGCCATGCCCCAGATTCGCATTTGGGAGGGAATATGCTTTTGGGGTTCAAATGGAACGCTTAGGAACGCATATGGCAACATGGGGGCCATGCCCCAGATTCGCATTTGGGAGGGAATATGCTTTGGGGTACATGCTGTGAGCCATGGGTGCCGAACGTGACATGTGTTGTGGCAGCATGACAGTGCATGGTTTGAGGTGTGTGCATGCTTGACATGGCCTGCATATTTGCTGTCTGTTGTGATTACTGGACATGGCATTGGACGCATCGTTATGAGTGAGTGATGGTTGTGTGCCAGCCAACGTATTGCAGTTGTCCCATCTCCTTGGTGTGCGTGCTGCCCTGTGCCATGTGCATCACTGCAGTGCTCGGGGGGTGTGGCCCATGTTGTGTGTTGTTGCTCACAGTGTGTCGTGCGCTTCATTGACTTCTGGCACATGGTTGGTCATGGGCATGTATCTTAGCGTGACTGCTGTATGTGTGGCAGCTGTGCGGATGACATGCCTTTCATGAGACTGGGGCTGACGGATGGGATGGATGGTATGTTGTATGTGCATGGTGTGTCTGTGTGTTTGATGGGTTCAGTGGTGTTCGTGGTGCATTTATGTTGTTCCGCTCTGTTGCGTCTAGTGTTGTTTGTCTTACATAGGCGTAGTTGTGGGGTGTGTGGTTGACAGGCAGTAGGGGCTACATGGACAGGACTTCAATGGTGTTTCGGTTGTGTGTGATGAGTTGCACAGTGGCTGCCGTGGTGGTACTATATTCAGTGTGGCTTGTGCATGCAGACGTGGCTCCTTGGGTGTTGCTATGTATGTGATGGGTCATGTGGGGTGTGAGTCTGTTGTTCATGTCCGTGTGCACATTGTTCACTTGTTCGTGACGGTGGGCGGTGCTGCGTGTTCGTCTGCTACGTGACATGTCCCATGTGTTGGTCGTGTTATGGTCCTCATGCCTCCAGTAATCCAGCCCTGTCCAGTTTCCCACCTGCAAGTTGTTCGTGCGTGCACTGTACTGGATGCCACATGGCTCTAAGCGGGGGTGCTCCATGTTGCAGGTCTGTGGGGGTGGGGGGTGTTGTGGGTCGTGGGGTGGCTGGACACCCACTGACACCGATTGCTGTGGACCGTGATGTCTGCCTTTCGGCTGTCGTTGTGGCACTGCGGTGGCTGACACGTGGCTGTGGGGTGTGGGGGATGCTCCTCCTTGCTGTGCTGTGGGACTGGGGCCTGGTGTGTGTTGTACTTGGGCTGTCCACCCTCCCACCCACTGCACTTTGTGTTCCTGCCACTTACCTGTTACTTGTCGGTTAGTGCAGCTGTGGCGGACACATGGGTGTGGTGGGTGCTCGTTGTGGCGCTTCTGGCATATTTGGGGACCTGTTGGTGGTTACGTGGCTGGCTGAGTGTACACATGTCCCCACGTATGTTACAGTTGTTCGGTTTGGGCTGTGTGTGGTGGTGTCTGTTGCATGTGTGTGTGATGTGTTGTGTATTGTGTGCTGGACATGGGGGTGTTTGTCCCTGGGAGCTGTGGCATGGTGGTAGTGCATGTGAGTACATAGCGGTGTGCTGGTATACATTAGTTTGTACTTACCAGCCTCCACTCCCCTGCTAATCCGGCGAGGATCTCCGGATGTATTATGACTCGCACCTTCTCCTCCCACGCTTTGAAGGTCTTAAAGAGCGCGGGATTCCCTCCGCCAGTGACGGCAGCCAGCTCTCTGTTTTTGCCCTCCTTCTTCTTGACCAGGCTCTTTACGTCATTCCAACGTTTGTTTATTTCACCTCTGTTCCTGGGCAGGGTCCCGACTGCATTGACCTGGTCTACGATCCGGTTCCACATTCTGTTTCTGGTGGCTAGTGGTGTGTGCTGGACCATGTTCCCATAGATTTGTGGGTACACCTTGATGATCTCGTCGACCATGACCGTCAGCTCAATGGGCGTGTACTTGGGCATTCTTTGTGGTGCCATGGTGTTTGTGGTGCTGGTGCGGTGTGTGTTGTGTAATGTGCAGGGGGTTTGTGGTGCCGGTGTTTGGTGGTGGTGGTGGTGGTGGTGGTGGTAGTGATGTGTGCGTTTCTGTGGTGTGCTGCTGTCCTTGCTGTGTCACTGTGTCCTCTCCTCTCCTCTCTGGTTTGCAATGTAGCAAGGGGTTGTGGTCTGTGGGAGTGCTGCTTTTGTACTCACCTATGTGGGTGTGTCCTCATGGTCTGTTGTTTTCAGGTGTGTTGTGTCTGGGGTTCTGGCCTTTGTATTTTTTGTTTGTCCGGGGGTGTTTTCGGGATGTGTACTGTGCTTGTGTATTTGTGCGTGCCTTGCTGTGTGGACTTGTTGGCCATGTTGTGTGCTATTGGTTTTGTGAGCGGATGGTTTCTGTGCAGGTACGTGGGCGCCATGGCTTCTGCCGTGTCGATTCTCATCGGCGTTCTTTGCGCTGGCGGGCGGTATATTTGTGGTTTTTCCGCGCTCATGGCGGTGCGATCGTAATTTCACGTGCGGTGTGTCGGCCGTGAGGGCGGGCGGTTTTGTGTTGTCGTAGCGTGTTTCCGTCCGTGGCGGGCGGTTTGACTCCGACTCGGACGTTGGCGGGCGGTATTTTGTGTGTTTTTTCCGCCGATGGCGGTTTTCGGTTTGTGTAATCGTAATGGCGTGGTCGGTGTTCAGACGGTGTGTGCGGGCGGATTTTTGCTGCTTCCATGCCTGGCGGATTTTTTTACGCCGGGTATCGTAATGGGCCCCAAAGTAAGTATTCAGCAAAATGCTTTTTAAAAATTATCTAAAACACCCAAACAAAGCCCCAACTTCATCCCAAACCCCCACCCCACACCATATACAATTTAACAAAATAATTAAAAATATGTTTTACTCTACCAACAGAAACATCAGCAACAAAACAGAATTCAACCAACAAAGAAAGGACATCTCCATTCAAAACAACCTCAAAAGCAACATTGTAAGTATATTAATAACAATGTGTATGTATTATTTAAAAAACATGTACAATATTCATTTATTAATTTTTATATACATTTTTTTCGTAGCATTTAAAACATCACAATGACAGAAAGCGCCCAATTTATCACTTCCCAGAAAGGAAAGTTTTTGTTATGCTACATGGGGTATGTTTATACCCATGAAAAGCAAAGTGGACTTAAAGTAAATTGGAAATGTAGCAAGTACTATTCAAATAAGTGTTATGGGAGGGCAACAACTAGAGAAACAACAGTTTTGTATGTAAGGGAGCATAACCACCCCCAAATGTTACTGAAATAGAGGTTAGGAATGCCCTAGACGACATTAGAGAAGCCAGTACTAGCTCACAAAAATCTACAACTCAAATACTTAAGGAGATGCTGCCCAAAGTACCCCAACATGCTACTGGCCAAATGCCCTCTATTTCTTCATTAAAAAGAACTATATCTTGAACAAAAAAAGCCACAATGACCACCACACCTGCCCCAAAAACATTTGAGGAGGTAGTAATTCCCCCAGAACTCTCTATAACTCATAACGAAGAACCCTTTGTTCTTCATGACAACAAATCCAAAGAGAAAAGAATAATTATGTTTGCAACAGCAAATAATTTAATAAAACTACAACAATCAGAAACATGGATGATGGATGGGACTTTTAAAATTTGTCCCAAACCATTCTATCAATTATTCACTGTCCATGCCCTATATCAAAACACTAACATCCCTTTTGTCTACGCCTTACTACCCAATAAACAAAACTCCACATATATGGAAGTACTAACTAAAATTAAACAAGACACAAATAATTATTTTCCACAGAAAATAATTATTGATTTTGAGCAGGCAATGATAAATGCAATTCTAAAATCCTACCCACACACATCAATTCAGGGTTGCTACTATCATTTCAATCAGTGTATATGACACCTTCAGAAATCAACACTAAGGGGCTCATTACGATGGCGGAAGGACCGCCACCGCCAGCCATGCAGTGCCGGTCCTTCCGCCATCGGAGCCCGATTTTCCCACCGCCGAATTAGGATGGCGGTGGGAAAACCAATCTGTTCGCGGTGGACGCAAAGACCGTCCGCCACGGTTACGCAAGGTGGTCCTTTTCCGCCTGCCTTGCGGAACTAAACTATGGGCCAACATTGCGGCGGTGCCTGCAAGGTAGGGATTACGATATCCCTTTCCGCCTGTCTTTTCGCGGCGGACATCCCACTGTGGAAAGACAGGCGGAAACGGATTCGGGGCCCGTAGCGGGCCCCCCTTGTGTGGGGGGGAGGTAGCTGTGCACTGGGGGGTACCCATGGTACCCCTCTGCATTTCCCTGCACTGCGTGGCAGGCACCGCGTGGTGCCTGCCATGTAGTGCAGGGAAATGCACAGCATGGCATTTTGGCATTGCGTACGGTGCTGAAGCCAGCAGCACCGTCCACAATGTTAAAGGTATGGCGGGCGCATCCTAATTGCAGTGGTGGGACACCGCAACAATGGCGGGAGGACTCAGGTCCTCCTGCCATCGCAATGAGCCCCTAAGTGTTGAATATGCGACAAACAGTTAATTTGCATACCAAATAAAAAAACTTATAGCACTGGCCTACGTCCCAGTTACTGACGTGGCCGAACATTACAACTTATTAATAGAAAGTCCTTACTGCCAGCAACACAAACAAAAATTAAGTCCCCTCCTAGACTATTTTGAAGATACCTGGGTGGGAAGACTCCATAGATCAGGACATAGAAGGCAACCAAAATACCAAATTCCATGGTGGAATGTATACCTTAGCACACTAAACCAAGAGGCAAAAACAAACAATGCTGTTGAAGGTTGGCATAATGCCTTCCAAGCAACAACAGGACGAGGTCCACCTACTCTACACAAACTCCTACTCTCCCTCCAAAAAGAACAGAGCTACCAACAGCTAAGAATGGAGCAATCTGTAACACAAATCAGGCCTAAACTATCCAAACAAACTAAACTAATGTTTGAATACTTACAACATCAAGTCAGACTATATCCAACAACAAAAGGCCTAGAATACTTAGAAATAATTGCCAAAAGCCTACTATAAATTAAAAATCCAGTTTAAAGTATGTGATACTTTTCTATAAAATTAATTAAAATGCATAAATATAATTTTTATATTTTCACAAAATGTATTAATTTGTCTAATATATTTTTATTAAAACAATAAATATATATATTGACATAATTAAATATATGAAAATATAAGCAACAATAACACTATGGGGGTGATTAGGATGTAGGGCGGATCGCCACCGCCCGCATGGCGGTGGGGCCCGCCATTTCCCACCGCCCACCTCACATTTCCCCACCGCCATATTAGTATGGCGGTGGGGACCCAGGCGGACGGAAAGACCGTCCGCCGGTTTTCCGCCGGTAGGCAATCCGCCCGGGCGGAAAAGGCCTGCAATATGGAGGTGGTGCCTTGCAGGCACCGCCATCCATATTAGGATGATGGCGGTCACATGCCTTTCCATGGCGGAGACTCCGCCATGGAAAGGCATGCGGAGAATGCCTTTGGGGGCCCGTTGCGGGCCCCCTGGGGGTGGGGAGTGGGGGGCTGCACTTGGGGGGTACCCATGGTACCCCCCAACATTGGCATGCACAAGGTGGCAGGCACCGCGCGGTGCCTGCCACCTTGTGCATGCCAATGCACACAGTGCATTCCCAGCATTGTGGCGGGCGGTGCTGTGTGCACCGCCCGCCACAATGCTGGGAATGGAGGATGCCACCGTCACGGTGGCGGTGGCATCCTAATCGCTGGCGCGGGACCGCCGCACCACTGGCGGCCGGTCCCAGCACCGCTAGGGTGGCGGGCGGACGAAAGTCCGCCCGCCATCCTAATAGGCCCCTAACTCTCTTAGCATTTCCCTCCCACAATAAATAATTAAAATAACTTACAGTTTCCGTAACTGTAGAAATAAAATCCCAACTCTTGTAAAACAATCCAGGTATATCATAATCCAAATAGAACGAAAAAGTACCCCCAAAAAATTTTTAAAATCCAACTGTTCAAAAAGTAATCCTCCGTCCGTAAGTCCACAAACGATATACCATAAAAAACCTGAAAAAGTGTTTTAAAAAAAGAAACACTCCATGAAAACCCGAAAAATTAAGGAAGTGTAAAATAATTATTAGTTACTTAAACTAATACACACTACCTTAATCAAAAAAACGCAATCTTCTAGTAACCGCCACTTTTTACGACCAAAACCTGTAAAAAACCACAAACATTCCCACCCACAGAAATATACACATAGGGGCCGATTCCGATCTCGGCCGGTAGGGCTCCGAATCGGACTCGGCATTACCGGATCCGATTCGGAGCCCTGTTTCTCGACCGAGTCGGACGTGCGTCCGGGCGAGCGAGTACGATGCGGACGTACGCAAAATCGCCGACCGACTCGTTCGCGGGACCCAACCGCTCCGACCGACTCGCACGGACACGACTCGCACCCCGCAATGGAGACGTTCCCCGGCCGGGTAAGTACGATGCGCGCCGCGAGCAGTGCGACCGACTCGCACCGTCCGGCTCGAAAGAGCAGTCGGAGCCGCACTTTGGGGGTCCGTGTCGGACCCCCCTGTACGCCTAGCCGCGCGAGTCGCACACAGGGGGGACCCATGGGTCCCACTACCTGTGAATGTACGGCACGACCCACTTCGATGCGTACCCGCTGTAGGGGGCGCCCTTGTTCGCCTCGCACCCATTGAGTCAATGGGAGCCCGCGTACGCGTTGTACGACCGGCTCCCATTGACTTCAATGGGAGTCCGACCGAATCGAGTCCGATAGCATGCGAACGCATCGTACTCGTTCGGTCGGACTGCTAGGGTCCGATTCGGTCAGAAATCTCTCCGCGTCCGGCTCGGTCGGAGAGATTTCCGGCCTGAATCGGAATCGGCCCCATAATATACAATATCACACTGTTACAAACATTATACACACCATATTCACACATATTCTAACATATTTTAAGTTTTCTAAACTAGGCCGCAAAAAAAAAAGGTACATAAATCGCTAAAAGCTAACTTACACATAAAAACGCCACAATTCCAAAACCTAACACTACACACACTAACTACAACCTAACTACCTTCAAATTAAATTAAAAGTTTAGTTAAAATAAAGAAAATTAATCTTACCTTCCTCCACGCGACGCAGCTCCCATCCGCGAACTTGTCCCCTTCGAAATAACCCAAAACAAACGTGAGCGGTTGCAAAATACAAGCACCAAACAAATATGGCTGCTTTAAACATAATAAATAAATGTATTTTGTTTAAAAACATGTTATTACATTGTAAATAAATTACTAAAATGTTTAATTAAAATACTACAATTTATAAGTTATGTTTACATTTATTTAACATTTTTCAAACATTTTAAAATTATAATAATAAATATTATTAAAAATATAATAATTATTATTATAATTCCATATATTTACAAGTTATATACAAAGTTGATTAAAAACATGTAATAATTTTATTAAATGTTTAAAAAATGTCAAACTTATAAAAACAATGTATAAAAATTAAACCATGTAATAATTAATAATATTAATATTTTATATATTAATAATATTAATTAAAATGTATTATTATTTGTTTAAAAATGTAACAAAGAATAAAATTGAAAATGTATTAAAAAATGTGAAAACAGTTATATTATTAAAAACTGAACAGTATATGTAACTAAATAACAAATGTTCACAATACAAGACTAAAATGAACTACTGTTATTAATAATGATATTTTTTACTCAAATGTTTCTAAACCAATGTAAAACTACATTATTTCATATTACAAAGTTTACATACCTGTATTAAAAATTTACCAATGTTAAAAACATTTGTTTACATAATTATTATATGTAAAAATATACATATGTACCAAATATTTTGTGTCTGTAAAATAAATATAATTTTTTATCTATATGTCTTGATTTATATTATATGGACTGAATAAAATAAATATTTTTGTTGATTACAAAATAATTTACAATAAATAAACATCAATAAAAAAATAAAATGTCTATTTTTTTGTTTATCATTTTATTAAAGTGGTATTTAATGTTAAAAATTATGTTTTTATGAAATATACTATATTAAATAATATGTTTTAATTAAATATATATATAATGTTATTGATTATCATTTTTAACTATGTTATAATTAAAATACATTACAACTACCAACTATATTATTTTTTAACCTTACAAATTAATACATATATATTAATTACTATTCCCACTACAGTTAATATTAATTCAGGGTAGATGCTGGACACTTAACTTAATTAATTTACTATTCCCATTCCAGTTAGCATTAAGTCAGGGTAGGTGCTGGACACTAAACTTAATTAATTTACTATTCCCACTCCAGTTAGCATTATGTCAGGGTAGGTGCTGGACAGTAAACTTAATTAATTAACTATTCCCACTCCAGTTAGCATTAAGTCAGGGTAGGTGCTGGACACTAAACTTAATTAATTTACTATTCCCACTCCAGTTAGCATTAAGTCAGAGTAGGTGCTGGACACTAAACTTTATTAATTTACTATTCCCACTGCAGTTAGCATTAAGTCAGGGTAGTTGCTTGACACTAAACTTAATTAATTTACTATTTCCACTCTAATTTTTATTAAGTCTGGGTAGGTGCTGGACACTAAACTTAATTAATTTACTATTCCCACTCCAGTTAGCATTAAATAAAGGTAGGTGCTGGAAACTAAAATTAATTAATTTACTATTCCAAAACCAGTTAGCATTAAGTCAGGGTAGATGCTGGACAGTAAACTTAATTAATTTACTATTCCCACTCCAGTTAGCATTAAGTCAGGGTAGGTGCTGGACACTAAACTTAATTAATTGACTATTCCCACTCCAATTAGCATTAAATAAGGGTAGGTGCTGGACACTAAACTTAATTAATTTACTATTCCCACTCCAGTTAGCATTAAGTCAGGGTAGGTGCTGGACACTAAGGGGCCGATTCCGATTCCGGCCGGAAAACGTACCGACCGATTCGGAGCCGGAATTAATTCCGACCGACACGTACCGTTGCAGCCCGACCCGCCAAGTACGATGAGAAGCGAGCAAAACCCGACCGACTCGTACGGAACACAAGCTGAAGGACCGAGCCGCGCGGAAAACTGCAATCCGGCCGGACAAACACGCGCTTCGAACCGACCGACTCGCACCCGGAACAATACCGAACGAGACGTACCCGCGGACTCCCACCCGCCAAGTACGATGCAAGGCGTGGTAAACACGACCGAGTCGCACGGAGGACAAGCCGTACGACCGACATGCATACAAAACTGCGAGCCGAAGCAACCCAAAACACCGCGACCGACGTGTACGCAGCATAGAAAACAGCACAAACACAGCGTGAACGAAACGGACGAGCCCGTACCAGACAACTGCAGGGTCCGACTCGGTCACAAGAACGTCTCCTACATGCACGAAAAGTACAAAGGGAAAATACACAAAAAAGGCCAAACAAGCAATTACAAAGCCAATAAATACTGGGGGAGGGGCAGGGAACAAAGACACACCCACAACTCCACCCATATAAAGGACACAAATCCCTACCATGAATCTTTGCAAATTCAAATTACCTGCCAGCACTCAACAGCCAACAACCACACACCCACAGCTCATCCATCACATAAGCCACACACCATCAGCACCACAACAAATAGAAACCTCACATACACCTACCAAAACACACACTCACACACCTTCACCTGCACACCAACACACACATCACTCACCATCACCACCCATCACCATGCCCCCAAAGAAGAATCACAAGTTCCTAGATAGTGAATTGGAAGTCCTGGTAGATGAGATCCTCAGGGTAGTGCCACAGCTCTTTGGTACACTGGTCCAACAGACACCCATGTCACAGAAAACAAAGATGTGGGAGAGGATCGTCGACAGGGTGAACGCACAATCACCATGTTTGCGCACAAAGACAGACATCCAGAACAGGTGGTATGACGTGCGCAGGAGGGTCAAGGAGCTGCTGAAGAAGGACTACATCTTGAGCCAATACACCGGCAGTGGCCCTCCTGCCAAGCCAGTATACCTCAGGCCCTGGGAGGAGAAGGTGCGGGCCATCCTACCACCAGTGAGCGTCTATGGACTAGAAAACATCCCAGAGCCTGGTGAGTACACAACAAATGTACACAATATTCTGCGACTACGCACACATCACTGTCAAGGGGAGAGTCAAACCATGCACTCTTAGCAAATACACAGCAACCAGAACAGAATCATCCCAAAATGTGTATGTCACTCAGAGAAACACAACACATGCCATCACAAAGTGACATTTAACTGTGTCATCACATGTACAAACACAACTACAACTACAGCTAGGCAGTGGCACAAATATAACTGACAAACACATCCAGACAAGTAGCCACCACTACAACACCAGCACACAGTGAAGCCCACTGAAAGAAAGGAAATATGTGTATGCTGGGCAAGTCAGTGTAGCCAATAGCATCATGGGAGTTGTAGGCACAGATATTGCTCACCCCCACAACTGTCCCATCAACACCACCCTGAACCATGCGCACATCACAGGGAGTGGAAAACAACTTACAAGATGGCTGACACTGGGCACTGCTGTGGGGAGCACAAGGCCCTGCTGGCAACTGTGCAACAACCAACAGCAGGACACCACTGACTGACATCCTGAAAGACAACTTGCACTCTCTGCAATGGAAGCACGTTCCATGGTGGGATATCTGGCTGGGTGGGAAGGAGGACTCACAGCCCTGACCATAGTTACCAGCAGCGTTTCTCACACACACCCCTAACACAAACTCCACAAAACTCACCTGGGAGAATGCATTGCCCCACACTCCAATCAAATATCCCACAAAGAACCACAACCCTGGGTCATGCTGAGTGAAGCACGGGGACACACATGGGACCTGTAGCAAAACTAACCCCAGGATAACACTGTCAGCCATCTTGTCAGCACAGGCACACAACCCCACAGGGAAGCAGAGTCAAAGGGAAGGAAGCATGGGCATGCTGGGAAGGGGGGGTGGAGGCAATAGCATGATGGGAGTGGTAGTCACAGCTCAACATCCCCCACCCACATGGCCCAGCAAGCTCACACTCAAGCAAGCACACCCCACAGAGAGTGGAAAGCCCTATCAAAGATGTCTGACACTGGTGGTCTGTTGTGGGGAGCACAAGGCCCTGCTGGCAACTGTGCAACAACCAACAGCAGGACACCACTGCCAGCCATCTTGCCATTGCTCTCACACTCACACACACTGAAGTCCACCCAAAAGCAAGTAAGTATGGGCATGCTGGGAAGTGGGGTGGAGGCAATAGCATGATGGGAGTGGTAGTCACAGATATTGGTCACCCTCACAACTGTCCCATCAACACCACCCTGAACCATGCGCACATCACAGGGAGTGGAAAACAACTGACAAGATGGCTGACACTGGGCACTGCTGTGGGGAGCACAAGGCCCTGCTGGCAACTGTGCAACAACCAACAGCAGGACACCACTGCCAGCCATCTTGCCATTGCTCTCACACACACTGAAGTCCACCCAAAAGCAAGTAAGTATGGGCATGCTGGGAAGTGGGGTGGAGGCAATAGCATGATGGGAGTGGTAGTCACAGATATTGGTCACCCCCACAACTGTCCCATCAACACCACCCTGAACCATGCGCACATCACAGGGAGTGGAAAACAACTGACAAGATGGCTGACACTGGGCACTGCTGTGGGGAGCACAAGGCCCTGCTGGCAACTGTGCAACAACCAACAGCAGGACACCACTGCCAGCCATCTTGCCATTGCTCTCACACTCACACACACTGAAGTCCACCCAAAAGCAAGTAAGTATGGGCATGCTGGGAAGTGGGGTGGAGGCAATAGCATGATGGGAGTGGTAGTCACAGATATTGGTCACCCCCACAACTGTCCCATCAACACCACCCTGAACCATGCGCACATCACAGGGAGTGGAAAACAACTGACAAGATGGCTGACACTGGCTACTGCTGTGGGGAACACAAGGCCCTGCTGGCAACTGTGCAACAACCAACAGCAGGACACCACTGCCAGCCATCTTGCCATTGCTCTCACACTCACACACACTGAAGTCCACCCAAAAGCAAGTAAGTATGGGCATGCTGGGAAGTGGGGTGGAGGCAATAGCATGATGGGAGTGGTAGTCACAGATATTGGTCACCCCCACAACTGTCCCATCAACACCACCCTGAACCATGCGCACATCACAGGGAGTGGAAAACAACTGACAAGATGGCTGACACTGGCTACTGCTGTGGGGAGCACAAGGCCCTGCTGGCAACTGTGCAACAACCAACAGCAGGACACCACTGACTGACATCCTGAAAGACAACTTGCACTCCCTGCAATGGAAGCACGGTCCATGGTGGGATATCTGGCTGGGTGGGAAGGAGGAGCGGATGACAACCAAATACAACCAATGCAGACCATGTACACACCCCAACATTCACATAGAAATGCCCAAATAATGCAGGACAATGTGCTACACCAATATCAACCCCTGACTGTGACAACTTAGGACAATGCATTGTACAGGCCCGCATCCAGAGGCACAGTCACAACTGTCAGGTGTGTCAACCATTGATGCCTGCAGAAACATAACATACATTGTGTATGTCTCCCAAAAACAGGTGATGATGGGGACACAGCAGCAGATGCTGAGGAGTCCTCGTCCCAGGCTCAAGAGGATACGGAGCTCACTGGTGTGGAACAGCCTCTGCCCTCCTCGGATGACGAAGACTTACCTGGCACCTCCGGAGCAAGTCATCATGCAGCACCAGCAGGACCACCAGCTGCACCCCCTGCACCCACCCCTCCAACGACTGTCAACACACACACCACCCCTGCCGACACGGACAGACCAAGGAGCAGCACCACCACCAGCACAGGGACCCTGGACCAACGTGGGGCCATGGACACCACCACCACCAACAACCCACAAGGTGGCCCAGGGTCACCTGTGCCTGCCACCTCAGGTACTGCACGTGTCACCAGGGGTGGTGGGAGGGGTGGGAGACATAGGTCGCTGCTCACAGAGGGGTCTGGACTGCATGATGACCCACAACTGGCACGCATAGCCGATGCGTACCAGTCCAGCACCGGAGAGTTCAGCCAGGTAATGGGGCTCCTGAGGGTCATCAAACAGCAGCAGGCTGCCCATCATGCCCGCTTGGACTCACACATGTCCCGCGTGGAGTCCAAGTGGGACACACTGCAAGAGATGACGGAGGTGCATAGGGACATATTACAATGCCTCCGCCAGATGAGCAGCAACCAGTCAACACCTCCCTGTATGCCCACAACATCTGCTGCTGAAACAACTGCAACTGCCACAGGGAGGCAGGATGACTCTGGCGGAGAGTCCCCTGCACCGCAGCAGCCTGCACTTGAGGATCCCCCCCAAAGACGAGGGGCCGTCCGAGGAGGGGCAAGTGAGAGGCCGATGGCCATGTGCAACCCCCAGGAAGCCAAAACCTGTTCTGGAGAATAACCTTTGTGCGCAAACTGTTCACCCTGTTGACTGCAACACAACTCTCCCACATGACATGGGGAGCCCAAGTTGGACCAATGTCTCTGATTACTGTGGACTTTACTCTGGACATTTCTGCTACCAGGACTTCCAAATTATCTAGGAACTTTGGATCACAATCACAATGTACAGCACCCAACAACCTGTGCACTATACTCACACATGTATGTCAATAAACTCACTTATACACCATACTTGCCTCTGTTGTGATTCCAATGTTGTCTCAGAAGTTGCGATGATGATCGAGGAAATGACACTGTGCATGCTAACTGCTACAGCAAGTACAACATCGGCATGTGAGTCATGGCGACTTCACACATATGGGGGAGGCACACCACCAGGGCTACACAACACATACACACCATGGACATCTGACTCATCGCCTACAATGGTGTTGCCAGGAAATACGTTGCATTGCACAGACCCAACACCTATTCACAGTCTGTGTTAACTAGCCCACTGGTGCAGTAAGCAAATGTCAGTCAGATGTATGACCACAGACAACGCACATCACATAGTGAAGCACAGGTTTATTACACATTTGCAACATGTTGAAACCACCACAGATGCAAGGTAATCCCACCTGGCAGCGGGCACATAGTCAACAAGTGTAGAAGGAAGGAAGTCCATGGGTGTGGTGCACATCACCTGTAGGGACACAACAGCTACCACCCGGGAAGTCGAATCACGGTGTTGGGGATCACAGTTGACCAAACGACTCTGAAAGTACCCTGTGAAGGACAGAAATGACACACAGTCAAAAGTACTGAAGAACAGGACAGAACTGCAATACTCATGCACAATACATGTTACAAGATACCCACCCAGAACCAAGTTAGCATGTCAACACTGTTGGGGAGTACAGACTACCTGCAAGGACACATCGCTACACGCATACAGACATGTAGCCCATGGACACACTCAAACAGCACCAGAGCACCACCAACACATATCATGAAAACTCACATCATTGACATGCCATCTCTGGATACTCACATTCAGCTGAAGAAGTTGGTGATGAGCTGTGTGCGGACATCACCCTCAACATCATCATCATCATCACTGGCATCGTGGTCCAGGCCAGGATCCTCCACAGGTGGCGGACGTTGGTCATCGTCATCCAGGATGAGAGGCAACTCCTTCCGCACTGCCAGGTTGTGGAGCATGCAGCAGACAATGATAATCTTGCACACCTTTGCTGGGGCATATGGGAGGGACCCTCCTGTCTTGTCGAGGCAGCGGAAGCGGCTCTTCAGGAGACCAAATGTCCGCTCAATCACTCTCCTGGTCCGACCATGTGCCTCATTGTAGCGCATCTGGGCTGGTGTCACAGGGTTCCTGAGGGGCGTCAGCAACCACGGCATGTTGGGGTATCCGGAGTCACCTACATACAGACAATTGCACATTAGCAGAGTTGGAAAAGAGGGTGGAACACTACATAGCAGAACACACACAATGGTACAAAGTCAGTACACACCTACAAGCCAGGCACGCTGGTTCCGCATCTGTGCCATCATCCTCGGGATGCGACTACTCCTCATCACGTACGCATCGTGTGCAGAACCAGGGAAACGGGCACACACGTGTGTGATGCTCATATCTGCAAGACAGACCACCAGTGCATTGACCGAGTGGTAGTGTTTGCGGTTACGGTAGGCCTGCTCTTGGGCCTGTGGTGGTACCAACGCCACATGTGTCCCATCAATGGAGCCAATGACATGCGGCATCCTCCCCAGGGCATAGAAGTCACTCTTCACGCCAGTGAGTCATTGGAGTCTAGGGAAATAGATGTACTGGTTCAGGTATATCAACATAGCCTCCAAAACATCCCGGAGCACACGGCTGAACATGGTCTGTGACATCCCACCAGCAGTCGCCAGAGTGTGTTGAAAGGTACCAGTGGCAAAGAAGTGTAGGGCTGCCATCACCTTCACCTTGGGGGTCAGCGCTGTAGGGTACGGACGGCCAGGTTGCAAATGTGGTGCCAAGCGCACTGCCAAATCCTCAATCAGCTGCCTGGTGAAGCGGTACCGTCGGATGCTGTCCCGTTCCACCATCGTTGCCAGGTCAGGGAATGGTCTATGGACAGCTGGTGCCCTGCAGTGCATAGGTGAAGAAAGCAAGATTGTCAGTCACCCCACATATGTGGCATTGAACACACTCAACATCACATGATACATCATAATGAGGCACAAGTACATGATGTGTGCAGTTCCGTACGGATATGTATGGCACATACATGGCCAATATCTAACATCACAGTCCAACAAGTGGCATCAAGAAGTCCCAGGTCATGCCATCGGATACCATGAGGCCGTGTCCCAGTACCCATCTCCTGCTGCCAAATAACAAACACACGCCACAGTGACATGTGAGGACTGATGTGCACCAGGCATCACAGCTCAACGACAGGTAGATTCCCAGGGACCTTGTATTGCCACATGGACACTGGCATGACATGGTGTATCATGTATACACCACAGCAAAACAACCATGAGCCCCACAGGTAGTGGTCTGTGTTGCCTCGGCAGGACAGACATGGACGTCTATGCCACACACACGCACAACATCAAAGTCCATGCACAAACAACGTGGATGTGGAGACTGCCTCCCATTGTGCACATGAAATCAGAGACATTGTAATCACAACATGCACACAGACTGTGGAGGACCAGAGACATTGTGCCAATGGGTCACCCTGGGTTGGACATAACGTCCCACATGGGACTCAGGGGGTATGTGACATGACATACACATACACCACCGTGAACTGTGACCATGCCACATGCACAGATATGAACAGTTGCACATCACAGTGGTCATGTACACGAAACACCAAGGATTCTGTCCCCATAAACACGTGCACAGCCTGGGGGTGGCTGCCCCCAAGTGACACCCACAGAACAACATGTTCACCCCCATACACGGAATAGGTAATGCAGCCTTACATGCCCTAGGATACAGTTTGGACAGGCTGTGGTGTTGTAGGTGTGCCCCTCACTGCCTGGGAAGTATATGTGGCTGGCATATGTTCACCTGTGACATTCATGGTGACATATGCCAGTGACTTGTACAGGGATGCGTTGGACAGCAATGGACCGATCAGTGCGCACACATTGGCCATTGCATTCAATGTGCGCTGGTACGCGTTGTATTGGCAATATGCCTTGGACAGCAATGGACCGATCAGTGCGCACACATTGGCCATTGCATTCAATGTGCGCTGGTACGCATTGTATTGGCAATACGCCTTGGACAGCAATGGACCGATCAGTGCGCGCACATTGGCCATTGCATTCAATGTGCGCGGGTACGCGTTGTATCCTATGTACGCGTTGAACAGCAATGGTCCGATCGGTGTGCCCGGCCGGCCCATTGCATTCAATGTGTGCGGGTACGCGTTGTATCCTATGTACGCGTTGAACAGCAATGGTCCGATCGGTGTGCCCGGCCGGCCCATTGCATTCAATGTGTGCGGGTACGTGTTGTTTCCCATGTACGCGTTGAACAGCAATGGTCCGATCGGTGTGCCCGGCCGGCCCATTGCATTCAATGTGTGCGGGTACGCGTTGTATCCTATGTACGCGTTGAACAGCAATGGTCCGATCGGTGTGCCCGGCCGGCCCATTGCATTCAATGTGTGCGGGTACGCGTTGTTTCCCATGTACGCGTTGAACAGCAATGGTCCGATCGGTGTGCCCGGCCGGCCCATTGCATTCAATGTGTGCGGGTACGCGTTGTTTCCCATGTACGCGTTGAACAGCAATGGTCCGATCGGTGTGCCCGGCCGGCCCATTGCATTCAATGTGTGCGGGTACGCGTTGTATCCTATGTACGCATTGAACAGCAATGGTCCGATCGGTGTGCCCGGCCGGCCCATTGCATTCAATGTGTGCGGGTACGCGTTGTTTCCCATGTACGCGTTGAACAGCAATGGTCCGATCGGTGCGCACCCATTGGCTATGGCCTGGCCTGGCAACGGACGCGTTTTCAAAATTTGAACGAGTCTGATGCTGTAAATTCAGTTGGTCACCCACAACAATGTTGCAATTTCATGGGTGTCACGAAGTTGAACATTTGAAGGATGCTGGGGCGTGTGTAAGTGGTGCAATTCCATGGATTGGCCAGATTCAGATGATGCAAACGACTTGGACCTATCACTTTGGACACATGGGACAGTATCTGCCTCTGCAGCACACATATAATGCTGGCTGTTCCCCTGAGAGCTCACTTGCCTGCACTACATGCTCCAGGACGACATCTGCCACAACACTGCTGCTGTATCTGCACCCTCTGGACCCTGCAATGGCACGTACTGTGGAGAGAGCCCCAGCCTTCAGCACTGAGGAGAACCAGGCCCTGCTGGATGGCCTCCTTCCACAGTACAGCAAGCTGTATGGGAAAGCAGGGGAGCAGGTGAGTGTTCTGTCCACTGCCTTTCTAAATGTGCATGTTGTCTGACTAGCAAGGCTAACAGTCTGCACACCACTGGCTAGCAGGCTCACTGAGTAGTTGTCACCCCCCATAGTGTGTAGTTACATGCACTGGACAGGTATAGTGCAGTGACAGTGCATTTAAACTAGGTTTTACTTCCCAGGCAATGATACCATGTAGTAACTGCTGGCATACTGTCCATAGCCATCGTTGCACTGCCTGTGTACATCATGTGCCCCTGTGATTGAGACATGTATATCCAACTGTGTAATGCACGGATATGTTGCATGTGTAGTAATGGCATTCTCACTTTGTTATCCTCACAGGTTGATGCCCACCAGAAGCAGAAGATATGGCTGACCATCGTCCGGGCAGTGAGATCCATGGGGGTCTACAAGCGCCGGATCCGCAACTGCCAGAAGAGGTGGCAGGACCTTCGGGGCTGGACCCGGAGGATCGCACGGGTCCAGCTGAAGGCGTCGCCTCCTCGCAGGAGGGGCGGACACTGGACCCTGACCCCCCACATACTGAGGATCCTGGCGGTGGTCTTCCCTGATCTGGATGGGCAGCTGAAGGCCAGAGAGCAGCAAGGAGGGGGTGAGTCCATGTCTGCATTGTGAACTATGTCTGCCATGCTATGTGCCCTCCTCTGGCCTGGTTAAACTTCCACAGTACATCAGTCTTGTGGTCCAGGACCCATGTCCCTCTATTGTGCACTGCCCACTCCTCATCTGATACCCAGGTGTGGCCCTTACAGTCAGGGTATTGTGTCACTTGGGTACTGTGTCCTTGCAGTTTGCTTGACTCAAGGTGGGGGACAGCATCTGTTTCCCTGACTCTGTGGTGGGCATCATGGGTGGGTCAATTCCTTACACATTGCCTGTGTTCTGACATGTGTTCTGCGTGTGATTTTGATATGTGGCCCAATTGCTGAGCTGATCCACCACATGTGCCTGGGGTATCTGGCACACACCCATGCTGCGGGTGGGAACAATGTTTGTGCCCCAGGAGTGTGTATATAACGTGTGTCACACATACTTAGCCAGCTGCCTACTGTCCAGGGCTCATCCCTCATTCATGTGGGACAGGACAGTCATGCCTACTCCAGGCCATACAATACACTCTGTACTCCCACTGCCGTGTATCAGCTGACACGTTTTGCTCAGTGATTCGTCCCCTCAGGTGTCTGCCTCTGTGTCAGTGTGCTGTGGCTTCGTTGTCAGGTCTGCTGGGGTGTTCCTCGGTTGGGGCTCCGCATGCCACCGGAGATGTGACCATAGGAGATGATACATGTGTGACACATAGGTGTTTGATCACCTGACCGTGCAGACTGGGGTATGCGAATATGAGGTTCAGGCAGCTGTTTCCCATACACAGCAGATTGTGATGTGCTCAGGTGCAGAGGGTAGTGTTACAGGTCTCCCATATGTACAATGGGGATAGCCTGGACAGATGAGGGTACAGATGATGTGGTGTGTGGGGGATGTACATGTGCACTTGTTCAGCTCCAGGACTTGCATTCCCCATGATCTACTATTGTGACACAGTGCAGAGTGTTGTTGTCTGGCTGCCCTGCCCATGTGACTGGAGACAGTTATGTATGACTTAGCAGGCATGGCTGTGCCATGGCATGTGACTTCCTATTAGTGATCCTGCAGGGGAGTGACATTTGCTACATGCACACCATTGTGGCAATGGCTATCAGGACATGGGTGCATCATGGTGTCTGTCGCTGGTATGCATCACATGCATTTCCTATTTGACTCTGGGCATCCCTTTCATCCGGACACCTGCACTTACTCAGTGGCAAGAGTTGTGATGTGTGCATGTCCACATGCTTCACCGGGTTCTCTGCACTGTCCAAATACTGTGTAGGTGGTGCATGTGTCCACACTGGGGTATTGCCATCCCACAGACACCATACAGATGGGTGCAAGGCCAGGTGGGATGTGAGTGCCATGGTTGACCATCAGACTGACAATTGACTTCTCCTGTTCTGTTTGTGCAGTTTTAGCAATGTTCAACTAAGGATGCCAGGGCTTGCTCTGTAATGTGCTGTACTTACTGTGGTGTGTGCGTTCGGTGCAGGTGACTGATGTCTGTCTGTTTCCTATTGATTGCAGATACATCCACGGCCACAGGAGGGGACAGCTCCACGGACCAGGAGGAGCCGCAGAGCCAGACTGGGTCAGCAGCCGAGGAGTGGTCGGAGGGACCCAGTGGCACGGAGGGCGAGGGGAGCCACACCGAGGAGTCCTCAGCACCATCCACCTCAGCTGAGGACCAGAGCAACTCGGACGATGACTCCCTTATGGAGGCGGGTGTCAGCAGCCACCACACCCCAGCTAGTGTTGCTGTTCCCGCCACACCACCACCACCGCCCTCCCGTTGGCTCCCATTCCCGAGGTCCGTGGAGGCTCCCATGTTCGGGAGCGTGTCTCCTTCGGGCCAGGCACCGCACCCCTGCACCTGTGTCCCCTGCTGCCCTGAGTGAGGAGTCTGTGCACCTCCTCCACCAGCTCCATGTAGGACAGACAGCGATGCTGAGTGTCCTCCATGCACACACCAGTCTGTTGACTCAGCTGGTGTCATTCATGGAGGGCATCTCATCGGGCATGTCTGACCTACAGAGGGGCAATAGGTCCATGGACTCCTCCCTGACGGCAGCAGTGTCCCTCCTCCGACAGTCCCTCACCTCTCCTGCCTCTGCCCCATCCACACTCCCCAGCACCTTACCCATCCCAAGCACACACACACTGGCACAGGCACACACCAGCACAGACACATGCAGCACACGGACACACACGTCAGAAACAAGACGCACACGCACGCACCATCAGGGGACTGCAACCACACTCACAGGGGATGGGGCACAGGCACAAACACACGCATCCACAAGCACTGCGCAGTCCTCAGTTGCCTCTCCCTCCAAAGACCCCTCCCTTGCCTCACCTTCAACCCCATACACACAGCGGCTCTTCCTCTGTGACCTTGGCCTCTCCCCCTCCGACCCAGCTGATCCAGCATTCAGGGGGAAGAGGAAGCCCACCCACACGGAGCGGAGTGCCCCTGGCCCCCGGACACCATCCCCCAGGTGCGGACCGACTGAGGCCCCCACCCGCAAGTCCCCCGGTCCCGGAAGAGCAAGACCCCACCGCCGCCCTGCAGCTCAGGCACCAAGTCTCCTTCCTCCATCCCTCAGGCCCCCACTCCACAGGTGCCCCCACCACACCCTGCCCCAGGTTCCCCACCCACAGATACACCATCCCCAGAAGGGTCAGGCCTTCTCCCCCTGCCACTTGCTCTTCCGGCCCCACACCCCCCGCTGCGCTTGTCTGTACCACTGATGTGGTGAGGGTGTCCTCCCCCTCTGTCCTGCCCACCTTTCCTGATCCCCATTCTCCTCCCCTGGAGGTGGGCACTGCTGTGGAGTCCACTATCACCCTGTCTGACTTGGGCGCTGCAGTGGCGGACCTGTCCACTCCATCTGCAGGGTCCACTGCAGTTGTGCCAGCACCCACAACATCTGAGTCATGCCCCCCAGTTGTGCCGGCACACACCATGTCAGACACCTCCACTGCAGTTGTCAGTGGCTCTCCAGCACCCACCACCCTTCCCTGCCTCCTCCTGGTGAGCCCTGATCCTGTCCCTGCGGTGCCTGGCCTGCCCCCCGTATGCCCCTCCTAGGGGATTGTCCCCGGTTGTGATCAGTGCAGGCATGCATAGGGTGACATCTGCCACTGTCACCCTGTATAGACTTCCTTGATGGACTGGCCATTGGCCTTTGTTGATACCTTGCAGTTCTTCCAAGTTTTGAACCCACATGCTGAATAAAGCAACTTTCTGTTCTCTAGTGGTTTTGCTTCTGATGTACATGATGTTGATGATGCTAACCGTGCCCTTGCTGCAGTGATGGTGATTTTTGGACTCATGAAAATGAAGTGTTACTGTGCATGAACCCATGTGTTCCAGGGGTACAGTGTCCTATCCTGTGGTGAATCCATGTCGTCCTTAGGAGCATCTGAGGGTGTCATGTATTCAATATTTGGCAATGGGATTTCCTACTTACATTAGCAATGTCACATCTGTGGGTTCCACCCATGCACATCTGTTGTGTTTGCCATTGTTCAATTAGTCTAGTTCCCTGACCGTGTGGCCATCTCCACTGGACATGCAGGTTTGGGCATCAATGGGGAAGGACTCTTCTGTGTTGTCAGTGCAACTTGCTATACATGTGTGTTGGATCTGTGCTGTTGATTTCGTTGACATTCCCATGACCAGGCTGATGTGACGGGAGCCTTCATTTGGTGCTAATTGTTGACTGTGTGACCAAGTGTTCTGCTGACATGATGGAGCCCTACTGATGCGACATATGGCACAGCTTTCCTCACACAGGAGTGGAGTCCCCTCATGGCAGTGTGTACTCCTGTGACATCTCGTGCGCCCAAGGTGTGTGTTGTATGAGCATGTGTGTGTGTTCACTTCCATGTTGCTGTGCATGCTGGGATCCCTAGTGATGTTCCTGTTTGTGATGCTTGCTGAGTTGAGCTATGTTCCCCCAAAGTCTTCTCCTGGGTTCTCTGTGATGTGGGTGCATGGCACATTACTGGTCATCAGGGTGTCACCCATAGGTGTGTTTGCTGTCAGGGCTGAGTTTGTGGGCAGACGCTGATGTGTCACAGTCCGGATTCCCCTTTGCACTTGTTGTTGACACCTGTCATGTGATTTCTGGTTTGTGTTAGCTTTCATTGGTTGTGACACGTTGTGTGTGTGACTGATGGCACTCCTCAGGGCTGCAATGTTGGTAGTTGTCTATGTGTGCCTTTGTGGGTGACCTTGGCTTCTTCATAGGTGTGTGACTGTGGCTGGGATCCCATTGGTTGGTGTGGTATTGCCGTCATGTCCATGTACAGCGTAGTGTGCAGTGTGTCAGACATTCAGGAGTCTGGTAGAGTGGCCATGTGTGATGTGTTCCTGCACCTTGGTTCCCACCACCCCCTGGGATTGTCCTGGGTGCATGTGCAATGTCACCAGTGCATGTGAGCTTCACTGCTGCACATTGTTGGAGGTCGAGGTGTGTGGTGTTGAGTGTGTGCAGATGAGAGTTGTTGCCCGGCTAGACCCCTGCCTCCATGTTGGCCTTGGCTGACAGGCCGTGCTGGTTGATTTGTGCTTGTGTAGGTGTGATGGTAGTTTGTTGCTCAGGACACATGACTGTGGTTCACAGTGTGAACGACATCTAGCTTTGTCATCACAGTGGGATTGTAATGCAGCCCAGGGTCACCACATTGTGGGGGCCCTGGGTGTGGTGCTGTGGTGTCTGTGTGTCTTGCTGTGTCAGTTGCTGTTCCTACATGCTTGTGTGACATGTGTGATTTGTGCTCCCACTCATCTGACAATGCCTGATTGCCCACATAGGGGATTTGGATCCATGAGTTACCTTTGTGTGGCAGTGTATGCACGTCTGTGTAATTGGTATTCAGGCCTCCTCATGTGTTATGTGTTTGCCTGGGGACACTGGTACCCCCCCCTTACCTGTTGTGTTTGATGTGCAGTGTGGGTCTGCCTGTTTGTGTTTGTGCATCTGCACCACTGCATTGGCATATCTTTAGTGTGCCATTGGCTGTATGTTGTTTGGTGTGTTTGCCCTGCTGTCCCTGGGACTCCTAGGTCATCAGTCAGCACAATGATCATTGTGTGTGTCCCCCATTGCTGCCATGGTATGGTATCTGTTCACCTCCCTTCTACAGTCTCCACTGGGTATCTGAATTTGTGTGCCCATTGGTGCAAATATGTGGGTCTGCATTCTGATGGTCACTTCTGTCATTGAGTCATTGATGAGTGTTGACAGTGTCAGCCCCCATGGGTGATGTTTGTCTGCACATGGCCAAAGGTATGTCTTGTTTGCACTGCACTGTTTGCCTCCCCCATTCTATGTTGCTATGGGACACAAGCACTACTTTGCCACTGATGTGTTTGTTGTTCTGTGACCAGGAATAATCCATGCAGTTTGGCAGTTGCAGCTTATTCTTTGTCAACACATACATTTTGGTCACTGTGATGATGGGGGTTTGGACCCCATTGCCACAATGTTCAATATGTGCTTCAGCTATGGACCCCACACTCACATTTTGGTCACTGTGATGATGGGGCTTTGGACCCCATTGCCACAATGGTCATGGCCTGCTTGCATTGTGGGTGCCACACACATTTATGTGTGGCACTTGTGATAGGGGGTCACATTGTATGTCCACAGTCCTGTTCAGTGTTGTAGGCATTTGACACAGTCTACACACGCTTGTCATGGTGTTGGGGGATGTTTTTGTGTTGCATTCTTTCTGCTGGTGTGTGCTTCTTGTGGCATGTATTTGCCATCCTGTGAGTGGGGGTGGTAGTAGTAGGCATCCAGCCCCCTGGGTAGAGGTGGTAGTAGTGGTAGGCACCTGGCACCCCTGGGTTGAGGTGGTAGTTGTGGTAGGCACCTGGCACCCCCATGGGTAGAGGTGGTAGTAGTGACAGGCATCCAGCCCCCTGGGTAGAGGTGGTAGTAGTGGGAGGCACCTGGCACCCCTGGGTAGAGGTAGCAGTAGTGGTAGGCACCTGGCACCCCCATGGGTAGAGGTGGTAGTAGTGGTAGGCACCTGGCACCCCCTGGGTAGAGGTGGTAGTAGTGGTAGGCACCTGGCACCACCCTGGGTAGAGGTGGCAGTATTGACAGGCATCCAGCCCCCATGGGTAGAGGTGGTAGTTGTGGGAGGCACCTGGCACCCCCTGGGTAGAGGTGGTAGTGGTGGGAGGCACCTGGCACCCCCTGGGTAGAGGTGGTAGTAGTGGTAGGCACCTGGCACCCCATGGGTAGAGGTGGTAGTAGTGGTAGGCACCTGGCACCACCTGGGTAGAGGTGGTAGTAGTGGTAGGCACCTGGCACCCCCATGGGTAGAGGTGGCAGTAGTGACAGGCATCCAGCCCCCTGGGTAGAGGTGGTAGTAGTGGGAGGCACCTGGCACCCCTGGGTAGAGGTGGTAGTAGTGGTAGGCACCTGGCACCCCATGGGTAGAGGTGGTAGTAGTGACAGGCATCCAGCCCCCTGGGTAGAGGTGGTAGTAGTGGGAGGCACCTGGCACCCCTGGGTAGAGGTGGCAGTAGTGGTAGGCACCTGGCACCCCCATGGGTAGAGGTGGCAGTAGTGGTAGGCACCTGGCCCCCTCGGTAGAGGTGGTAGTAGTGGTAGGCACCTGGCACCCCTGGGTAGAGGTGGTAGTAGTGGTAGGCACCTGGCACCCCCTGGGTAGAGGTGGCAGTAGTGACAGGCATCCAGCCCCCATGGGTAGAGGTGGTAGTAGTGGGAGGCACCTGGCACCCCCTGGGTAGAGGTGGTAGTAGTGGGAGGCACCTGGCACCCCTGGGTAGAGGTAGTAGTGGTAGGCACCTGGCACCCCCATGGGTAGAGGTGGTAGTAGTGGTAGGCACCTGGCACCCCTGGGTAGAGGTGGTAGTAGTGGTAGGCACCTGGCACCCCCTGGGTAGAGGTGGCAGTAGTGACAGGCATCCAGCCCCCCATGGGTAGAGGTGGTAGTATTGGGAGGCACCTGGCACCCCTGGGTAGAGGTGGCAGTAGTGGGAGGCACCTGGCACCCCTGGGTAGAGGTGGTAGTAGTGGTAGGCACCTGGCACCCCTGGGTAGAGGTGGTAGTAGTGGTAGGCACCTGGCACCCCCTGGGTAGAGGTGGCAGTAGTGACAGGCATCCAGCCCCCCATGGGTAGAGGTGGTAGTAGTGGGAGGCACCTGGCACCCCCTGGGTAGAGGTGGTAGTGGTGGGAGGCACCTGGCACCCCTGGGTAGAGGTGGTAGTAGTGGTAGGCACCTGGCACCCCCATGGGTAGAGGTGGTAGTAGTGGTAGGCACCTGGCACCCCCTGGGTAGAGGTGGCAGTAGTGACAGGCATCCAGCCCCCATGGGTAGAGGTGGTAGTAGTGGGAGGCACCTGGCACCCCTGGGTAGAGGTGGCAGTAGTGGGAGGCACCTGGCACCCCATGGGTAGAGGTGGTAGTAGTGGTAGGCACCTGGCACCCCTGGGTAGAGGTGGTAGTAGTGGTAGGCACCTGGCACCCCCTGGGTAGAGGTGGCAGTAGTGACAGGCATCCAGCCCCCATGGGTAGAGGTGGTAGTAGTGGGAGGCATCTGGCACCCCCTGGGTAGAGGTGGTAGTGGTGGGAGGCACCTGGCGCCCCCTGGGTAGAGGTGGTAGTAGTGGTAGGCACCTGGCACCCCATGGGTAGAGGTGGTAGTAGTGGTAGGCACCTGGCACCCCCATGGGTAGAGGTGGTAGTAGTGGTAGGCACCTGGCACCCCTGGGTAGAGGTGGTAGTAGTGGTAGGAACCTGGCACCCCTGGGTAGAGGTGGTAGTAGTGGTAGGCACCTGGCACCCCTGGGTAGAGGTGGCAGTAGTGACAGGCATCCAGCCCCCATGGGTAGAGGTGGTAGTAGTGGGAGGCACCTGGCACCCCTGGGTAGAGGTGGTAGTAGTGGGAGGCACCTGGCACCCCCATGGGTAGAGGTGGTAGTAGTGGTAGGCACCTGGCACCCCTGGGTAGAGGTGGTAGTAGTGGTAGGCACCTGGCACCCCCTGGGTAGAGGTGGTAGTAGTGACAGGCATCCGGGCCCCTATGTGTATATGTGGCATTGGTGATGGGCATCCCGCCCCTATGGTGCTGCTGTTTCTGGAGTAAGTAATTTCTGCATCCCTGTGTGTGTGTGTGATATGTCGGGTACGTGTAGTTTGTGTCTGTGGTTGGTGTCTGACTTACCTTCTGCGCCGTACGCGTCCGTGCCTGTTCCGGTAGTAGATGTAGAATATTGGTAGGATCAGAACGATGGGATTCATTGTTGGTTCGTCTCGTTCGTCTTCGTCGTTGCTTCGCCTCGTCCTCGTCGCTGGCGTGTTCGTCTCGTAGCCGTGGATCGTGTTGTGACACGAATCGGAGCTTATGTGCGCCTCTCCCGGATGCTTTGACGTGCCGTGGCGTAGCGACGGGTTCGGGCGCGTACGGGAAGCGCATCGTACTTGTCCGGCCGGACGGGGCTGCTTTTTGGCTTCCGGGCGACTCGTATCTGCGTTTACGGATCCGGCACGGTCGGGGATCAGGACCTGTATTGGGTGAGTACGACTCGGTCGGAATCTGCGCTGTTGTGCGCATTGTACTTGTTCGTTCGGATTACTGTGCGGATCGGTCGGGAAACAGGTATTCGCATGGCTTTTTTCCCGACCGAATGGCGTTGGGTGCTTCTCCGACCGAGATCGGAATCGACCCCTTAACCTAATTAATTTACTATTCCCGCTCCAGTTAACATTAAGGGGCCGATTCCGAGTCGGGCCGGAAATCTCTCCGACCGAGCCGGACCCGGAGAGATTTCCGACCGAATCGGACCCTTGCAGCCCGACCGAACGAGTACGATGCGCACGTATGCCATCGGACTCGATTCGGTCGGACTCTCATTGAAGTCAATGGGAGCCTGTCGTACAACGCGTACGCGGGCTCCCATTGACTCAATGGGTGCAGGGCGGACAAGGGCGCCCCCTACTGCATGTACGCGGCGAAGCGACTCGCGCCGTACACGCACAGGTAGGGGGGACCCATGGGTCCCCCTGTGTGCGACTCGCACGGCTCTACGCGTACAGGGGGTCCGACACGGACCCCCAAAGTACGGCTCCGACTGCTCTTTGGAGCCGGAGTGCGCGGCTCGGTCGGACTGCTCGCGGCGCGCATCGCTTTTACCCGGCCGGGAACGTCTCCATTGCGCGGTGCGAGTCGAGTCCGAGCGAGTCGGTAGGTGTGGTTAGACCCGGGAACGAGTCGGTCGGAGCGGTCGGGACGCCCGGACGAGTCGGTCGGCGATTTCGCATCGTACTCGCTCCGAATCGGATCCGGTTAAGCCGAATCCGATTCGGAGCACTACCGGCCGAGATCGGAATCGGCCCCTTAGTCAGGGTAGGTGCTGGACACTAAACTTAATTAATTTACTATTCCCACTCAAATTACTATAAAGTCAAAGCAGTTGCCATACACTAAACATATCTAATTTACTTTTCTCAATACAAATAATATAATATCACTAACAATACTCTACATTAAAATTTTATTATTTATTTCATATAATAATTTTTACACTATATATTTTAATTATTTAAAATATTTTTAAACATATAAAATTGATAAAATTATATTTAAAATATTCATTTAAATAATATTATTTATTACTAAATATTATAATTCACATATAAATAATATTTTACCTACATACTATACATAATACTTAATTATTAAAAATTATATTTTATAACTAATAAATAAATATATAAATTTTAAAAATAACATTTTTATACATATTTATATAAATTTATAACACATTTTCATAAAAATATAATAATTAATACATTTAAATTATAAAATTGCATAATTTTTCCTTTTAATATTTAAGTATTAATAATAAACTATTAATTTTATTACTTCTTTAATTAAAAATATACACTATAAATACATAATATTTATTAATTATTTATAAAAAAATAAAAAATTACATTTTATATATATTTAAACAATATTTGTAAAACACTCCCCAACCTTAAGCCCTATAAATCCAACTTCCAAATCATAAAACACTAATTTATAAATTCAAAAATCAAATTTTCTAAATTATAATTTTAAATTTCTAATTTATTAAATATTTAATTCAATTATTTTAAAACACTCCCCACCCTTATCCCCTATAAACCAAACTTCCCACTCATAAATCAAATATTTCAAATTTAAATCTTTATTTTTCTAATTTAAAAAAAAATAAATTAATTTATTTTAAAACACTCCCCACCCTTATCCCCTATAAACCCAACATCCCACTCCTAATTTTTTTTCTAATTTAACATTTTAAATTTTGAATTTATCAAATTTTAAAATCAATTATTTTATAACACTCCCCACCCTTATCCCCTATTAACCCAACATCCCACTCCTAAAAAAATAATTTCTAAATTCGAAACAATTATTTCTAAATTATAAATTTAAATTTCGAATTTATTAAAAATTTAAATCAATTATTTTAAAACACTCCCCACCCTTATCCCCTATAAACCCAACATCCCGCTCCTAAAACAATATTTTCTATTTTAAAATTAAAATTTCGAATTAATTAAAATATATTATCAATTATTTTAAAACACTCCCCACCCTTAGCCCCTATTAACCCAACATCCCGCTACTAAAAAATATTATACATATTTTTTTTTTTATAACATTAACTATTATTATACACAAAACAAACATTAAATATATTTAAATAAAGTACAATAACGATATTTTAACATTACGATATTTTTACAGTCGACATTACAAACTTCGATATTTTTAACATCTATATACATTACATCGATATTTAATACTATCGATATACTAAACAGGATATAAATGTATGTCGATATTAAAATTTCGATATTATGTCTACTTACCGTCTTGTAGCAGCATTTTAGGTGAGTTGTATTTTGCGTACGGTGAATGTGGGTGAACCAAGGACTAGGCTGTTGGCATAGTCAGCACAGTACAAGTGTGGGGATGGCTTGCAGTTTCTGCTGGTATCCAAGGTATGGGAGGATGTAGCATTGTGTTTTCATTGTCTAGAAGGCACCTTGTTTTACAGTGTTAACATGTGGTGTCAAATATAGGTCTGAATCCATGTTTACCAATAGGTTTCTTATTTCTCATAAAATCGTTGGAGGGGCCTCATGTTCCTTAGGCTGTATGGGGGTGGGCAGGTATTTTCGTCATTGTCTGGAGGTGATAAGCTCTGTATTTGTAGATTTTAGCTGTAGATGATTATTCATCATTCATGTGTTTATGTTTGAAGGCAAACATAAAGGGGCCGATTCCGATTCGGGCCGGAAATCTCTCCGACCGAGCCGGACCCGGAGAGATTTCCGACCGAATCGGACCCGTGCAGCCCGACCGAACGAGTACGATGCGTCCGTATGCTATCGGACTCGAGTCGGTCGGACTCCCATTGAAGTCAATGGGAGCCGGTCGTACAACGCGTACGCGGGCTCCCATTGCCTCAATGGGTGCGAGACGAACAAGGGCGCCCCCTACAGCGGGTACGCAGGAAAGCGACTCACGCCGTACATGCACAGGTAGGGGGGACCCATGGGTCCCCCCTGTGTGCGACTCGCGCGGCTACGCATACAGGGGGGTCCGACACGGACCCCCGAAGTATGTCTCCGACTGCTCTTTCGAGCCGGGCGGCGCGTGTCGGTCGGACTGCTCGCGGCACGCATCGTACTTACCCGGCCGGGGAACGTCTCCATTGCGCGGTGAGAGTCGTGTCCGAGCGAGTCGGTCGGTGCGGTTCGACCCGGGAACGAGTCGGTCGGAGCGGTTGGGACGCCCGAACGAGTCGGTCGGCGATTTCGCATCGTACTCGCTCGTCCGGACGCGCGTACGAATCGGTCGGGAAATAGGGCTCCGAATCGGATCCGGTTAATGCCAAATCCGATTCAAAGCCCTACCGGCCGAGATCGGAATCGGCCCCAAAGTTTTTAAAATTGTAGATGTCTTTCAGATCATCCTTTTTAAAAAAAAATATTTGGGTGCCATCTACATAGTTGTAAGAGGTGAGGTTGAATGATTAAATCAAGTTTGGTACGGGGGTTAGGTAGATGTTGAACAATAGAGGGGGTGTGATGACCCCTGTGGGACGCCACAGAGTTGTGTATGAGGAGCTAATATGAAAGGTGGTACCAACATCAGTTCCCTGTCACAGCTGAGAGGCTAATAATTCAAAGAGCATTAGCTGAACTCCCTTTTCACCTTTCACATATAGTATGTCAATGTCAAGCAAGAATTTGATGTATGAAGAGATTGCACAACTGTACAGGACATTGAGTCATGTTGTTCTTAAGCAAGAAATTTGCAGGACGTTTCCTATTCTTGATATATAAGTGGTTGTCACTACCTAAACCTACCAGTCATTCAGAAGCAATGTCCAATCAGGAAATTCCAGATTCCAATATGACATAGTGCTATGATTAGACTATTGTGCAGGGGCAGAGTTATCACAAGTCAGGTATGACTTACATTTGAGTGACATTGCTCCAGCCTACTCTGGCCTGTTGAGAAATATAGCCTGGTGAGATAATGTTTCTCCTCTACATGTCGTTATTTTGTTAGCAGGAAACAGATAGTTTGTTAGGTTAATGTGCCTACTGCAGAGGGCTGCAATTACTCAAATTAGCTGGAGTGGGAATCTGAAATGACCCAATATAGCGTATCACGTCACAAAGGGCTGCTATAACACACAGGGCCATATGTAGGTGGGCTAATACCGGTCGGTAACGGCCGAAAATCAGTAAATTTCCCGTTACCGACCGGTATTTAGCCCTTTGCGATGTAGGAGGCCGGATTTAAGGAGTCGGTAATTTACCGATTCGTTATTTTAAGGAATCGGTATATTACCGATTCCTTAAATCCTATGTAGGGAGCACTCAAGTGAGTGCATTTTTGGTTAAAGGATTCGTTATTTACCACCAACTACAAGTTGGTGGTAAATACCGAATACCTTTTAAAAAGCAATTTTGTGCTTTTTTAAAAGTGCCATGTGGCAGACATACATGCCCTTAGGGCATGTATGTGTGCCATATGTGCACACATGCACGATTCAGGGGTGCAACAGGGTGTCAATTTGACACCCTGCAACCCTTGAATATGCTCCCCCTATTACCGATTCGGTATTTACCGAATCGGTTATAGTGAATGGCTTCCCATTCATTCCTATGGGCCTCCAGGTCCATAGGAATGAATGGGAAGGTATTCCTTATTACCGATTCGGTAAATACCGAATAGGTAATAACGAATATTACCGAATCGGTAACATTTACCGAATGTTTACCTACATTCTATTTACCGATTCTTAAATACCGAATCGGTAAAATTTGGTATTTAGGAATCGGTAAATAGAAATTACCTACATATGGCCCACAATCTTTTAAACTGGTTGATTTATGTAGCTAAACCTGCCAGGCTCAACACACTGAGGATTCACTCTATGAAATAAATATTCAGGAAACCATAATCAGGGCACTGAGGCTCAAAGCATTAGTGTTATAATTGACATCTCTAGATCTCTCCACAGAACAGTGACTAACATTTTCTGATTTTTGTATATTGTAATTTAAGATCTATGTAGTATGAATCAACTTTTTGATATGTATTGACTCTTTAAAATTCTTTATCTTTATTTAATTTATGGCAATAGCAAATAAATTGCTATTTTGAGGTCCTATGTAGTTCACGTACAAAATGCATAATATTTGGTGTACATTTTGGGCAGCATTTTTATTGTGAAAAGTGTGGGAACGCTGGGAAGTAGGAATTAAATGGATTCTCACTAATTCCATAGTTTTCCTTCTCAGAAATATGAGGAAAATGTGTGATTCAGCCAAAGTTGGTGTTTGCAGGGCATTCTGGGTAAGAAAAGGTAATGGAATCAACGCAAGATACAGCACCCCAAACTACCCTTGGTTCCTTGTTTTCAAAATTGTCTCGGCCTGGCAGGTTTCCCTGGGTGCCCACCCAGCCCTGGACTAAATACCACAGTGACTCACATCACCAGAACTGGTAAATTTACAAGGCAAAAACTCGATCTTTCCTTGTGTCTCAAGGGCCTTAGGGAGCCTTTCCTTGCACAGGCGATAGCTCAGTCACACAAGGAGGCTACTATCGTTATTGGGAAAAGTGTAGGAACAATGTGTGGTAGGAAATTTGTGAATTCCCGCGGATTCCATTAGCGCACCCTGCTTTCACTTTTACTTTGCTGTGTAACGTCAGTGTGCACAGTGTGCTGCGCAATACAGCAAAACAAAATATCAAACTCGGGACTCGTGGGAAGCGTTTCCCTTGCATCCTAACTATGATTTTGAAAAAGAACATTTTTCTTATGTTTTTACCAGAAACATTTTCTTTTCCAGTACTGTGGATAACCTGTTGAAGTCCACCCTGCTGTGGAAGTAGTGTGATGGGCATAAGTGGGGCGTTATTTGCACTAAACCAGTTAAAACCCACCAGATCAATGCAGTCTGATGTCCTGTTCAACAAGAATTTACAACAAGCTGGAAGGATATGATGGCTCTATTGCACTAACTTCTTTGTTCCATGATTGTAGGGGACTTCTCCAGTTCCAGGAGGCCCCCAGGATGGTAGGCATCTGGGACTGCAGAACAAAGAAAATCACAGAGTTCAAAGAAAGGTGGCAGGTGTTTCTAATGGCCATGCACAGCCAAGAAAACGTTTCAGTTGCCATACATGGACTACGGACCTCGGCAGAGACGAGATCAGCCGCCAGCTCACCACCATCCTCAACACCTCGTTAACCACTCCCACCTTCTCAGATGTCTGGAAACAGGCAGAGGTCAGACAACTCCTCAAGAAACCCTCTGCAGACCCCGAGAGCTCCAGAACTACTCATCCAACTCACTGCTCCCCTTCCCTGCCAAGGTCTTGGTAAAAGTCATCAACCTCCAACTCACTGAACACCTAGAGGAAAGCAACCTTCTTCACCCTTCACAATCAGGCTTCAGATCCAGCCACAGCACCGAGACAGCCCTGATCACCGCAAAAGGTGACATTCACACCCTAATGGACAGAGGAGAATAAGCCACCCTTGTTCTGCTCGACGTCTCTGCAGCCTTCAACACGGTTTCCCACCACACTCTCATCAAGCACCTAAATAGATTGGCATCACAGAAGACGCC
The DNA here is from genome assembly GCA_963921515.1 of Calotriton arnoldi. Taxonomy (NCBI): domain Eukaryota; kingdom Metazoa; phylum Chordata; class Amphibia; order Caudata; family Salamandridae; genus Calotriton; species Calotriton arnoldi. The sequence continues at coordinate 2,495,157 of CAWUFW010001874.1, read as the reverse complement.
CTCAAACGGATGGCATCCTTCCTCACGGGATGCACCCAGAGAATCTGACTCTCCCCTTTGACTTCACAAGCAAAACACAACATCTGCCGCGTATCACAAGGTTCATCCCTCAGCCCTACCCTCTTCATCATCTATATGTCACCACTCGGGGACATCGTCAGATCTCACCACATCAACATCATCTCCTATGCCAATGACGCCCAGCTCGTCCTATCACTCTCAGCCGACCCCACCTCAGCAAAAACCAACTTCCACAACTGTATGAAGACCGTCTCAGCCATTGATGAGGGACAACTGCCTCAAACTCAACACAGTCCTCATCTTCGGCAAGAACACCACCCTATGGAACAACTCCTGGTGGTCATGGGAACTCAGACCCACCCCCACTCCAAAAGACCACGCCCAGAACCGCGGCATGATGTACCTCCACAGCGAACTATCCATGAAACGTAAAGTCAATGACATCTCCTCAGTCTGCTTCCACTCGCTACCCATGCTCCGCAAGATCTTCAAGTGGCTCCCCATCAATACCAGAAAAACGGTGACCCAGGCCCTCATCATCAGCCGTCTGGACTACAGCCACGTACTCTACGCCGGCACCTACACCAAACTCATGCAAAGATTACAGTCGATCCAGAACGAGATGGCCAGACTTATCCTGAACCTGCCCAAAACAACCAACAATACCTAACACCTGAAGCACTTCCACTGGTTCCCAGTTCAGAAGAGATGCCAGTTGAAGATCCTAACCTATGCCTACCAAGCCCTCCAGAAACATGGACCTGCCTACTTGAACCATCCCCTACACTTCCACCAGCCACACAGGAACCTATGCTCAGCACACCTTGCCCTTGCAGAGAATCCATACATTTGTCACAGCAGCGATGGGGGATGCTCCGTCACCAAGCTCGCTGCCAAAACATGGAACATCCTACCCTTCTACCTCCGCTCTGCACAATCACTTGACCAAGTTTAGGAAGGGAATCAAGACCTGGCTGCACAACTGAGACCAGCAACACGCACCTGGAGACCCTCCGGGGCGACAAGCAGTGCTTTATAAATACAATCTGATTGATTGATTGAGAAGAAAGTCATAGAGAGAATAAGAAAATGTATAAGTACAAAGAACATAGAAGAGAAGAGGTTCTAGAAAAGGAGAAAAAATTAAGAGAAAAGAAGGAAAGTAAATAAAAAAAGAGAGAATAGGAGAGAAAGGAATAGGAAGATAAATGCAGCAGCAAACAGAAAGGGACAGTGTTGATAAGGTTGAGGGAGGCAGTTGGGGCAAAGATTGGGAGAGAATAGAGAAAGTAAGAGGGCTTAAAGGAGCAAATGAGAAGTAGGTACACATAGAGAAATGGTGAATGGAGATATTAATTGGAATTTATAGCTTATCATTTTTGCCAACACACTTGGCCCAATGTGATTTCAAAGCACAATTTTGCACTTTATTTTCTAAATGAGATCTTAGTGTAAGATCTAAAAACAACCTTGCATAATGGTCTTTAAAAACTTAATAAGGTCTAACCATTGTTACTTGATCCACGTTGTTTTTGTAAATTGCTTAACAATGGCATGCCCTTGTTATTTGTTACCATATGTTTTTGTTGAGAATCGTTGGTGCTTTCTCCTTTAATGCATATCAGCCATGTCTACATGTGCTGGTATAGTCGTTGGAAAGTTCAACCTACTTGTTAAGAGGTCCATATTCCATTATGGTTATTTGGCTTTCTAGTGTAATCTAGAGTAATACTTTAAATACAGAAGTCTCTTATTAACTGTTTCATAATATGAAGCTTGACTTTTATCTGCACCTGTAGTAATGCTGAACAATCCCCTTGCAAGTAAATATCTTTCATTTCTAGTACAAATGACAGGTTTTCATGCTTTCTACATTCACCACCCAGAAAATGCATGCTTGTCCAAGTAATGCTAGTCACATAGAGGGTGCCACCATGAGATTTCAATGCATGGAGTCTACTACAGTTGAAAGAGTAGAGCATATTGATAATTCTGGAGGTGAAAGGTTCTGTGTTGTCCAAATGGGAGGTACCTTGCAAGCAGAATCAAATAGAGATGTTATCACAGAGCAGGATTTTAGACGCAAACCGTGAAACCACCACTCGGAGCAATAGAAGGGTGGCTGGCGCCTTCCCTTATACGGCTCCTCTAAAAGGAGAAGGAACTAGTGCCCTCAGCCAGGCCATAGGTGTCAAATTAAACCATCACAGGCTTTAGCATGCTTTAACATACCTACCTGTCTTACTGGTTGATGTCTATGAAGGTCTTCGTGTACAAAACCTTTTGCACAACGTGCCTGTAACTGTGAGGGATGTATGCCAATATTGGAGTCAGCTTCAAGTCCATGTAGTTTTAACTGGTGCTTTTGATGAAATGTAATTGAACTATCCACCTTTTTGTCACAACTTTATAGTGACATTCATTCTGGGACCAACACAACTTCCCCTGGAAAATGACATTTAAATTCTATTTAGTTTTCACCATTGTTGCAGCCCTAAAATCTTTAAAACACACTGTTCGACACTAATTTGTCAAGATGTTCTTGATATGCTCTAAGCTATCTGTAGAGTTTTTTAAATTAGTGGCGAGTTAAATTAAAACTTCACTTTTAAAGTGGTTGGAATTAAGAAACTCCACACTTTATGAAGCAGATGAAGTTTTCTAAATTCATGTGAGGCAAGGTTTATCCTTTCAAGCCTTCCAGATGTGATGATTTCATGATGCAAAATGTCCCAGGTAGGACATCCTCCTGCAAACATATTTTGAGAGTGGAGGCCGGACTTCCACCAAGGGAGGTAAGAGGAGTGGGAGGGAGGGCTCTAAACCCGAAGCCAGCTTCTTTTTTTCAAAAAAGAACTTGATAAGTTTTGCAATGTACAAAGCTTGAACAGTTTGAAAAATACACAAAGTTGTGATTCAGCCTACTTCACAACTTTACACCCTTCTGAATGATAGGATTTAAAGGTGGATTATGAAAAGTTGATGGTGATCTAATATTTACCTTTAAAAATCCACATAATACATATAGAATCAGATGATGTGCACCTGAATAGCAAAACTAGAATATCAATGGCAAAGAATATTGAGTATAGAATATTGAAGTCAAAATATCTACAGGTAAGTAAGTAAAGTTTTTCTACACCTTACTCCACATATATGTAGCTATGCATTATATATATCTGTAAGGTATATAGATGTGTAGTTAGGAATAGCAAATCTATACTTCCCTGTATGCACTTACCTTTCAATATTCTGTTCTCAATATTCTTGTACCACAATAATCTGGGGGTCGTTATTTAGTAGTACAACCAGGATTTGGGAAATAATGCACCTATATAGCACAGCTTTAATGTTTGGTCTTAGTTGAGGGACATGCCCCACTAAAATTATAATTCTGGCTATGGACCTGCCACACACATTGGGAGCTTACATGCGACTGGATGGGCCTTACCTTGGAGGATGAGAGGGAGGAGCTGGGCCCAGCCCCACTTACACTTGATAGGCTGTGTCCTGTCTCCACACAAAGGGATGCATTCCCCCTGTAGTTAGTCTGCAGCAGGGCCAGGAAGGCAGGGAACATGTGCACTTCAAAACATGCCTCTAGAAGCGTCTCCCCACTTCAAAGGCAAACCTGGGTATTAATACTGGATCTCAGATACCAAATCTTCATACCCTCCTGGACCTGTGGATACTCTGCCAGGAAGAAGGACTGCTGTGCTGCTGAAGGATTGCCACTGTATTGGACTGCTGCTCTGAAGGAATTGCTGAATTCTAGCCTCTTGTGTGGGCGAGAAGGACTGGACCTGCAACTCCTGAACCCAGAATCCAGATTGGCTCCAAGGGATAGTTTGCTGCCCTCCTGATCTGAAGACTCAGGGATACAACAGGCTTCCAACACCCATGCATCTGCACCTTGACTCTGCCATCAGTGAGTCTACCCTGCCAAGTAGTGCCACCCCAGTCCTGGACCCTTGTAAGTGGGCTTAAGGTACTCTGCTAGCCTTTGTGGATTCAACAGAATTGACTGATCTCCTCTGCTGTGCAAATCGAAACAAAACCGATGCACCACTGCTGCTGAGTGGATTAGACCAGTCACAATGACCTGTGTTGCATCACAGCCCTTCTGAACCGAAGTATTGCCCCAACTGCGCAACACATCCTCTGTGCAGGCCCTCACATCTCTCGTTGACAGCAGCCTTAATAACAACACTGGCCTCTGCATCGCAGCCTCGAAGCTCTTGGGAATCGATGCATCGCCCGACTATGCAACGCATCCTCGATGCCAGACTTTGCAACACATGCCCCATCGATGTAATCCTCAATGGTGACGCAGGCTATCGCATCACAGCCTTGTCGCAGCTTGGAACTGACGCATCACTTCAGCTGCCTGATGCATATTTCACGCTGATCCTCGCAATGCTCAGCAAATCAGGAACTAAGGGGCTCATTACGATGGCGGGCGGAAGCACAACCGCCGTGCTGGCGGATGCAAAAACCACCAGTTACCGCCGGCACGCAGCAGTCCACACGCCCGTCCAATTACGATGCGTAAAGTAGGCCAAACACCGCCGGCAAGCCAGCAACACCGTCCGCCATCAAAGTGCGCCCGTACACGTAGCGGCGCAGCACAACTGACACACACCGTCCGACGAAACACGTCCCGCCCGGCGTATAAATTACGATGCCGCAAACAAACGGCTCCCACGGCTAAGAGACACCGCACGTGAAAGAGAGGCGGTAACACGGACGCAGAGCACGGAAAACGAAGAAGCGGCATCCCGAGCATGAATCCAGCACTGCAGGCCCTTCCCATGCTTCTGCTGATGCACCACCAAGGACGCAACGTACCGCGGAGACGCAGGTAGGCACACACACAACAAGTGCACGCAAACAGCGCACACAGTGCAAGGGCGGAAAAAGCGGACAACCCCCCACCAGCGCGTGTACACTACACATCCACCATTGCATCCACATATGACACACAGGCCAAATCCTAACATCGCGGAACACATGTGTACACACCACCTGGGACTAGGAACCAACCACCCCGTCACGGCCACAAAGCGCCGATGACGCCGCCACACATGCGCACAACGCAGAGGCCAACCGCAGCGCCATGCATGCGTCGCACACAGACACAGGGACACAACCAAGCAGCACACACATCAGCCCCACCCCGAACGCACATGACACGTGACAGGCCTGCCACAGACATGTCCCCAACGCCCAATTCACGGACAACACCCAACGCCACACAACCGACGCACACATGTCAGTGAAGTCACGCAACAGCAGGACACACCCCAGTGTAACAAACATGGCGAAGCACACAGCGGCGGCAACACCAACTAGGAGAAGCAGGGCCCCTTCGGGAAGAGGAACGCCAGTACCACACTGAAAAACCCATACCACCCTGCACATATGAACAAGACACATGAAACGGAACACCAAAGAGCCCGGGGACCGACAACAGGTGGCCCAAGAATTACATCCACACACAAGGCCCAACGCAGAGCGGAAAGGCAGGCTGCCGCCCACACAAGGGAGAGCAGACAGCACTGAATGACCTTCCATTCCAACACCGAAACCACAGCCCTACGACAGAAGCCGGTGAATACAGCCATTGTCCAAGAATAGACCAACACAGGCATGCCGAGGAGACCGACCACAGGGCAGATAGCGCATATCACAGAAGCACACAACGGACGGGGAAGAAAGAAGAAAACACTCCCCCATGTCGGCCACATGCAAGTTAATTGGAAGGAGTCACACAGCACCGACCTTGAACTGTCTGAGAAGCATGTGGGAAGAGGGCCCGTGTCCTCCAAACAAGCCAACAGAACACAAGTCCTGTCTCCCCACGACTACACAGAGCTCACAGCAACCCCGGAGCGTGCACATTGCAGACTGCACACACAGCCGGAGCACGCCACCTCTACGAACCGCTGCGAAATGGCAACCGCAACACACCTACCCAACTACGCCGAACAGCTCAAGCTGTACAAAACCAACCTGTGCCATACATTGGGATGCGATCTCCTGTCCCTGCTGAACGTAAGTTACCGACTGACTTACCGCATCACATTGTTCAGCTGCGTCATGCCCGTCTTCTACTGTCGGAGGTGTCCCTACCAGCATCCCGTCGAGATATGCCTCTCCAACCCGGCATGTCTGAAGGCGGACCTGCTACCACTACTCCTCCCTCTGGACGCACACGACAGGGCCTGCTCTGCCTATGGGGGCATGGCGTATGTGGCCAACATCGCACGCGCACTGAAATGGAACCACTGTGCCTCCACACGACGGATCATCGAGAACAGCTACATCGAATGTCACCCAGCATGCCCCATCATGGTCCTCCAAGGGACAACCTACGAACAACACCTTGACAGCCACCATCCGCTTCATTGGCTGGCAAACATGTACACCACCAATGACATGGAAGCCCTGCTGGACGGCATCGCATACCTGACAACCTGTAAATACGTCGGACCACAACGCAGGTTCCCCGACTGACCTATGAAGTCCAACCCCGCACCCATGCTCAGCTTCCGCACGGACTGGCCAGTCACCACCACAACAGCCATACCAAACGACCGGCAACTGTAACCACACCATCAACGACATCGCCATGACATCGGATATGACCGGGACATGCACACTGTTCCCCATCACATCCAGGAACACCGCATGCATCGTGGGAGGCAGTGGCATGGGCTCTGTGCATCGCACCCACATGGACGGAACTGCACGAACAACCAGGACACGACATGGATCCAGCGCACATGGACACACACACCGCTCAGTGGACATGAATAGGTCGCCTGGAGTCTGTGGGTGCTGCACCCCTCCCACCCCCGCCCCGGGAATCCCATACCAGGACCTTTGCATGGACGACAAGTGCATACATCAACAACACGACCCCAGTGACTGTGACATGTCCAGTAACCACCACAGTGCAACAACAAGTGGCACGCCGCTGCATGCACGCAAGCACATGCCCTGATGTCATCTCACATGCACGCGTGCATGAGGAACAACCGCAGCAAACCTGTCACATGGAACTGAGATGGACTGTGCCCATGATGCCGAGCGGTCTGGTAGGCTACATGTATACCGTCTGTGTCAAAGTCCGCAGCTCCGCAGCTATACGTAAATGTACATTAGCACAGCCTTGGCCAAGCAGATGTAACCCCACACCCTATCCCATTTGTTATCATGCTCAGTATATCCTCAACATGTATTCCGCTGCCAGTAGTGTCCACTATACTGCATCACAGAGGACAGAAGACTCAATATAATGTTTGAAACCAAAACTGTCTCCGCTGACTCATTTCACAAGTACGAATGAGAGAGGATGAGAGTATGTGAAGTACACGGCAGTCGTGACATGACCATGTAGTCCACTGGTATTGGATGTCAACGCAAATGAGTAGCACTACTGTGGAAGACACACATGTGTCGTGTGAAGTCGTATGGACGCAGTGCTCAGGTGGGTGGGTGCGACGGGTAGATGCGCACATGCCAAGTTGGAGCACGCCGTGTTGGGAGGGCTCATGAACAGTACACCACCGCTTCCCTGGGCATTGTGAGAGGACACCTGTCGGGGGGAGTGAACACGTGTGTGCACAGCAGCCGGGCACACGTACAAAGCAGTACCAGGCGCACCTCAGCCCACCCTCTGTGGACAAGCTGGATCCTGTTGTGCGCCCGCCATGCCCCTTGACAAGGCACACACAGCCCCAGTCGACCAGGTGTAACCCCAATATAGTCAATCCGCACAGGCGATACAGGGCACGGGATGGCAGTGGAGCATGGTGTGTGAGAGGTCTCCTCGCGCTCCTCCTGGTCATATCACGCAGGCAATAGAACCTCAACGTCTAGCATGGCACAAGTCACATGGAAGTGTAGGGGGACGCACCACAGCACGAGCAGCACTGACGTCACGGGAGGTGGCTCGCACCATCCCATCCATTGCCCATCATACCAACCACGCCACATGCCATTGCGACTAAGTGCAAGCGCGTGCGCCACCACCCCCGAGCCCTCCCCAGAGAGGCCAAAGAGTGAATGTGTGGGCCATCAGCCACAGACGGACGCGGCATGGCCGCAAGGGCAGCCACAGCCACTGGGTGTCGCAGGTGGCGGATCCGGAAGGCGAAGACTGTGATGCATAGTCCATGCAGGCCGGGTCTCCATTTGGGGCACCACGCAGGTGGACGGCGTCCCGCCACACATCATACCCTGGACCCACACATACACTCCTTGCCCTCTCTGGTGCGAGCTTGGGGCTGCCTGTGCAAGCGCTAGCCTCGCAGGTGAGCATGCATATTGGGGGGCGAGGGGAGGACATGAGGGCTGGGGCGAAGATGACTGTATCACTGTCAGTTAGTACAAGGGATGACCCAGATGTGGAAAGGAAGAGACGTGTCCCGTGTGTACTGCAACTAGTCGCCAATCCGACTACCCCCCATGTCCGGAATGTAAGCCCGCACCTAGGCCCGCCCATCCGCCACATCGAACATACCACCAGCACGACAACCTTCCCATTCGAAACACTGACTGGGGGTGGCGACCAGTGAACAATCATGTGTAGCCTACCCACGCGTACATGTGGGCCCTCCATGATCCATGTCACCTGCGGCAAAGACATGACATGCGCAATGAGGGAAGTGAGGAGAGCTGTCCGCCCCACGCGCAGAAGGTGCATCAGCTCCACAGACCCAGCAGCGAGTCCAGCAGGGGTCACATGTGCAGGGGCAGCTGTGCCTGGTGTGAAGGCACATGCATATAGACAGCACATCGACCAATGTGTAGTCTGCCCACATCCACAGTCCATCATCATGCGGACATAGGAATTGAACACAGGGCAACACATCTTAGTTGGTGCACCCACCGTGACCAACAATGCGCAATCATCGACGTACCCGCCCTGTGCATGGCCCCCCACCCAACGGAGGCACATCCAGTGCCACCATCCCACACACACAAGCCTTCCACGGAACATGCTGTGTCCAATGGTCAGTACAGAGTCAGCGCCCATCTGGTGGATCCTGAACAGGAGACACATGCACACACATGCCAGCTCCCACTATGTACGTCTGCCACCTGGCACGTGCAATGTAACCTCTCACCTGTGACGTGTGACTGCAAGCACACAGCCGTCTTGGCATGGGGCTGTCAATGTGGACACCAGTCAATGTTTCGGGAGCTGTGATCCGTACAGTGCTGTACATAGGGTGCAGTGCTGACACCTACTACTGTCTCATATCCCCTCGTGCCACAGGTCCCACTTGTATTGGCCGCTCAGCCCGTGCCCACATCGTCGTCGTCGTGTGCCATACTCATCCAGCCTCGGAAGCAGTTCCATGCTCAGCAGACACTCATGTTGCCGTGGCGTTGCCGCTTGACGAATATGCAGTCAGTCCCCATCAGCACACCCCGCAAGTCATTGGGGCCTAGATCCCCATGTGCATGCACATGGCAGTGGTATGTCTCACTTGCCATTGCCATTGTTGGGAGACCTGTGTAAGTGTATTGTGGCCGTGCCGTCCCAGCTTGACAGCTGGGCTGTGGCTCATGTGCTTGCTCAGTCATGTCAGTGATGTGTATGCGAAATTGCTATGTGTCGTGTTGCTTTGACATGTGTCCTCTGCCATTTTCCCCAGGCGGAGACCGAACATTGACCGCCCATACCAATTGCTGGCGGACATGGACGATACAGAGGTGATCAGGAAGTTTCGGCTGGACAGGCCAAGCCTGCATCGACTGTGTGCCATGTTAGAGCCCCATCTCCGTCCCCGCAGGGTGTATCCGACTGCTGTCACCCCCACGGCTAAGGTGATGGCCGCCATGCATTTCTTCGCCACTGGGTCATTCCAGCACACAGTGGGCAGTGGAGGAGGGATGTCCCAGCCCATGTTCAGCAAGGTGCTGAGGGATGTACTGGCAGCCATGATGCTGTACCGGAACAGGTACATCCGCTTCCCCAGGGCTCGTGAATTGGCGGCAGTGAAGGGTGCATTCTATGCCCTTGGCAGAATCCCACACGTCGTGGGAGCCATTGACTGCACACATGTTGGCCTTGTTCCACCACAGGCCACTGAGCACCTGTACCGCAACAGGAAGCACACGCACTCCCTGAATGTGCAAGTGGTGTGCCTTGCGGACATGGTGATCACCCACGTGTGTGCCAAGTTTCCAGGCTCGGCACATGACGCACACATAATGCGCAACAGCATCTTGCCACGACTGATGGCCAATCTGCAACAGGATCGTGGCTGTATTGTCGGTGAGTATGTGGAGTGGTGTAGCGTGCTGGTTGTGCGATGCTGTCCCCTGTCCAGTTGGAATAGCAACGGTTCTCTGTGTCCCTCACACCCAGGTGACTCTGCGTATCCGAATGGGGCATGGCTGCTCAGTCCATTGAGGAATCCTCGCACCCCAGCAGATGATCGATACAATGAGGCACATGGGAGGACCAGACGTGTGGTCGAGCGTACCTTTGGCCTCCTCAAGTCCAGGTTCAGGTGCCTGGACCGCACCGGGGGTGCACTGGCGTACTCCCCACAGAAGGTGTGCCAGATAGTGGTGGCGTGCTGCATGCTGCACAATCTGGCCATTCGGAAGCAGATCCCCCTCATTGTGGATGACGGAGATCAACCAGGGCCCCAGCCCGCAGACCAGGACAGCTCGAGTGAGGTGGACAGCGGAGAGGAGGAAGCTGGGAATGTGCGCCAGCAGCTCATCGCCCGCTACTTCACTTGACGGTGAGTGTCCATGTACGACGGATGATGTGTCTGTATCTGTGCAGGTGTGTGTGTGCTGTGTCAGGGTGGCCGTATGTTCACTGCGTGCAGTGTGTCAACGCTCCATGGCCAGGGTAGTATGCCACTGTTGGTGACTGTGGCATTGTGCCCTATTGCTCTGTGCGATGTGTGTACATTGCTTGTAGTTGTTGACATGTACTGTGTGATGGGTGTGTGACACACTCATTGAATGTGCTCCTGTTCTGTCTCCCACCCCTAGGTCCCTACAGGCCCTCCGGATTCCATTGCCATGCCACGCATCAGGTGCCTTTCCGCCCAAGGTGGCCGTTGTATTCCGTACAAATAAAACACAGGGCACAAACAGCAGTTAGTGAAAAAGGTGCATTTATTACAAACTGTGACATGTGATTGTGTGTAAGGTGATGACAAAAGTGGTGCGTGCAGTGACAATGAGCTGTCGGTCATGGCTGCGTGAAGCGCAGGGTGTACCCACTGGTTCTATTTCCATAGTCCAACACACACATGCCATCCAGCTGGCTGTGTGGAGTGGGATCGTAGAGCAAGTCAATGCAGTGGCTGGTCAAGGAAGGCTGGCGGAAGGCTGGCTGGCTGCCTCACTTGCGACTGGAGCGTGCGAAGTCCTCCCGGGAGACCTGTTTCCTCTTCGGACGGCCCCTTCCACGTTTGGGAGGGGGTGTGTGGTGGCGACCTGCTGGTGGTGGGTGAGGTGTGCTCACTGGCTGTGGACGCAGGGGAAGTGGACACTGCTGGCCGACCCTGTGCCCTAGCAGGTGGTGGCGGAGGTGGTGTTGCTGGCCTTGCCTGTGACCCCACCGCCACCACCAGCTGGCCCATGAGGTCCACGAGTTGGTCCATACGGGACACGAATTGGCCCATATGGGCGTCCATGGACCTCAGCACCCCCAGCACCTCCCGCGTGTCTGTAGCAGACCTGACCCATTGTTCTTGGGCCTCCTCATAGGCCCCAAGGACTCTGGCCATTTGAGGCAGGGCATGGCTCCCAGGGGAGGCTGGCGTTTCCCTGACCCTGCTCCTCCTACCAGTCCTGCTGCCACCGGCCTGCCCACTAGCCACATTGCACACCACGGTCCTCGCTGTGGCTCCCAGGGTGGATCCAGTCGGCCGGGCCACCACCTGCGCTGGGGCTGGTGCCAGCGAAGACGTGGTGGTGGTGGTGGCGGTGGTGGTCGGTGCGGCGATGGTGGCGGTTGCGGCAGTGGTAGTGGCCGCAATGACCGTGGGTGTGGCCGCAATGACCGTGGGTGTGGCCGCAACGACAGTGGCAGCAGGGGGCTGGGAATGTTCAGCAGCCCTGGATGATGGGTTGGTGGGTAGGAGGGGTCCTGGGGAGCGGCTGGGCCCTGCCACACCAGATGTGCCTGCTTGGTGGTCCGTGTCCGAAGAGGAGGACAGATCCTCCAGATCCGTGTGTCCTCGTTGGGGGCTTGTGGGCTGGCTGTGCTGGCTGCTGTCTCCATCCCCAGCATCCGGCAGTTCGTCACCTGTGGAGAGAATGAGATTTGTTATTGTGTTGCACCTGGCGAAGTATGTATTTGTCGTCTGACATTGGCAGTTCGTGCACTCTCGTACATGGGTTTCCCGGAGGCGAGTGTGTGGCTGTGGCATCTGTAGTTGTGTGTGCTAGGCAATGGGACTGTGTGCTGTGCACATGTGGCATGGGACGGATTGGCCATGCCGATGGGTGTGTTGCTGTGCCCCTACTCATTGTGACTCTGGTGTATGCGGGCTCCTGGCCCATCCTGGGTCTGGTTTGTACTTTGCTTTTGGGGTTCATATGGAACGCTTAGGAACGCATATGGCAACATGGGGGCCATGCCCCAGATTCACATTTGGGAGGGAAGATGCTTTTGGGGTTCAAATGGAACGCTTAGGAACGCATATGGCAACATGGGGGCCATGCCCCAGATTCACATTTGGGAGGGAAGATGCTTTTGGGGTTCAAATGGAACGCTTAGGAACGCATATGGCAACATGGGGGCCATGCCCCAGATTCACATTTGGGAGGGAAGATGCTTTTGGGGTTCAAATGGAACGCTTAGGAACGCATATGGCAACATGGGGGCCATGCCCCAGATTCACATTTGGGAGGGAAGATGCTTTTGGGGTACATGCTGTAAGCCATGGGTGCCGAACGTGACATGTGTTGTGGCAGCATGACAGTGCATGGTCTGAGGTGTGTGCATGCCTGACTTGGCCTGCATATTTGCTGTCTGTTGTGATTACTGGACATGGCATTGGACGCATCGTTATGAGTGAGTGTTGGTTGTGTGCCAGCCAACGTATTGCAGTTGTCCCATCTCCTTGGTGTGCGTGCTGCCCTGTGCCATGTGCATCACTGCAGTGCTCGGGGGGGTGTCCCATGTTGTGTGTTGTTGCTCACAGTGTGTCGTGCGCTTAATTGACTTCTGGCACATGGTTGGTCATGGGCATGTGTCTTAGCGTGACTGCTGTATGTGTGGCAGCTGTGCGGATGACATGCCTTTCATGGGACTGGGGCTGACGGATGGGATGGATGGTATGTTGTATGTGCATGGTGTGTCTGTGTGTTTGATGGGTTCAGTGGTGTTCGTGTGCATTTCTGTTGTTCCGCTCTGTTGCGTCTAGTGTTGTTTGTCTTACATAGGCGTAGTTGTGGGGTGTATGGTTGACAGGCAGTAGGGGCTACATGAACTGGACTTCAATGGTGTTTCGGTTGTGTGTGATGGGTTGCACAGTGGCTGCCGTGTGGGACTATATTCAGTGTGGCTTGTGCATGCAGACGTGGCTCCTTGGGTGTTGCTATGTCTGTGATGGGTCATGTGGGGTGTGAGTCTGTTGTTCATGTCCGTGTGCACATTGTTCACTTGTTCGTGACGGTGGGCGGTGCTGCGTGTTCGTCTGCTACGTGACATGTCCCATGTGTTGGTCGTGTTACGGTCCTATGCCTCCAGTAATCCGGCCCTGTCCAGTTTCCCACCTGCAAGTTGTTCGTGCGTGCACTGTACTGGATGCCACATGGCTCTAAGCGGGGGTGCTCCATGTTGCAGGTCTGTGGGGGTGGGAGGGTGTTGTGGGTCGTGGGGGTGGCTGGATACCCACTGACACCGATTGCTGTGGACCGTGATGTCTGCCTTTCGGCTGTCGTTGTGCACTGCGGTGGCTGACATGTGGGTGTGGGGTGTGGGGGATGCTCCTCCTTGCTGTGCTGTGGGACTGGGGCCTGGTGTGTGTTGTACTTGGGCTGTCCACCGTCCCACCCACTGCACTTTGTGTTCCTGCCACTTACCTGTTACTTGTCGGTTGGTGCAGCTGTGGCAGACACATGGGTGTGGTGGGTGCTCGTTGTGGCGCTTCTGGCATATTTGGGGACCTGTTGGTGGTTACGTGGCTGGCTGAGTGTACACATGTCCCCACGCATCTTGCAGTTGTTCTGTTTGGGCTGTGTGTGGTGGTGTCTGTTGCATGTGTGTGTGATGTGTTGTGTATTGTGTGCTGGACATGGGGGTGTTTGTCCCTGGGAGCTGTGGCATGGTGGTAGTGCATGTGAGTACATAGCGGTGTGCTGGTATACATTAGTTTGTACTTACCAGCCTCCACTCCCCTGCTAATCCGGCGAGGATCTCCGGATGGATTACGACTCGCACCTTCTCCTCCCACGCTTTGAAGGTCTTAAAGAGCGCGGGATTCCCTCCGCCAGTGACGGCAGCCAGCTCTCTGTTTTTGCCCTCCTTCTTCTTGACCAGGCTCTTGACGTCATTCCACCGTTTGTTTATTTCTCCTCTGTTCCTGGGCAGGGTCCCGACTGCATTGACCTGGTCTACGATCCGGTTCCACATTCTGTTTCTGGTGGCTAGTGGTGTGTGCTGGACCATGTTCCCATAGATTTGTGGGTGCACCTTGATGATCTCGTCGACCATGACCGTCAGCTCCATGGGCGTGAACTTGGGCATTCTATGTGGTGCCATGGTGTTTGTGGTGCTGGTGCGGTGTGTGTTGTGTAATGTGCAGGGGGTTTGTGGTGCCGGTGTTTGGTGATGGTGGTGGTTGTGATGTGTGCGTTTCTGTGGTGTGCTGCTGTCCTTGCTGTGTCACTGTGTCCTCTCCTCTCCTCTCTGGTTTGCAATGTGGCAAGGGGTTGTGGTCTGTGGGAGTGCTGCTTTTGTACTCACCTATGTGGGTGTGTCCTCATGGTCTGTTGTTTTCAGGTGTGTTGTGTCTGGGGTTCTGGCCTTTGTATTTTTTGTTTGTCCGGGGGGTGTTTTCGGGATGTGTACTGTGCTTGTGTATTTGTGCGTGCCTTGCTGTGTGGAGTTATTGGCCATGTTGTGTGCTATTGGTTTTGTGAGCGGATGGTTTCTGTGCAGGGACGTGGGCGCCATGGTTTCTGCCGTGTCGATTGGCATCGGCGTTGTTTGCGCTGGCGGGCGGTTTATTTGTGGTTTTCCCGCGCTCATGGCGGTGCGATCGTAATTTCACGTGCGGTGTGTCGGCCGTGAGGGCGGGCGGTTTTGTGTTGTCGGGCGAGTTTCCGTCCGTGGCGGGCGGTTTGACTCCGACTCGGACGATGGCGGGCGGTATTTAGTGTGGTTTTTCCGCCGATGGCGGTTTTCGGTTTGTGTTATCGTAATGGCGTGGTCGGTGTTCAGACGGTGTATGCGGGCGGTATTTTGCCGATTCCATGCCTGGCGGATTTATTTACGCCGGGTATCGTAATGGGCCCCTAAGGTACTTTGTTCAGTGGGCCTACCTGGGCCCCTATAGCCAGCCTGTGCTCCATTGGGGTTGGCCTGAAATTATGACTTTGTCCCGGTCTGGCACGACCAGATATCCACTGTTGGTGCTTTGTGCTTTTTGGTGCTATTTTCCCTACAATCTTTTAATTTCATAGCTCCAGATCTACTGATTGGATTTTTGTTGTTTTGGCCGTATTTTATTTTTTAAAGAAAGGTCTATTTTTCTAACTTAGTGTTGAATCCTTTTTGTGTGGTGTTTTCATTTTATTACTGTTTGAAGTCTTGCATAAATACATTACACATTGCCTCTAAGTTAAGACTGACTGCGCCGTGCAAAGCTATCATAGGGTTGGACACAGGTTGATTTAGAGATGGACTGTGCCTCACCATGACAAGGATTGTGGTTGCTGCTTGACTAGAGCTCACACCCCAGTCAGCCAAACATCCCAAGTTCTTACATTGGTGATCAGTGATAAGGATTTCGATTATAGTTGTGCAGAGCCATACAGTAATTTGGTGTACCATACCATCCCATATCTGATACCAATTCAAATTTTAAATTCTCCTTGATTGGCCTTTTAGATTTTTCCAAACTCTCTCTGACTGTTGCGCTTGAGACCACACCTGCAAGAATGGAGTTTGATCTGGCCGACATGGATAACTACATTGTAGCTCAGCTCAAGGAGTTCTGCAAGGAGAGGGGACTTTCAGCTAAGAGCACCACTAGGAAGGTAGAGCTCCGAAAGGCACTGAGGGCCTGCTCGGAAGCCCATCAGTCACTGGTTGAAGCTACAGGAGAGGATAATGAGATAGAAGGGCCTGGAGAGGACCTTCTTGTGGTGCCACTTGCAGTTGAGGGGATGACATGACCCCTAGAATGGAGCTCACTGCCAGGGCATGGAGTACTGTGTCTTCCCTCAGCCTGTTCCCAGACAGCCTGTTCCCAGAGAAGGTGGCTGAGAGGAGATAGAAGGAGAGAGAATTCAGGCTGCAGATGGCCCAGTTACTAATGGAGGAAAGGAAACTGTCCATGGAGAAGAAGAAGTCTGAGAGGGCCCTGGAGGAGAGGCAAGGTGAGGCACAGAGAGAGCCTTGGAGGAGAAAAAGTTGTTACTGGCTCATGAGCTGACTCTGAGGGAGCTGGACCTCAAATCCAGACAGACAGGGTCCAGCAGTGATAGAGGCAGCATACCTGCAGTGCCCTCTAGAGACAAGAGTGTCCGTATTCCTAAAGGTCTGGTACCTGACTTTGCTACGGGGGGATGACATTGACAAGTGGTTCAAAGCTTATGAGACTGCTTTACAGATGCAAAGGAACCCTGAGGAGGATTGGGGGCTAGTCTGTGGAAGCATGCAAATTCCTAGCGAAGGGAAGGATACCCTACTGGCCCTAGAAGAGGGGGACAGGATGTGGTATCCTCCATGAAGGAAGCCCTTGTCAGGAAGTATAGCCTTATCCCAGAGAAATACAGGCAGATGTTTAGAGACAGTCAGAATCTGGCCCAACGGACTGTGGTGAATTGTGTGGATTCCTTTGCCCGGCACTGGATGGTTAAGTGAAGGGTAGTAAAGTAAAGGATTATTAGAAGCTGTACAATTTGCTTGCAAAGGAGAACATGT
The DNA here is from genome assembly GCA_963921515.1 of Calotriton arnoldi. NCBI lineage: Eukaryota > Metazoa > Chordata > Amphibia > Caudata > Salamandridae > Calotriton > Calotriton arnoldi. Next base: position 2,477,993 of record CAWUFW010001874.1, on the reverse strand, counting down.
TCAGTCTTTGTTTTGCAGATCTGCGCCAACACCTGAATGATAGTAAGCTCACTGACCCCATGGAGCTTGCTAAGGAGGTGGACATCTGGGTTGGCACCAGGGTCCACAAAAAGGTATCTGGGAGGGATTACTACAAGTGTGGACATGGTTCCCACCAGAAGAATTAGGGAGGAGACAAAAATAAAACTAAGAAGTTCTCTAAAGGCCCCCAAACTAATTTCACGGTCAAGACTCCTATCCCCCAACTGAGAAAAAGAAGAAATGGTTCCCTGATAGTTTTCAGGGAAGGTAATCCCCAAGTGCTATGAGTGCCAACAGAAAGGACGCTTCAAGGGGGATGTCAAGTGTCCCAAGCGGGCACAGTCCCCCCACTTGTGGACAGTCAATGGGGCTGGCTAGTGTAGCTATTGGGGAGGAAATTGACCAAGTTAGTGTGGGGGCAATGTAGAGGTTACCATAGTGTCCCTGGGTGACAGAGAAATGATGTAGAGACCTCACGTGCCTAGTAACACTAAGAAATACAGGCAGTGGGTCACCATCAATAGGCAGAGGGTGGAGACTCTGAGAGACACTAGAGCCAGCATTACAAGAGTGAGATGTCATATGGTGACTAAGCCCGGGCGGTGAACTCTGCTCTGCTTGCAGAGCAGAGTTTTTTTCCTCGCTCGCGCTCCCCAACATCAAGTTGGCGAGCACGAGCCAGGAAAATCCAACTCCCGGCGAGATTTCTCAACGCGGGCGGTCGTATTTCTCAATGTGGGCAGTCGCGTGAGTTTGCGACCGCTCGCGTTGAGAAGCATTCTGTTTGGGTTGAGAAAGTTGCTGCACGGATAGAAAATCTACTCGAGCGGCAGAAAAGAAGCAGCGCCCTCTTGTGCTGCACATGATGCTGTTCGCGTTGATTTTCTAGCGCAGGACAAACACCCGGCGCTGGAAATCAATGAGAACAGTCATTACCAAGCTCACTCTGCTGCCTGCGGAACTCCACCTAGTGCAGTGGAGTTTTTTGGTCACTCCGCGAACTCCGCCCAGGCTTTATGGTGACCTCAGAGCAGGTAGTCCCAAATGTGTTCCACCAAGTTGCTGCAGCTGAGAACCATGAGGGTCACTACCTAGTGGTTCTGGTTCGCTTTGAGTGGGGGGGGGTCTCAAGTTCCTTAAGGGTAGCCGAGAGTCCATCCATGCCTGTGGATTGTCAGTTGGCGATGACCTGGAGAACACCATCTGGAAGAAGGTGGAACTCAGGTCGCACTTGGAAATGTTATGGTTGCCTGATTGGGTGTGACTGACCACATGGTATATGGCCGCCCAAGAGGGTAGTCAGGAGGTCCTGGAGCCTGGAAGAATGGCCCAGGTGTCTGCCAAAAAAGAGGAAGGGCAAGGGGTTTGGAAAACCTGCCCCTAAAACTCCCATGATCCGGGAGGAGGTTGAACCTGAAGGGGATGCCCTGGAGCCTACAAGGGAAGACGATACTGCTCTGGGGAACCTACCTGCACTGGTACTGATGGGGATATTTACTTATGTGGGATTCCCTGGAGGTGGTATCAGACCGCAGTATCAAATTCATGTCAGCGTACATAAAGGACATGTGAAAGGAGTGTCTGAGCCCTTGAGGTGGAAGTGGGACGTCCTCTTGCCATGCCTATTGTTTGTCTACTGGGAGGTGCCTCAGAAGTGGATTGGCTTCAGCCCCTTTGAGCTCCTGTATGGGCACCTGGTGCAATTACTTCTCAGTCTGGTCAAGGAGGGGTGGGAACAAGCTCCCAGGAAGGCACTCCAGGATATGGTCAGCTACATGCTGGCACTCCTGCCCCAGATAAAGTGCTTCTGGAAGCAAGCTAAGGTGAATCTAGAAGCCAGCCAGGAGGACATGAAACAGTGGTATGAGCAGAAGGCCACTCTGATCAAGTTTCAGCCTGGCCAAAGATTGTGGTTAATGGAACCGGTGGAGCTCAGGGTCCTACAAGGCCATTATTCTTAGCAGTATGAGGTGAAAGAGAGTGCAAGAGGGAGGTCACCTACTTAGTGGACCTTAAGACTCCCTGGAAACCTTTAAGAGTTTTGCTTATCAATCACCTCAAACCCCACTTCAAATGGTCTGAGTTATCTATGTTCCTGGTCACAGATGATGGCTTGGAAGAGGAGAGTGACCCTCTTCCAGACCTCCTTTGTTCTATGGAGCAGGATGGGTCAGTGGAGGGTGTCAGCCTCTCCAGTACACTGACCCTAGAACAACAGAGAGACTACCGCCAGTTGTTGGGGCAGTGTGCCTCTTTATTCTCGCTAATCCCATGGCTCACTACATGGTGTACCTATGATATTGACATTGGGGAGAGCACACCTGTGAAAAATAGACTTTACAGATTTTCTGATAAGGTTAGATCCAGCATCAAGGAAGAGGTCTTCAAAATGCTAGAGTTAGGGGTTATTGGTCCCTCAAACAGCCCTTGGTGCAGCCCAGTGGTGTTGGTCCCCAAGGCTGCCCCTCCAGGTTCAACCCCAGAACTTAGGTCTGTGTGGATTATCGAGGGCTCAAAGCAGTCACCAAGACTGACGCACACCCCACCCCGAGCTGATGAGCTCATAGAGGTTGGTTTCTCCTCAGCGCGATTGACTTAATGTCTAGGTACTGGCAGATTGCCTTGATCGAGGGGGATAAAGGGAAGTCTGCATTCCCTACCCCAGAAGGGTCCTTCCAGTTCCTCTTTGGGTTGAATAATGACTCGGCCACCATCCAGAGGATGGTCAACCTGGGTCTGAGTGGGTTGCAGAACTTCAGTGCCACCTATCTAGATGACATTGCGGTCTTCAGTTCTAGCTGAGAGGACCACTTGTGCCACCTCTGAGAAGTACTTCAGGCTCTTCAGAAGGCAGGTTTGACTATCCTGACAATTGCAAAAATGACATGCCTTTAACTCTTTTTCAACTCTTCATCAAGGCGAGGGATCCATACTCAGTACCGTAGAGCTCTTTTCGTAGCAAAAATTCCACAGGGTCCCTCATGAGCCAGTTCACTACCTTGTTGTCTCAGACTTGGGTATGACAATTCTCGACCTCATAAGATGATGCCTTCTGGGGTAACAGAAAGTTCTTGCTGCACATTCTTGAATTTCTAGTACTCAATGTCTTCATGAAGAGGTCGATTATGCTTTCACCACAATTGGTATGCAATAATGTCCTTGAGTATTAGCAAATCCCGGTCAGTACTCGTGGCAGCAATGATTTGTTCTCCCGATATGGCAGCAGGAGTACTAGACATCACAACAAAGTTAATATAACCATCAGCCGCTTTAGAAGTAGTGCCATGACACTGTAATCGCACACGTGAAAAGTAGTCAGCAGGGTTTTAATTTATTCCTGGACGATGCACACTCATATTATCATACTCCTGCAGAAGCAACCTCCACCTCTCAATGCAAGGGGGCATCTTGGCTTTAGGATTGGTGAAAATGGTAAGCAATGCTTGGTGGTTCAATCAATCAATCACAGAATTTGTAGAGCGCACTACTTACCCGCGAGGGTCTCAAGGCGCTGGGGAGAAAAAAGGGGGGGGTGCTGCTACTGGTCGAACAACCAGGTCTTGAGTAGCCTCCTGAAGGTCAGCAGGTCTTGGGTCTGTCGTAGGCTTAGTGGAAGGGTGTTCCAGGTCTTGGCGGTGAGGTGGGAGAAGGATCTGCCGCCGGTGGTTGTTCTTCGAATGCGAGGGACGGTGGCGAGGGAGAGGTCGGCGGAGCGGAGCTGGCGGTTGGGGACATAGAAGAAGAGTAGTCTGTTGAGGTAGGCTGGGCCAGTCTTGTGGAGTGCCTTGTGTGCGTGGATGAGGAGTTTGAAGGAGATTCTCCTGTCGACGGGGAGCCAGTGCAGGTTCCTCAGGTGGGGGGTGATGTGGCTGTGGCGTGGTACATCGAGGATCAGGCGTGCGGAGGCGTTTTGTATGCGTTGCAGTCGCTTGATGAGCTTGGCCGGGGCTCCCACGTAGAGGGCGTTCCCATAGTCAAGTCTGCTACTGACGAGGGCCTGGGTGACTGTTCTTCTTGTATCTGTCGGGATCCACCTGTAGATCTTGCGAAGCATGCGGAGGGTGTTGAAGCAGGAGGAGGAGACTGCGTTGACTTGCTTGGCCATGGAGAGCGTTGAGTCGAGGATGACTCCCAGGTTGCGTGCGTGGTCGGTGGGTGTCGGGGCTGCTCCCAGTGTCGTTGGCCACCAGGAGTCGTCCCAGGCTGAGGGGTTGGAGCCGAAGATGAGGACCTCTGTCTTGTCCGTGTTCAGTTTTAGTCGGCTGATCTTCATCCAATCGGCGACGGCCTTCATTCCTTCATGGAGGTTGGATTTGGCGGCAAGGGGGTCCTTGGTGAGGGAGAGGATCAGTTGAGTGTCGTCGGCTTAGGAGATTATGTTGAGGTCGTGCTGTCTGGCGATGCGTGCGAGCGGGCCATGTAGATGTTGAACAGTGTTGGGCTGAGGGATGATCCCTGGGGTACGCCGCAGATGATCTCGGAGGCTTCGGATCGAAATGGTGGGAGGCGGACTCTCTGGGTTCTGCCGGCGAGGAAGGAGGTGGCCCATTCCAGGGCCTTGTCTCGGATCCCTGCGTCGTGGAGGCGTGCGCGTAGAGTGCGGTGGCAGACAGTGTTGAAGGCGGCGGAGAGGTCCAGCAGGATGAGGGCTGCAGTCTCACCGTTGTCCAGCAGGATCCTGATGTCGTCGGTGGCGGCGATGAGGGCAGTCTCAGTGCTGTGGTTGCTGCGGAACCCTGATTGGGATGGGTCCAGGATGCTGTTTTCTTCGAGGTATCGGGTTAGCTGTTTGTTGACGATCTTCTCAATGACCTTGGCTGGGAACGGAAGCAGGGAGATGGGCCGGAAGTTCTTGAGGTCTCTCGGGTCCGCCTTGGGTTTTTTGAGTAGGGCGTTGATCTCTGCGTGTTTCCAGCTCTCTGGGAAGGTCGCGGTCTCGAAGGAGAGATTGATAACGTTGCACAGGTGGGGTGCGATGGAGCTGCTGGCTCTGTTGAAGATGTGGTGCGGGAAAGGGTCTGACGGGGAGCCGGAGTGTATTGTGCTCATGGTCTTGATGGTGTCATCGATGTTCACGCTGGCCCAGGCTGGCAGGGAGTCGTGGTCGATGGTGTGCGGCGGGTCTGGTGCATCGATCTTAGTTGGGGCTGTCTGGGTGTTAAAGCTGTCGTGGATGTCGGCGATCTTGCGGTGGAAGAAGGTGGCGAGGGAATCGCACAGGGCTTGCGACGGCGGGATGTCGTTGGTGTTGGAGCTGGGGTTGGAGAGTTCCTTCACGATGTTGAAGAGCTCCTTGCTGTTGTGCGCGTTGTTGTCGAGGCGGTCTTTGAAGGAGATTCTCTTGGTGGACTTGATGAGGTGGTGGTGGTTACGGATGGCGTCTTTGTGGGCTGCGTGGCTGTCCGGTGTCTTATCACTGTGCCATTTCTTCTCTAGTTTCCGGCAGGTACGCTTGGAAGCTAGGAGTTCCGAGGTGAACCAGCTGGCTCTTTTGGTGGTGTCACTGTAGGTGAGTTTTTCAGCGGGGCGAGGGTGTTGGCACAGTCGTCTATCCATCGTCTGAGGTTGCAGGCAGCGTCGTCGGTGTTGGATGGGTCGGAGGGAGGGCTGAGAGCGAGGTTTGCCCATAGTTGGTCTTCGGTGACTTTGCTCCAGCAGCGGCGTGGGATCTGTTGGGTGCGGTGGTGTGTGGTGGGTTTCTGGAAGGTGAAATGGATGCAGCGGTGGTCGGTCCAGAGGAGTTCCGTGGTGTGGCTGAAGGAGACGTGGGAGCTTGAGGAGAAGATGGCGGTCAAGCGTGTGGCCGGCGGAATGGGTCGGTGTTGTGACGAGCTGGCTCAGACCGAGGTTGGCGAGGTTGTCGATCAGGGTGGTGGAGTTGCTGTCATTGTTGTTCTCCAGGTGAAAGTTCAGGTCTCCGAGGAGGATGTAGTCGGTAGAGGTCAGGGCGTGCGTGCTGATGAAGTCGGCGATGGAGTCGCTGAACTGGGGTCGGGGCCCAGGGGGTCTGTAGACAAGGGTGCCTCTAAGGGTGGTGTTGGGGTCCATGTGGAACTGGAAGTGCATGTGTTCGGCGGTGCTGAGAGTGTCGTCGGTGCTGGTCGAGACCCTGATGGTGTTCTTGTGGACGATGGCGATTCCTCCTCCTACTGCGTTGATGCGGTCTCTACGGGTGATCTTATAGCCATCTGGGATGGCTATGGCGATGTCGGGGGCGGAGGAGTCGTTCATCCAGGTCTCTGTCAGGAAGGCGACGTCTGGTGATGATGTGTCGAGCAGGTCCCAGAGCTTGACGGCGTGTTTGCGTGCGGAGCGGGTGTTCAGTAGGATGCATCGGAGGTGGTTGAGGTACTTCTTGGCGGGCGCTTCGGTGGCTCTGAGGCTGGTGTAGCTGCAGTTCCGGCAGGTGAAGGGACCATGGGTGCGTTTCGGGGCGGCCTTGAAGCAGTTGTGCGTCCGTCTGGGGTTGAGAGCGTGGAGTGTGGTGGCATTGTATCGGTGTCGGTCCTCGAGGCTGGAGCGGGGGGTGCACGGCCCAGGGGTTCTGGCGCTGGGCGCGGTCCAGGCACAGACAAGCGCAGACGGGCTTGCCTTAGGCGCGCCTTCGGCACGCCAGCGGCGCGGCCGCACAGCGGCTGCCATATATGGGGAGGTGGGAGGGAGGAGCAGCTGGGAGGCGGGAGGCAGGGGCAGCGAATGGGCAGTCAGGGGGGCGGGGCCGCAGGGGACGCAGCTGCGGGAGTGGAGAGAGGCAACGAGGGGTACAGAAGCAAAACTGGACACAGAAAATGGGGGCAACGAGGGGTACAAAAAGCAAAACTGGACACAGAAAATGGGGGCAACGAGGGGTACAAAAAGCAAAAACTGGACACAGAAAATGGGGGCAACGAGGGGGAACAGAAGGCAAAGTTGGGCTCAGAAAATGGGGGCAACGAGGGGTACAATAAGCAAAACTGGACACAGAAAATGGGGGCAACGAGGGGGAACAGAAGGCAAAACTGGACACAGAAAATGGGGGCAGCGAGAGGTACAAAAAGCAAAACTGGACACAGAAAATGGGGGCAACGAGGGGTACAAAAAGCAAAATTGGGCACAGAAAATGGGGGCAACGAGGGGGAACAGAAGGCAAAGTTGGGCTCAGAAAATGGGGGCAACGAGGGGAAACAAAAGCAAAATTGGGCACAGAAAATGGGGGCAACGAGGGGGAACAGAAGGCAAAGTTGGGCTCAGAAAATGGGGGCAACGAGGGGAACAGAAGGTAAACGGGCACCGAGGCAACAAGCAGAGGGGCGAGCTTACCAGCAGCAGCAGCGGGCAGGACAACACAGGCGCAGCTGTGTGGCGGGGGAGTGACCTACCTGGCAAGGTCAAGGGTCGCTCTCCTCACCGCGCAGCGGCCGCCATATATGGGGAGGTGGGAGGGAGGAGCAGCTGGGAGGCGGGAGGCAGGGGCAGCGAATTGGCAGTCAGGGGGGCGGGGCCGCAGGGGACGCAGCGGCGGGAGTGGAGAGAGGCAACGAGGGGTACAGAAGCAAAACTGGACACAGAAAATGGGGGCAACGAGGGGTACAAAAAGCAAAACTGGACACAGAAAATGGGGGCAACGAGGGGTACGAAAAGCAAAAACTGGACACAGAAAATGGGGGCAACGAGGGGTACAAAAAGCAAAACTGGACACAGAAAATGGGGGCAACGAGGGGGAACAGAAGGCAAAACTGGACACAGAAAATGGGGGCAGCGAGGGGTACAAAAAGGAAAACTGGACACAGAAAATGGGGGCAACGAGGGGGAACAGAAGGCAAAGTTGGGCTCAGAAAATGGGGGCAACGAGGGGTGCAAAAAGCAAAACTGGACACAGAAAATGGGGGCAACGAGGGGGAACAGAAGGCAAAACTGGACACAGAAAATGGGGGCAGCGAGGGGTACAAAAAGCAAAACTGGACACAGAAAATGGGGGCAACGAGGGGTACAAAAAGCAAAATTGGGCACAGAAAATGGGGGCAACGAGGGGGAACAGAAGGCAAAGTTGGGCTCATAAAATGGGGGCAACGAGGGGAAACAAAAAGCAAAATTGGGCACAGAAAATGGGGGCAACGAGGGGGAACAGAAGGCAAAGTTGGGCTCAGAAAATGGGGGCAACGAGGGGGAACAGAAGGTAAACGGGCACCGAGGCAACAAGCAGAGGGGCGAGCTTACCAGCAGCAGCAGCGGGCAGGACAACAAAGGCGGAGCTGTGTGGCGGGGGAGCGACCTACCTGGCAAGGTCAAGGGTGGTTAATGGCTCCTGTGAAATGCTTTCAATATAGGAACACATGAAAATGCTCACAAGCCCACACCACAGCAAGACTTTCTTTCTCAGGTTGTGAATAGGCACGTTCTGTCGATGACAGACTTCAACTAGAATAAGCCACAATGTTTCTTGGGGCATTGGGATGCCCAGTGTGCTGGGAACGGATGGCACTCAACCCCACTGGGCTTGCATCAACGACAATCTCCATCTGCAATTTCGGATCAAAGTATGTAATTTCAGGGGCGTTCTCAATTGCATGCTTGATTTTCTTGAATCTTTGTTCACATCCACTTGACCATTGAAATGGGACATTTTGTTTAATTAATTCTCTCAATGGGTCACTTACAGTGGCAAAGTCACCTTAATGCCTTGAACAGAAACTGGGCATGCCAAGGAAGGATCGCAGCATAGTGGCATGTTGTGGGGGAGAAGTGGATGACAAGGCCTGTACTTTATTTGGATCCAGAGTAATTCCCTCATCAGAAAAGATATGGCCAAAGAACTTGAATTTGGTTTGATGAAACTCACCCTTTGCTGCATTTAAGTGAGATCTGCATCGGCAAATATACGACATACTTGTGTAAGAGCTTTATTATGTTTCTTTTGTGTGGCTCCAAAAATTAAAACTTCATCACGATAATTGAAAGCATTTGTGACTGGCTGTATTACGAGTCAAATGACTACCTAAAAAAAGTTCTGCAGCTGATGACACTCCGAAACGTAGCCTTTTGTATCTAAATAAACTAACATGAGTCGCAAAGGTAGTAATGTACCTGCAATTCTCTTCCAGTTCAAGTTGGTAATATCCTTTGTTCAAATCAAGGCGTTAAAAGACTTTGGTTCCATTCAGCTGCGTAATCATGCAAAGCGATACCAAAGGGGATGATGGACGGAGCGTTAGAGCAAATCAAACACTCACCCCCAGTGTTAGACCTGTCAGCCCTAGGGTGGTCTTTCCCTGTTTTTTTTCCCTTTTGCGCCTCATTTTTGCCACCATATTTTTACTGGACCTAGGTCTCTGGGCACCTTGCCACTGCTAGCCAGTGCTGAGGTGCAGGTGCTCTCTCTCACTCAAGATGGCTGCCACAGGCCCCTGCTACTGCAGAGGGGCCTTACACGCATACACACTAGTAGCCAGGGTCAGGCTGGGGCATAGGGATACAGTATCCATTCCATCCCCGCCTCTGGGCCACATAGCCAGGCATGTAGAAGGTTCCAGAACCTTCCGGGCTGTGGGAGGAGTTATGTTTTGCCGCCTTTGGGAGAGTCACCTGACCTAGGAGTATAAAAGGCTTGGAGGGAAAACCTTCTAGTCAGTTGATGAGGCACCACTGAATCTGGGAGAACCTCCGCCGGAGTATAGGCTTTAGGGCCTAGGGGGGAGACCTACACTACTGCTGCTGACAGGGCTGAGGCCCTGCTGTAGTAAGATAGCTGAGGAACGCCCACCACCCACTGACCTTGCCCAGTGTGAGGGGACCCAGGGAACCACCTTCAGCGTGCGGGGAGGAACATCAAGCACTCCCAGACCACCAACTCATTCCCCCCTCATGACAAGAAACTTCTGACAAGAAACTTTGACAAGAAACTTATAATAAGGAACTTCTGACAAGAAACTCCTAACCAGAAGCGCCTAAGAAGCAACCAAGCTGGAGCAGTCGCAAGACACCTTAATTTGAGGAGGCCTGACCGTCCCGCCAGGCCTGAAGCCTAAACTGCCCAACTGGGGCTCACCAGGTAAAGCGCCGTACCCTGAAGCGCTAGACCTTCACCCCCTCTTCATTTCTGCCTGCTGCTGGGCTGCCCCCAAGTACTTTTCCAGTCAGCCCTGCCCACAGGCTGCTGGTGCGCCCTGCATTCTGTCACCCCTCAGGTCACTGACCTTGCGTGGAGATCACTGCTGCGGCCGCCGCCGCCTGAGGAGAAGTGCCGTGAGGTGAGGTGTGCCGTCGCGCCCTCACCGAAGGGAGCGCTGAGGTGAGGGAAGCCCCTCAAGTATCTGTAGTGAGGTGCGCCGTCCGCGCCCTCACCGAAGCCTCTGCAGAGTTGCCCCCAAGTTGTTGCCACCGGGCCCTGGGCCCCATCGCCGCCGTTGCGGCCGAAGAAATCACCCCCCCGCTGCCGTCGTGGCCGAAGAAATTGACATCGCCACCGTCGCGGCTGAAGAAATTGCCCCCGCCGGCGTAGCGGCCAAAGAAATCACCAGCGCGATCATCGAGGCCTCCAGGCCCGCCGACGCGTCTCTAAGCAGCCGGGGACACCGGCCGCGCCCCCAAGAAGGCCGCGCAATGATTGGGCGCCGGCTCCGGTCCCGCCCCCAGCGCAGACGGAGGCCCAGGAAGAGCCCCGGCCGTGTAGAGGGAGACGGGGAGCCGGCCGAAGAGGACTGCTGGCTCCCGCTCCCTTCCCCGAAGTCCTGGAAGCCGCGGCTGCACTTACCTGATCCCGGGGGCTGGAGGAGTGAGATCCCAGCCCCGCAACGTGCCCACAGTCACTCCTTGATCCCGGGGGCCGGAGGAAGGTGATACCGGCCCCCGCAACGTCCCGACAGTCCGGCCTGAAGGCCGAGGTACCCCGACCGGGCCCCGCCCTCCAGAACACGGGCCGGCCCTGGGGGAGTGCCAGTCGCTAAGGAAGCGCGACCAACGATCCAGCAACAGGTGAGCCCAGGAGGCCCCTAGGGCCCACAAAACGCCACTGGGGGCCGGGGGCCACCATTAACCCCATAATTAATTGCGTAAACTTTCCCCATGAGGCGAGGCCCCGGAGAGCAGTGGGCCTAGCCTGGAGTTAACCCCTAAGGGTCATAGAAGCCCCAGGATACTGGACATGTTGAGGGGTTCCCTACAGTATTTAATAACTTATTGCAGATGCCTATTGTAATTACTGCCTAGGCCATGCTTTTAACTGCGAAGTCTTTTACCACAGGGGGAAAGTATTTAATTGAATTGAGCTGAAGTGCACACCGTCAAGAGTTGAAGTGTTTTATGTTACAGGTGTATTGGATTTGCGACGCCCACTGTACTGAATGTGGGCGCGCCTAGATTAATGCAGGCCTATTTAAATGTAAAGTGAAAAGCCTTCTTTTAAGTAATTGAATATGCTAAAGTGAACTGCATGTCTAGGCCCCTGTTTTATTAACGTACCTTGAGATCATTATTAAGTGCTACGTGTAGGAGATAATTCCTGCGGCCTCTTAGTGGCCTACAATGTTGATGAGCTATGATGCTTTATTTAAAATGTGCACCAGTTGAGTAATGCAATGAATTTGAATGTAGATCTGAATTAATCTGCCTCATCTGATGCCAACTTAATTTATTTATAAAAGATCTTGATTTTAAATACAAAAGCCTGGTGTGGTGTCATGTTATTGCGTTCGCATTTCTGAGTCAGAGTAAGAGTGTGCTGCACAACTGCCTTACACATTGCCTTCGCGTGCTTTCCCGCTTCGCGCCATGCTACCGTGGCGGACTCGGTAAACCCGGTTCCAACATTTGGTGTTCAGCGGTTGGATAAGGACTGGTGCTTGTGCAGCACCCTACAGTGACTCAGTGTGCGCCGCAATTAGACACCTAATGTAATGAAAGTGCTAGGAATTCTTTGGTAATTGCCGATTGTGTACATTCCTGCGTTAGACCTGTTACCTACAGTTTAGAACCCCTTCCTTAAATTGTCTGGGACCCCACCTAGGAGGATGGAGTTTGAGTTAGCCAACCTAGAACGGTATACGGTGACACAGCTCAAGGAGTTCTGCCTAGAGAGGGGGGTGGCCGTCAAGCGAGGCGCCAGGAAGGAGGTGCTTCAGAAAGCTTTGAGGGCATGGGTAATGGCCCACCCGGAGGTAAGAGGGGATGAGGAGCAGGGGGAGGCAGACAACCCAGGAGAACTGGACCTACTGCACATTGATGTTAGCGAGAATGTGTTGCCAGGAAGACGTTCCAGGGCAGGCAGTAGTGCGTCAGGGGAAAGTTTGTCGCCAGAGGAATTTGAGGACAGAAGGGAGCAAAGGCAATTAACATTAGAACTTGCTAGGATGGAAAGGGAGCGAGAACAGGCAAGGCTAGCCATGGAGGAAAGGAAGCTTGTACATGAGCTTACCCTGAAGGAACTAGAGCTCGGGACCTTGCAGATGGAGATGCAGGGCAAAATGAATGGTGGCAGCGTACCTGCTGGGGTTCCACAGGAGCCCAAATTCTATTTACCCAGAGAGGTGATGGCCAGTTTTAGTGTAGGTGATGACATCGACAAGTGGTTGGCGGCTTACGAGGTGGCTCTGGTGGCCCATAGAGTTCCTGAGAGCTACTGGGGGAGGTCTTTATAGGTACATACCTCCACTAGTAAGGGACACACTTTTAACTTTGGATAAGGGGAGCAGACTAACTACCCTATCATGAAGGAGGCCCTGCTCAAGAAGTTTGGCCTCACCCCAGAGAAGTACCGCCAAAAGTTCCGCAACAGCCACAAGCTTCACACACAAAACTGGGTGGATTTTTTTGATTATGCCCGGAAGGCATTGGAGGGTTGGGTGCGTGGCAGCAACGTTGACAATTACAAAGGGCTGTACGACCTATTCTTGAGAGAGCACCTCCTAGAGAAATGTTTTCCGGAGCTGCGCCAGTACTTGGTGGACCGCAAGCTGACCAATCCTAGGGAGCTTGCAGAGGAGGCAGACACGTGGGTCAGCACTCGGGTGTCCCACAAGGGAGCCGGGCGGACCCCCAAAGGTGGACAGGGGCTCCCCAGAAGAAAGAGGGGAGATAAAAGAGGGAGTTCTTTAAAGGTCCCCAAAATAGACCGCCTGGGAGAGGGGTAGGTTCCCCATCCCAATCTGGATCCCAGAAACCCACTTATCCTGACAGGAGTCAGCAGCCCAGAACTGTCCGGTGCTACGAGTGCGGGAGGTTGGACATTACAAGGGGATCCCCAATGTCGCAAGAGAACCCCAGCCCCCACAGGAGGTAAGAGCCCCGGGGTGGCCAGTGTAGCGCTTGGGGAGGAGTTGTCCCTAGGTAGGGGAGGTGAGTGGACAGGCTTGACCTTAGTTTCCCTGGGGGATAGAGAGATCATCCCACGGGTTCAGGTACCCACGAACACTGCCAAGTATCGGCAGAGGGTCCTGGTGAACGGGGGAGGAGGTGGAGGCTCTGAGGGACACAGGGGCCAGCATGACGATGGTGAGACGTCAGCTGGTGTCCCCAGAGCAGGTGATTCCTGAGGAATTCCACCCGGTTGTTATGGCTGATAATAGCCTGGGTCATTACCCCGTGGTCCAAGTTCCCTTTGAGTGGGGAGGAGTATCAGGTCTGTTGAAGGTTGCGGTGAGCCCTGCCATGCCAGTTGACTGTCTGCTGGGCAACGACTTGGAACATACTGCCTGGAGGGAGGTAGAGTTCAATGCCCATGCTGAGATGTTGGGATTACCAGGATGGACTTGCGTCGTCACGCGGTCCATGGCTGCCCGACAAGGAACTCAGCTGGGGTTGGAGCCTGAAATAATGGCCCAGCCCACTGCTGGACGAGGAGATGTCCAGGAGGAGACACCCGGTGAGATGGATGGGGAGCCCGCGGAGGTGACCCCGGAGTCCGCTGAGGTGGTTGGTGTTCCCGTGGGGGACCTGCCGACCCCTGCAGAGTGGCAGGTGGAAGGAGGGCCTACCCGGGAGGAATTTTGCCGGGCGCAGAAGGAGTGCCCTACGCTTGAAGGCATGCGGCAACAGGCCGAAGCCCAAGCAGTTGGAACAGAGACTGGTAACTACCATGTCTACTGGGAGGATGGTCTCCTCTACAGTGAGCCTAAGGCTCCGGTGCATGGGTCCTCAAGGGTCGTGGTGGTCCCCCAATGCTACCGAGCCTTTCTGCTAGAGTTGGCACACGAAATACCACTAGCAGGACACCTGGGCCAGGACAAGACGTTTGCGCGTCTGGTCCCACATTTTTACTGGCCCAGGATGCGCGTCACTTCTGACACTTTTTGCAAGACTTGCACCACTTGCCAAGCGAGCGGCAAGACAGGGACGAAAGTGAAGGTCCCTCTGGAACCTCTCCCAGTTGTCGATACCCCTTTTGAGCGGGTAGGGATTGACATTGTCGGGCCATTGGACCCGCCGACTTCTGCAGGACATAGGTTCATTTTGGTGCTGGTAGACCACGCCACCCGGTACCCGGAGGCAATCCCTCTGAGGACCATCACTGCACCGGTGGTGGCGCGGGCCCTGACGGGGATTTTTACCCGAGTGGGATTCCCCAAGGTCGTGGTGTCAGATAGGGGCACGAATTTCATGTCGGCCTACATGCAGGCCATGTGGAAGGAGTGTGGAGTGACCTACCGGTTCTCCACTCCTTACCACCCCCAGACGAACGGGCTCGTGGAGCGCTTTAACAAAACCTTGAAGGGGATGATCAGGAGCCTACCCGAGGACTTGAGAAGGAAGTGGGACATCCTCTTACACTGTCTGCTCTTCTCCTACCGAGAGGTGCCACAGAAGGGGGTCGGTTTCAGCCCCTTTGAGCTGCTCTATGGCCACCCCGTTCGGGGGCCCCTCAGTCTTGTCAAGGAGGGGTGGGAGAAGTCTTCCTCGAAGCTTCCCCGTGATGTGGTCAGCTATATGCTGGCATTCCGCAGCCAAGTGGCCAAGCTGTGGAAGGAGGCCTCGGACAATCTAGGAGGCAAGTCAAGCCGTCATGAAGAAATGGTATGACCGGAACGCGCGGACGGTAGAGTTAGACGCTGGACAGAAGGTGTGGGTCATGGAGCCAGGAGAGCTTAGCGCCCTCCAGGACCGGTGGACTGGGCCGTTTGAGATCTTGGAAAGGAGAGGCCAGACCACATATGTCGTTGATGTGAAGACCCCACGTCAACCCCACCGGGTGTTCCACGTCAACCGCCTGAAGCCCCACCAGGAGCGTTCAGAACTCACTCTCCTAATGATAACAGATGGAAGTGAGGAGAAGGAGAGTGAGCCTCTTCCAGACCTTCTGGCGGCCCATGAGAAGGATGGTTTGGTAGAGGAGTGGTCCTCGCCCCATCCTTGACCCCAGAGCAACAGAGGGACTGCCGCCAGGTCTTGGGGCAGTACGCCTCGTTGTTCTCCCTCACGCCTGGAATCACGCACCTGTGTACCCATGATGTGGACACAGGGGACAGTCCGCCAGTAAAAACCAAGTCTTACCGGCTGTCCGATAAAGTCAAGGCTAGTATCCAGGGTGAGGTTACCAAGATGCTAGAACTGGGAGTGATTGAGCCTTCCAGTAGCCCTTGGGCTAGTCCGGTGGTGTTGGTGCCGAGCGGCCCCACCGGGCACCACACCAGAACTTCGGTTCTGTGTGGATTACCGTGGACTCAACTCAGTCACTAAGACCGACGCTCACCCGATCCCTCGGGCGGATGAGCTCATTGACCGGCTGGGAGCAGCCCGGTATTTGAGTACCATTGATTTGACGTCAGGCTATTGGCAGATAGCCATGGCGGAAGGAGCAAGGAGAAGACTGCGTTCTCCACCCCCGAGGGCCACTTTCAATTTCGGGTGATGCCCTTCGGGTTGAAAAATGCTCCAGCCACTTTCCAGCGGTTGGTGAACCAGGTGCTGTCTGGCCTAGAGGCCTTCTCTGCTGCCTACCTGGATGACATAGCTGTCTTCAGTAGCAGCTGGGAGGACCATCTGGAGCATCTCCAGGAGGTGCTACAGGCTTTGCAACGGGCTGGTTTAACCATCAAGGCCAGCAAGTGCCAGATTGGACAGGGATCTGTCGTGTACCTGGGACATCTGGTGGGCGGAGGTAAGGTGCAACCCCTCCAAGCCAAGATTGAGACCATCTTGGCCTGGGAGCCCCCAAGACCCAAACAGAGGTCCGAGCTTTTCTCGGCCTCACGGGCTACTACCGCCGGTTCGTCAAGGGATATGGAACCATCGTGGGCCCATTGACGGAATTGACTTCAAAGAAGCAGCCACGCAGAGTCATCTGGACGGCTGCCTGCCAGAAAGCCTTTGAGACCCTCAAACGTGCAATGTGCACCGCACCGGTGCTCAGGACTCCAGACTTTGGACGGGAATTTATTGTACAGACAGACGCTTCTGAGCATGGCATAGGAGCTGTGCTCTCGCAGCTGAATGACGATGGCCAAGACCAGCCAGTGGCCTTCATTTCCCGAAGACTACTCCCCGGGAACAGCGGTGGAGTACCATCGAACAGAAGCCTTTGCTGTGGTTTGGGCTGTCAAGAAGTTGAGGCCATACCTTTTTGGTTGTCACTTCCTGATCCAGACCGACCACAGACCCCTTCGCTGGCTCATGCAGATGAGAGGCGAAAACCCCAAATTGTTGAGGTGGTCCATTTCCCTCCAGGGGATGGACTTTCGGGTGGAACATCGACCCGGTGTAGACCACGCCAACGCTGACGGTCTCTCCCGGTTTTCCGCCTTAGCGAAGAGAACTCCCTAGAGGTTGGGAAGCTCTCCCTCTTTCGGCTGGGGGGATGCGTGTTAGACCTGTCAGCCCTAGGGTGGTCTTTCCCTGTTTTTTTCCCTTTTGCGCCTCATTTTTGCCACCATATTTTTACTGGACCTAGGTCTCTGGGCACCTTGCCACTGCTAGCCAGTGCTGAGGTGCAGGTGCTCTCTCTCACTCAAGATGGCTGCCACAGGCCCCTGCTACTGCAGAGGGGCCTTACACGCATACACACTAGTAGCCAGGGTCAGGCTGGGGCATAAGGATACAGTATCCATTCCATCCCCGCCTCTGGGCCACATAGCCAGGCATGTAGAAGGTTCCAGAACCTTCCGGGCTGTGGGAGGAGTTATGTTTTGCCGCCTTTGGGAGAGTCACCTGACCTAGGAGTATAAAAGGCTTGGAGGGAAAACTTTCTAGTCAGTTGATGAGGCACCACTGAACCTGGGAGAACCTCCGCCGGAGTATAGGCTTTAGGGCCTAGGGGAGACCTACACTACTGCTGCTGACAGGGCTGAGGCCCTGCTGTAGTAAGATAGCTGAGGAACGCCCACCATCCACTGACCTTGCCCAGTGTGAGGGGACCCAGGGAACCACCTTCAGCGTGCGGGGAGGAACATCAAGCACTCCCAGACCACCAACTCATCCCCCCCCCTCATGACAAGAAACGTCTGACAAGAAACTTTGACAAGAAACTTATAATAAGGAACTTCTGACAAGAAACTCCTAACCAGAAGCGCCTAAGAAGCAACCAAGCTGGAGCAGTCGCAAGACACCTTAATTTGAGGAGGCCTGACCGTCCCGCCAGGCCTGAAGCCTAAACTGCCCAACTGGGGATCACCAGGTAAGCGCCGTACCCTGAAGCGCTAGACCTTCACCCCTCTTCATTTCTGCCTGCTGCTGGGCTGCCCCCAAGTACTTTTCCAGTCAGCCCTGCCCACAGGCTGCTGGTGCGCCCTGCATTCTGTCACCCCTCAGGTCACTGACCTTGCGTGGAGATCATCGCCGCGGCCGCCGCCGCCTGAGGAGAAGTGCCGTGAGGTGAGGTGCGCCATCGCGCCCTCACCGAAGGGAGCGCTGAGGTGAGGGAAGCCCCTCAAGTATCTGTAGTGAGGTGCGCCATCCGCGCCCTCACCGAAGCCTCTGCAGAGTTGCCCACAAGTTGTTGCCACCGGGCCCTGGGCCCCATCGCCGCCGTCGTGGCCGAAGAAATCACCCCCCCGCCGCCGTCGCGGCCGAAGAAATTGACATCGCCGCCGTCGCGGCTGAAGAAATTGCCCCCGCCGCCGTAGCGGCCAAAGAAATCACCAGCGCGATCTTCGAGGCCTCCAGGCCCGCCGACGCCGTCTCTAAGCATCCGGGGACGCCGGCCGCGCCCCCAAGAAGGCCGCGCAACGATTGGGCGCCGGCTCCGGTCCCGCCCCCAGCGCCGACGGAGGCCCAGGAAGAGCCCCGGCCGTGTAGAGGGAGACGGGGAGCCGGCCGAAGAGGATTGCTGGTGCTGGCTCCCGCTCCCTTCCCCGAAGTCCTGGAAGCCGCGGCTGCACTTACCTGATCCCGGGGGCTGGAGGAGTGAGATCCCAGCCCCCGCAACATGCCCACAGTCACTCCTTGATCCCGGGGGCCGGAGGAAGGTGATACCGGCCCCCGCAACGTCCCGACAGTCCGGCCTGAATGCTGAGGTACCCCGACCGGGCCCCGCCCTCCAGAACACGGGCCGGGCCTGGGGGAGTGCCAGTCGCTAAGGAAGCGCAACCAACGATCCAGCAACAGGTGAGCCCAGGAGGCCCCTAGGGCCCACAAAACGCCACTGGGGGCCGGGGGCCACCATTAACCCCATAATTAATTGCGTAAACTTTCCCCATGAGGCGAGGCCCCGGAGAGGAGTGGGCCTAGCCTGAGTTAACCCCTAAGGGTCATAGAAGCCCCAGGATACTGGACATGTTGAGGGTTCCCTACAGTATTTAATAACTTATTGCAGATGCCTATTGTAATTACTGCCTAGGCCATGCTTTTAACTGCGAAGTCTTTTACCACAGGGGAAAGTATTTAATTGAATTGAGCTGAAGTGCACACCGTCAAGAGTTGAAGTGTTTTATGTTACAGGTGTATTGGAATTGCGACGCCCACTGTACTGAATGTGGGCGCGCCTAGATTAATGCAGGCCTATTTAAATGTAAAGTGAAAAGCCTTCTTTTAAGTAATTGAATATGCTAAAGTGAACTGCATGTCTAGGCCCCTGTTTTATTAACGTACCTTGAGATCATTATTAAGTGCTACGTGTAGGAGATAATTCCTGCGGCCTCTTAGTGGCCTACAATGTTGATGAGCTATGATGCTTTATTTAAAATGTGCACCAGTTGAGTAATGCAATGAATTTGAATGTAGATCTGAATTAATCTGCCTCATCTGATGCCAACTTAATTTATTTATAAAAGATCTTGATTTTAAATACAAAAGCCTGGTGTGGTGTCATGATATTGCGTTCGCATTTCTGAGTCAGAGTAAGAGTGTGCTGCACAACTAATGAAAGTATACAGATATGCTGTTCCTGATGGTTGTCAACACAAGGGAAGTGACACCGACCTGATCCAAATTTGGTTCAAGGTGGGAAGTCCAATTATTGGATTGTAATGCCCTCACACACCCAAAGGGTGTCATGCTTCATCATCTGGGCTGCTCCTCGTCGGGTCGGCGGTGCAATACCCAACGGGCTCCCTATAGTAGGGGCTCTTTATCGGAGATCTTCTTCCAATAGCCGTATGGTGAAGTGGGGGTATGGGGCCAGAATTGTGTAGATGTGTAAAGTTGAATGTGTGATCTAAAATAGAGTTGGGAGTTCCATTAAATGTGATTTATTCAAATGGTCTCCTACCCTAATTAAAAGAGTGATAATGTGATGCTCAAAAGTGAGTATTATGTCTCAAGTAAGGCATCATCATTCTTAAAGGAAGGTCAACATGTTTCACGCTTGTTGTCAAGATCTACATGCGATTCGTCAGGACCTCTATAAAAGGTAGACTATCTACACATACACACGGTGCGGTGGCCAAATACTCACCGCAGCCGATTCATTACCTACGTAAGTATACCTGTCAATCCCTGATCCTACCTATGTTGGTGAGAAAAAGGAACATGAATCATAAATATACACATATAGGTATATAAACAGTGTGGTAACCCTTGTGACTCTTAACAGAATGTTGTATTCATTATGATGTGAGTAGCAGAAAACTATAGTGCCGAACAGTGAATGTCCAAAGTGTACTATAGTGAGCTATGGCCATAGCGGCACTGTGAAGCGCAGCAGATAAAAACAAGTAAACTCACCCCATAAAGTGAGTATAACCAGGCGTCATCAGTGCCCGGTAGGGATACAAACAAGAGGAGTTCCTCAATTGCTGGATAAAACCATTGAAATAAAAGTAAATCAATGTAAACAAGGAAAAGTGTGGTCAATTCAACAACCAACATCCATTCTCATACGTTATGATCGTACATGTAACTTGATATTGTGGCCCCGGGTTAAATATCCCATATCAATGGACAATCAAAGTCATCAGTAATCATGTAGCACCTCTAAACTCTGATTCCCCCATAAGGAAATGGGGAAGAAACAACACTCATACTGCACCTCTAGATTCTTATTCCCCCGTAAGGAAATGGGGAAGGAACAACACTCATGCTGGGATGACCAAGTAAAGTCTATCCGTAGCCCCGTTCATAAGCAGGTAAGGTCTATCCATAGCCCCGTGCATGAACACATGATATAAATGTAAGCCCGCACACGCTGCGTACTCTATACTATGCTGACATTCCCACCAAATAACTCACACTGGTTGGAGACAGTGTCTTAAAACTAAGAGGGTTTTACGGTGGGTACATAGTATGATGGTAGTAGAAAAATTGGTGGCCAATCCATTATTAAACAGATAACACTGTATTAACGGGGAGTATTACAGAATTTGCCGAGCGTCATGTAATCATAACTAGAATGGGGGTCAAGTTCTAGTAACTATAACCAATCTGTCGCGCACTAGTAGCGTACTTACTTCTGTGTCAATAGCACATCTCCAAGCGACCTACCCACATCTACCGGGTCCGGGAGGTGAACTGCTCTGTTTGCGGACTGAATTTATAGTCCCACCTTGCTGTCAATGAAGTATTACAGGCAGAAGTGGCTGGATGTATAGCGGCCATCTTGGAATGGTGTTATTTGGTATACAAACAGAGTTATAAAATAGCATGATAGGCAGTAAGAGTCTATAAATCCCCGACAATCGTAGTCAAGGGAAAGGTCGATAGAGAGTTGGCTTGTTTAAAGACTCTGTATGTAATCCATCCTTTCTGTTAAACAGAGCTGTGCGTGCCAAAGTGACCGGATGTATAGCGGCCATATTGGAAAGGTGTTTATTGTTTAAGAACTGGCACAAAAGGTAAATATAAGGGTCTGTCAGACAGCCAACAGTCATGATCAGAAAAAGAAAAGAAAGCACTACAGTCAATCGAAGATTAACTGTCAGTGTCTCATGCACAGATAGAGTTAGAAAGATGTATAAAGCCATTCCATGAGTAAAATTAGTCTGTTGTCATCCCCCAGTCAAGAGTGATGGTGATTTGGACTGAAGGGGAAAGTATTCAAGTCCCTTAATATGTTAGCCAGAAAATTATATGCGAGGAGTATGTGAGGTTTATTGACACGCAGACCAAAGGAGAGTAGCGAAATATCGCCAGTGTTCCAAGGAGGATTATTGATGGGTAGGGTCCAAGGGTGGATCCCAGCCGCACCACAAAGCTAACCCATCAGTGCCCGGTCAGATTGTATTTCATCACCACCTTCTCTAGTTGTCAAATAAAGTCTCCTGACCCATGTTATAGGCCATCGATGTTAAATAATGAGAGAATTCCACGGGATTTCCTCATTCAGTCCTCCAATATGGGAGGACAATCTGTGCACCCACCTCTGTTCTTTGATAAGCAGTGCCGCTTTCGTGATTTTTGGAAATGATTCTAGAACAACCCATTCTAATGCTTCTGGAGTGTGGCGTTTCTCTAAATAGTGTGTGCACATTTTGGTATTGTTCTTCTGGCAGCGGAAGTTACTGCGATGTTCAGATATGCGTATTTTGATGGGGCGTGTGGTCATCCCTACATAGTATAGTCCACAAGGACATGTAATCAAATATACGCAGTTCTGTGTGTTGCAGTTTGTATGAGACCTTAGCTCCCAGATGAAATTAGTATTGAGAGTCACAGACTTATGTATCTTAGTGAAGGCACAGGCCGTACACATACCACATGGATAGTGGCCTTTGACAGGTGGTAGTTGCCAAAGTGTACATTGTTGCGTCCCCTTGCGCCCCTTAGGTCTAGTCCGGATCAACATGTCTTTGAGATTCATGGAGCGTTTAAATGCAAAACGCGGTTTCTCCAAGGCCAGCGTGCCTGTGTTGAGTATATTCCAGTGCTTTTTTATCACCTTGGTTAGTTGGTTTGACACTGGCGTGAACGTGGTGACACAAGTCAAGGTTTCACACTGGGATTTCTCTCTTGATTCTAGCAGACCTTCGCGGTTATTATTTCTAGCTCTTTTCCTCGAGAGTGATATACTCCGTGGTGGATAATCGCGTGCTGCTAAGTTCTTAGCAAGAATGGCTGATTCAGATTTGTAATCATCAAGAGTGCTGCAATTTCTCCTGACCCGTAGGAATTGACCAAATGGGAGGTTTTCCTTTAAGGTCTTGGGATGGTGACTGCTATAAAGTAGTAGACTGTTGCGGTCTGTATTCTTTCTAAACATGGTTGTAGACAATACGCCATTGTTCAGTCTGATGGTCAAATCCAGAAATGCAATCTGGTTGACTGAAACCGTGCCAGTAAATTTGAGAAATGGATTCTGAATATTAATCCACTCAAAAAATTGATTATATGTCTGTGAATCGCCCGTCCAAAAGATGAGGATATCATCTATAAAACGTTTCCACAGACGTATGTTGGATCGATATGGGTTGCCTTCTTGGAAGATAATTTTCTCCTCAAAGGATGCCATATAGAGACAGGCTAGACTAGGCGCAAAGGTACTTCCCATGGAAGTACCTTGTGTCTGGTGGTAAATCTGGCCATTGAACTCAAAAAAGTTCTCAGTAAGAGCTATAGTTGCACATTCCATGATGAATCCCGGTGGTGTCACGGATACCCACGTCTGTGAACTTAGTTCCTCCTCAATCACATCTAAAGTGGCCCTCTGTGGGATGTTGGTGTAGAGTGCTTCCACATCTAGAGTGATGAGGAGGTCAATGTCTGTGGTGAATTGGAATTCGTCAAGTAGACGAAGAACATCAGTAGTATCCTGAATGTAAGAGGGGATCAGTTTAACCATGGGCTGTAGAAAATGGTCACAAAATTGTGACAATGGTTCTAATATGGAGTTTATTCCTGAGACTATAGGTCGTCCCGGTACCGGAGTAGTCCCTTTGTGAATCTTAGGAAGTATGTAAAAGTAGGGAGTCCTAGGTTCTTGTTTAATGAGAAAGGATGCTTCCTTTTTACTTATCCAGCCTTGGGTCTCAGCTGAGAACACCAATGATGTAATAGCCCTGGTTAACCTTTCTGTAGGGTTTTTGCAATGGGTGTATAATACCGCCTATTGCTGAGTTGTCTCAGGCATTCAGTCTCGTAATCTGTAGTGGCCATGATGACCGTTGCACCTCCCTTGTCTGCTTGTTTAATAGTTATTGTTGGATCATTAGCCAATGTCTTTATGGCCATCAATTCATTATTGGGAATGTTACAGAAATGTCTCTGGTTGGTGGTGGCACATATGTCCTTAAGAACCGCCTGTTCAAAGGTAGATACCTCATGTGGCACCATACCACCAGTGGGGGTGAAGGTCGAGGGATTATGTAGTCCTGAGTCATCTACCCTTGTCTGTGGTTTATTTACAAAGAAAGCCTTAAGACGAACTTTGCGGAAGAATTGTTGAACTTCACAAAGTTGTTTAAATTGATCAATCTTAGGGGTTGGGACAAAACCCAGACCTTTTTGTAAAACCTTCACCTCTATCTCAGTCAATATCCTAGTTGATAAATTGACCACTAGGGTCTCTTTTTCGTGTAGCTCCGTGTTTCCATTGTTCGTTGTTGTGGTTCTTCCCACTGAACTCTCTTTTCTTGTGAGTTCCCTCTTTTTCGCCCGCGCCCTCTGCCCCAACCTCTGCCTAAAAAAGGTTGGCCCATGCCTGGGGGTCCAAAGGGGGGGGCCATGATTGTACATCGGGTATTGCCAGTAGCCTTGTCCCTGAAATGGAGGGGTTGATAATGTGGTTGTTGATAACCAAAGTATCCTTGTCTACCACCTCTTCTATTCTGATCGATATTCCAGTTCTCTCCGCTAGAGTCACTATTATTAGATGAACTCCGTCTCGTGGAGTTCGAAGTGGTATCTGAGAGGTTGTCAGGTGGTGTAAAATCTTGTTTGAGGTATGGGTATACCTTCTCCTTGTCGAAGCGCCGAACATCCTTCTGGAGTTTGGCTACCTTTTGCTTCATAAGGTATTCCTTATGTTCGGCAATTTCATTGTTAAGCTCAGTGAGTTTAGATTTAAAGTTAAGGCTCGGTAGAGCACTTTTGAGGGTACTCTCAGCTAGTTGTATCCTGGTGAGTAGTTCATCTGCCAGTCTCTTGGCTGTATTGATCACCAGAATGAGTAAATCCCTCGTGCACTTCCACGCAATCTGGGACCATTCTGTCTTAAATATGGCGTCCTCCAAGAAAATCCTTGGGAAATTCTTTACAATCAGGCCATTGGGAGAAATATTTGCCCTTAAATATTCCGTCATGAGGGCCCCATGTAGGGTTATCCTCACCCACTCTCTTTTCATCACCGAGAGGGATTGCCAATCCTCTGACTGACTACCAGTGGCACCACCATTATCCGCTCCCAGAATAGATGGTGCCCTCAAAATCTCTGCTGCTAGTTCTTCTCCATAACTGAGGCCCTGGCCTTCCATAGTCGGGTACCAGATGAATCAGTAGGTTTAGAAAAAACTATTTGGGGAATAGAACGAACACTCGTGATAGTAGTGTCAGATTTAAATAAGGGGGATAGAGCAAGTCTTTACCCACCAGAAAGAGGGTCCCACGGGGGTCAGCCGTGCTAAGTATAAGGAAACAAAAAGGGGGGGACCGACGGGCTTTCTCCTCCTATCGGAATGGAGGAAGGTCCAGCATAAACGCCCTGAGTGAACTAATGAAAGTATACAGATATGCTGTTCCTGATGGTTGTCAACACAAGGGAAGTGACACCGACCTGATCCAAATTTGGTTCAAGGTGGGAAGTCCAATTATTGGATTGTAATGCCCTCACACACCCAAAGGGTGTCATGCTTCATCATCTGGGCTGCTCCTCGTCGGGTCGGCGGTGCAATACCCAACGGGCTCCCTATAGTAGGGGCTCTTTATCGGAGATCTTCTTCCAATAGCCGTATGGTGAAGTGGGGGTATGGGGCCAGAATTGTGTAGATGTGTAAAGTTGAATGTGTGATCTAAAATAGAGTTGGGAGTTCCATTAAATGTGATTTATTCAAATGGTCTCCTACCCTAATTAAAAGAGTGATAATGTGATGCTCAAAAGTGAGTATTATGTCTCAAGTAAGGCATCATCATTCTTAAAGGAAGGTCAACATGTTTCACGCTTGTTGTCAAGATCTACATGCGATTCGTCAGGACCTCTATAAAAGGTAGACTATCTACACATACACACGGTGCGGTGGCCAAATACTCACCGCAGCCGATTCATTACCTACGTAAGTATACCTGTCAATCCCTGATCCTACCTATGTTGGTGAGAAAAAGGAACATGAATCATAAATATACACATATAGGTATATAAACAGTGTGGTAACCCTTGTGACTCTTAACAGAATGTTGTATTCATTATGATGTGAGTAGCAGAAAACTATAGTGCCGAACAGTGAATGTCCAAAGTGTACTATAGTGAGCTATGGCCATAGCGGCACTGTGAAGCGCAGCAGATAAAAACAAGTAAACTCACCCCATAAAGTGAGTATAACCAGGCGTCATCAGTGCCCGGTAGGGATACAAACAAGAGGAGTTCCTCAATTGCTGGATAAAACCATTGAAATAAAAGTAAATCAATGTAAACAAGGAAAAGTGTGGTCAATTCAACAACCAACATCCATTCTCATACGTTATGATCGTACATGTAACTTGATATTGTGGCCCCGGGTTAAATATCCCATATCAATGGACAATCAAAGTCATCAGTAATCATGTAGCACCTCTAAACTCTGATTCCCCCATAAGGAAATGGGGAAGAAACAACACTCATACTGCACCTCTAGATTCTTATTCCCCCGTAAGGAAATGGGGAAGGAACAACACTCATGCTGGGATGACCAAGTAAAGTCTATCCGTAGCCCCGTTCATAAGCAGGTAAGGTCTATCCATAGCCCCGTGCATGAACACATGATATAAATGTAAGCCCGCACACGCTGCGTACTCTATACTATGCTGACATTCCCACCAAATAACTCACACTGGTTGGAGACAGTGTCTTAAAACTAAGAGGGTTTTACGGTGGGTACATAGTATGATGGTAGTAGAAAAATTGGTGGCCAATCCATTATTAAACAGATAACACTGTATTAACGGGGAGTATTACAGAATTTGCCGAGCGTCATGTAATCATAACTAGAATGGGGGTCAAGTTCTAGTAACTATAACCAATCTGTCGCGCACTAGTAGCGTACTTACTTCTGTGTCAATAGCACATCTCCAAGCGACCTACCCACATCTACCGGGTCCGGGAGGTGAACTGCTCTGTTTGCGGACTGAATTTATAGTCCCACCTTGCTGTCAATGAAGTATTACAGGCAGAAGTGGCTGGATGTATAGCGGCCATCTTGGAATGGTGTTATTTGGTATACAAACAGAGTTATAAAATAGCATGATAGGCAGTAAGAGTCTATAAATCCCCGACAATCGTAGTCAAGGGAAAGGTCGATAGAGAGTTGGCTTGTTTAAAGACTCTGTATGTAATCCATCCTTTCTGTTAAACAGAGCTGTGCGTGCCAAAGTGACCGGATGTATAGCGGCCATATTGGAAAGGTGTTTATTGTTTAAGAACTGGCACAAAAGGTAAATATAAGGGTCTGTCAGACAGCCAACAGTCATGATCAGAAAAAAGAAAAGAAAGCACTACAGTCAATCGAAGATTAACTGTCAGTGTCTCATGCACAGATAGAGTTAGAAAGATGTATAAAGCCATTCCATGAGTAAAATTAGTCTGTTGTCATCCCCCAGTCAAGAGTGATGGTGATTTGGACTGAAGGGGAAAGTATTCAAGTCCCTTAATATGTTAGCCAGAAAATTATATGCGAGGAGTATGTGAGGTTTATTGACACGCAGACCAAAGGAGAGTAGCGAAATATCGCCAGTGTTCCAAGGAGGATTATTGATGGGTAGGGTCCAAGGGTGGATCCCAGCCGCACCACAAAGCTAACCCATCAGTGCCCGGTCAGATTGTATTTCATCACCACCTTCTCTAGTTGTCAAATAAAGTCTCCTGACCCATGTTATAGGCCATCGATGTTAAATAATGAGAGAATTCCACGGGATTTCCTCATTCAGTCCTCCAATATGGGAGGACAATCTGTGCACCCACCTCTGTTCTTTGATAAGCAGTGCCGCTTTCGTGATTTTTGGAAATGATTCTAGAACAACCCATTCTAATGCTTCTGGAGTGTGGCGTTTCTCTAAATAGTGTGTGCACATTTTGGTATTGTTCTTCTGGCAGCGGAAGTTACTGCGATGTTCAGATATGCGTATTTTGATGGGGCGTGTGGTCATCCCTACATAGTATAGTCCACAAGGACATGTAATCAAATATACGCAGTTCTGTGTGTTGCAGTTTGTATGAGACCTTAGCTCCCAGATGAAATTAGTATTGAGAGTCACAGACTTATGTATCTTAGTGAAGGCACAGGCCGTACACATACCACATGGATAGTGGCCTTTGACAGGTGGTAGTTGCCAAAGTGTACATTGTTGCGTCCCCTTGCGCCCCTTAGGTCTAGTCCGGATCAACATGTCTTTGAGATTCATGGAGCGTTTAAATGCAAAACGCGGTTTCTCCAAGGCCAGCGTGCCTGTGTTGAGTATATTCCAGTGCTTTTTTATCACCTTGGTTAGTTGGTTTGACACTGGCGTGAACGTGGTGACACAAGTCAAGGTTTCACACTGGGATTTCTCTCTTGATTCTAGCAGACCTTCGCGGTTATTATTTCTAGCTCTTTTCCTCGAGAGTGATATACTCCGTGGTGGATAATCGCGTGCTGCTAAGTTCTTAGCAAGAATGGCTGATTCAGATTTGTAATCATCAAGAGTGCTGCAATTTCTCCTGACCCGTAGGAATTGACCAAATGGGAGGTTTTCCTTTAAGGTCTTGGGATGGTGACTGCTATAAAGTAGTAGACTGTTGCGGTCTGTATTCTTTCTAAACATGGTTGTAGACAATACGCCATTGTTCAGTCTGATGGTCAAATCCAGAAATGCAATCTGGTTGACTGAAACCGTGCCAGTAAATTTGAGAAATGGATTCTGAATATTAATCCACTCAAAAAATTGATTATATGTCTGTGAATCGCCCGTCCAAAAGATGAGGATATCATCTATAAAACGTTTCCACAGACGTATGTTGGATCGATATGGGTTGCCTTCTTGGAAGATAATTTTCTCCTCAAAGGATGCCATATAGAGACAGGCTAGACTAGGCGCAAAGGTACTTCCCATGGAAGTACCTTGTGTCTGGTGGTAAATCTGGCCATTGAACTCAAAAAAGTTCTCAGTAAGAGCTATAGTTGCACATTCCATGATGAATCCCGGTGGTGTCACGGATACCCACGTCTGTGAACTTAGTTCCTCCTCAATCACATCTAAAGTGGCCCTCTGTGGGATGTTGGTGTAGAGTGCTTCCACATCTAGAGTGATGAGGAGGTCAATGTCTGTGGTGAATTGGAATTCGTCAAGTAGACGAAGAACATCAGTAGTATCCTGAATGTAAGAGGGGATCAGTTTAACCATGGGCTGTAGAAAATGGTCACAAAATTGTGACAATGGTTCTAATATGGAGTTTATTCCTGAGACTATAGGTCGTCCCGGTACCGGAGTAGTCCCTTTGTGAATCTTAGGAAGTATGTAAAAGTAGGGAGTCCTAGGTTCTTGTTTAATGAGAAAGGATGCTTCCTTTTTACTTATCCAGCCTTGGGTCTCAGCTGAGAACACCAATGATGTAATAGCCCTGGTTAACCTTTCTGTAGGGTTTTTTGCAATGGGTGTATAATACCGCCTATTGCTGAGTTGTCTCAGGCATTCAGTCTCGTAATCTGTAGTGGCCATGATGACCGTTGCACCTCCCTTGTCTGCTTGTTTAATAGTTATTGTTGGATCATTAGCCAATGTCTTTATGGCCATCAATTCATTATTGGGAATGTTACAGAAATGTCTCTGGTTGGTGGTGGCACATATGTCCTTAAGAACCGCCTGTTCAAAGGTAGATACCTCATGTGGCACCATACCACCAGTGGGGGTGAAGGTCGAGGGATTATGTAGTCCTGAGTCATCTACCCTTGTCTGTGGTTTATTTACAAAGAAAGCCTTAAGACGAACTTTGCGGAAGAATTGTTGAACTTCACAAAGTTGTTTAAATTGATCAATCTTAGGGGTTGGGACAAAACCCAGACCTTTTTGTAAAACCTTCACCTCTATCTCAGTCAATATCCTAGTTGATAAATTGACCACTAGGGTCTCTTTTTCGTGTAGCTCCGTGTTTCCATTGTTCGTTGTTGTGGTTCTTCCCACTGAACTCTCTTTTCTTGTGAGTTCCCTCTTTTTCGCCCGCGCCCTCTGCCCCAACCTCTGCCTAAAAAAGGTTGGCCCATGCCTGGGGGTCCAAAGGGGGGGGCCATGATTGTACATCGGGTATTGCCAGTAGCCTTGTCCCTGAAATGGAGGGGGTTGATAATGTGGTTGTTGATAACCAAAGTATCCTTGTCTACCACCTCTTCTATTCTGATCGATATTCCAGTTCTCTCCGCTAGAGTCACTATTATTAGATGAACTCCGTCTCGTGGAGTTCGAAGTGGTATCTGAGAGGTTGTCAGGTGGTGTAAAATCTTGTTTGAGGTATGGGTATACCTTCTCCTTGTCGAAGCGCCGAACATCCTTCTGGAGTTTGGCTACCTTTTGCTTCATAAGGTATTCCTTATGTTCGGCAATTTCATTGTTAAGCTCAGTGAGTTTAGATTTAAAGTTAAGGCTCGGTAGAGCACTTTTGAGGGTACTCTCAGCTAGTTGTATCCTGGTGAGTAGTTCATCTGCCAGTCTCTTGGCTGTATTGATCACCAGAATGAGTAAATCCCTCGTGCACTTCCACGCAATCTGGGACCATTCTGTCTTAAATATGGCGTCCTCCAAGAAAATCCTTGGGAAATTCTTTACAATCAGGCCATTGGGAGAAATATTTGCCCTTAAATATTCCGTCATGAGGGCCCCATGTAGGGTTATCCTCACCCACTCTCTTTTCATCACCGAGAGGGATTGCCAATCCTCTGACTGACTACCAGTGGCACCACCATTATCCGCTCCCAGAATAGATGGTGCCCTCAAAATCTCTGCTGCTAGTTCTTCTCCATAACTGAGGCCCTGGCCTTCCATAGTCGGGTACCAGATGAATCAGTAGGTTTAGAAAAAACTATTTGGGGAATAGAACGAACACTCGTGATAGTAGTGTCAGATTTAAATAAGGGGGATAGAGCAAGTCTTTACCCACCAGAAAGAGGGTCCCACGGGGGTCAGCCGTGCTAAGTATAAGGAAACAAAAGGGGGGGACCGACGGGCTTTCTCCTCCTATCGGAATGGAGGAAGGTCCAGCATAAACGCCCTGAGTGAACTAATGAAAGTATACAGATATGCTGTTCCTGATGGTTGTCAACACAAGGGAAGTGACACCGACCTGATCCAAATTTGGTTCAAGGTGGGAAGTCCAATTATTGGATTGTAATGCCCTCACACACCCAAAGGGTGTCATGCTTCATCATCTGGGCTGCTCCTCGTCGGGTCGGCGGTGCAATACCCAACGGGCTCCCTATAGTAGGGGCTCTTTATCGGAGATCTTCTTCCAATAGCCGTATGGTGAAGTGGGGGTATGGGGCCAGAATTGTGTAGATGTGTAAAGTTGAATGTGTGATCTAAAATAGAGTTGGGAGTTCCATTAAATGTGATTTATTCAAATGGTCTCCTACCCTAATTAAAAGAGTGATAATGTGATGCTCAAAAGTGAGTATTATGTCTCAAGTAAGGCATCATCATTCTTAAAGGAAGGTCAACATGTTTCACGCTTGTTGTCAAGATCTACATGCGATTCGTCAGGACCTCTATAAAAGGTAGACTATCTACACATACACACGGTGCGGTGGCCAAATACTCACCGCAGCCGATTCATTACCTACGTAAGTATACCTGTCAATCCCTGATCCTACCTATGTTGGTGAGAAAAAGGAACATGAATCATAAATATACACATATAGGTATATAAACAGTGTGGTAACCCTTGTGACTCTTAACAGAATGTTGTATTCATTATGATGTGAGTAGCAGAAAACTATAGTGCCGAACAGTGAATGTCCAAAGTGTACTATAGTGAGCTATGGCCATAGCGGCACTGTGAAGCGCAGCAGATAAAAACAAGTAAACTCACCCCATAAAGTGAGTATAACCAGGCGTCATCAGTGCCCGGTAGGGATACAAACAAGAGGAGTTCCTCAATTGCTGGATAAAACCATTGAAATAAAAGTAAATCAATGTAAACAAGGAAAAGTGTGGTCAATTCAACAACCAACATCCATTCTCATACGTTATGATCGTACATGTAACTTGATATTGTGGCCCCGGGTTAAATATCCCATATCAATGGACAATCAAAGTCATCAGTAATCATGTAGCACCTCTAAACTCTGATTCCCCCATAAGGAAATGGGGAAGAAACAACACTCATACTGCACCTCTAGATTCTTATTCCCCCGTAAGGAAATGGGGAAGGAACAACACTCATGCTGGGATGACCAAGTAAAGTCTATCCGTAGCCCCGTTCATAAGCAGGTAAGGTCTATCCATAGCCCCGTGCATGAACACATGATATAAATGTAAGCCCGCACACGCTGCGTACTCTATACTATGCTGACATTCCCACCAAATAACTCACACTGGTTGGAGACAGTGTCTTAAAACTAAGAGGGTTTTACGGTGGGTACATAGTATGATGGTAGTAGAAAAATTGGTGGCCAATCCATTATTAAACAGATAACACTGTATTAACGGGGAGTATTACAGAATTTGCCGAGCGTCATGTAATCATAACTAGAATGGGGGTCAAGTTCTAGTAACTATAACCAATCTGTCGCGCACTAGTAGCGTACTTACTTCTGTGTCAATAGCACATCTCCAAGCGACCTACCCACATCTACCGGGTCCGGGAGGTGAACTGCTCTGTTTGCGGACTGAATTTATAGTCCCACCTTGCTGTCAATGAAGTATTACAGGCAGAAGTGGCTGGATGTATAGCGGCCATCTTGGAATGGTGTTATTTGGTATACAAACAGAGTTATAAAATAGCATGATAGGCAGTAAGAGTCTATAAATCCCCGACAATCGTAGTCAAGGGAAAGGTCGATAGAGAGTTGGCTTGTTTAAAGACTCTGTATGTAATCCATCCTTTCTGTTAAACAGAGCTGTGCGTGCCAAAGTGACCGGATGTATAGCGGCCATATTGGAAAGGTGTTTATTGTTTAAGAACTGGCACAAAAGGTAAATATAAGGGTCTGTCAGACAGCCAACAGTCATGATCAGAAAAAAGAAAAGAAAGCACTACAGTCAATCGAAGATTAACTGTCAGTGTCTCATGCACAGATAGAGTTAGAAAGATGTATAAAGCCATTCCATGAGTAAAATTAGTCTGTTGTCATCCCCCAGTCAAGAGTGATGGTGATTTGGACTGAAGGGGAAAGTATTCAAGTCCCTTAATATGTTAGCCAGAAAATTATATGCGAGGAGTATGTGAGGTTTATTGACACGCAGACCAAAGGAGAGTAGCGAAATATCGCCAGTGTTCCAAGGAGGATTATTGATGGGTAGGGTCCAAGGGTGGATCCCAGCCGCACCACAAAGCTAACCCATCAGTGCCCGGTCAGATTGTATTTCATCACCACCTTCTCTAGTTGTCAAATAAAGTCTCCTGACCCATGTTATAGGCCATCGATGTTAAATAATGAGAGAATTCCACGGGATTTCCTCATTCAGTCCTCCAATATGGGAGGACAATCTGTGCACCCACCTCTGTTCTTTGATAAGCAGTGCCGCTTTCGTGATTTTTGGAAATGATTCTAGAACAACCCATTCTAATGCTTCTGGAGTGTGGCGTTTCTCTAAATAGTGTGTGCACATTTTGGTATTGTTCTTCTGGCAGCGGAAGTTACTGCGATGTTCAGATATGCGTATTTTGATGGGGCGTGTGGTCATCCCTACATAGTATAGTCCACAAGGACATGTAATCAAATATACGCAGTTCTGTGTGTTGCAGTTTGTATGAGACCTTAGCTCCCAGATGAAATTAGTATTGAGAGTCACAGACTTATGTATCTTAGTGAAGGCACAGGCCGTACACATACCACATGGATAGTGGCCTTTGACAGGTGGTAGTTGCCAAAGTTCCCTACTTTTACATACTTCCTAAGATTCACAAAGGGACTACTCCGGTACCGGGACGACCTATAGTCTCAGGAATAAACTCCATATTAGAACCATTGTCACAATTTTGTGACCATTTTCTACAGCCCATGGTTAAACTGATCCCCTCTTACATTCAGGATACTACTGATGTTCTTCGTCTACTTGACGAATTCCAATTCACCACAGACATTGACCTCCTCATCACTCTAGATGTGGAAGCACTCTACACCAACATCCCACAGAGGGCCACTTTAGATGTGATTGAGGAGGAACTAAGTTCACAGACGTGGGTATCCGTGACACCACCGGGATTCATCATGGAATGTGCAACTATAGCTCTTACTGAGAACTTTTTTGAGTTCAATGGCCAGATTTACCACCAGACACAAGGTACTTCCATGGGAAGTACCTTTGCGCCTAGTCTAGCCTGTCTCTATATGGCATCCTTTGAGGAGAAAATTATCTTCCAAGAAGGCAACCCATATCGATCCAACATACGTCTGTGGAAACGTTTTATAGATGATATCCTCATCTTTTGGACGGGCGATTCACAGACATATAATCAATTTTTTGAGTGGATTAATATTCAGAATCCATTTCTCAAATTTACTGGCACGGTTTCAGTCAACCAGATTGCATTTCTGGATTTGACCATCAGACTGAACAATGGCGTATTGTCTACAACCATGTTTAGAAAGAATACAGACCGCAACAGTCTACTACTTTATAGCAGTCACCATCCCAAGACCTTAAAGGAAAACCTCCCATTTGGTCAATTCCTACGGGTCAGGAGAAATTGCAGCACTCTTGATGATTACAAATCTGAATCAGCCATTCTTGCTAAGAACTTAGCAGCACGCGATTATCCACCACGGAGTATATCACTCTCGAGGAAAAGAGCTAGAAATAATAACCGCGAAGGTCTGCTAGAATCAAGAGAGAAATCCCAGTGTGAAACCTTGACTTGTGTCACCACGTTCACGCCAGTGTCAAACCAACTAACCAAGGTGATAAAAAAGCACTGGAATATACTCAACACAGGCACGCTGGCCTTGGAGAAACCGCGTTTTGCATTTAAACGCTCCATGAATCTCAAAGACATGTTGATCCGGACTAGACCTAAGGGGCGCAAGGGGACGCAACAATGTACACTTTGGCAACTACCACCTGTCAAAGGCCACTATCCATGTGGTATGTGTACGGCCTGTGCCTTCACTAAGATACATAAGTCTGTGACTCTCAATACTAATTTCATCTGGGAGCTAAGGTCTCATACAAACTGCAACACACAGAACTGCGTATATTTGATTACATGTCCTTGTGGACTATACTATGTAGGGATGACCACACGCCCCATCAAAATACGCATATCTGAACATCGCAGTAACTTCCGCTGCCAGAAGAACAATACCAAAATGTGCACACACTATTTAGAGAAACGCCACACTCCAGAAGCATTAGAATGGGTTGTTCTAGAATCATTTCCAAAAATCACGAAAGCGGCACTGCTTATCAAAGAACAGAGGTGGGTGCACAGATTGTCCTCCCATATTGGAGGACTGAATGAGGAAATCCCGTGGAATTCTCTCATTATTTAACATCGATGGCCTATAACATGGGTCAGGAGACTTTATTTGACAACTAGAGAAGGTGGTGATGAAATACAATCTGACCGGGCACTGATGGGTTAGCTTTGTGGTGCGGCTGGGATCCACCCTTGGACCCTACCCATCAATAATCCTCCTTGGAACACTGGCGATATTTCGCTACTCTCCTTTGGTCTGCGTGTCAATAAACCTCACATACTCCTCGCATATAATTTTCTGGCTAACATATTAAGGGACTTGAATACTTTCCCCTTCAGTCCAAATCACCATCACTCTTGACTGGGGGATGACAACAGACTAATTTTACTCATGGAATGGCTTTATACATCTTTCTAACTCTATCTGTGCATGAGACACTGACAGTTAATCTTCGATTGACTGTAGTGCTTTCTTTTCTTTTTTCTGATCATGACTGTTGGCTGTCTGACAGACCCTTATATTTACCTTTTGTGCCAGTTCTTAAACAATAAACACCTTTCCAATATGGCCGCTATACATCCGGTCACTTTGGCACGCACAGCTCTGTTTAACAGAAAGGATGGATTACATACAGAGTCTTTAAACAAGCCAACTCTCTATCGACCTTTCCCTTGACTACGATTGTCGGGGATTTATAGACTCTTACTGCCTATCATGCTATTTTATAACTCTGTTTGTATACCAAATAACACCATTCCAAGATGGCCGCTATACATCCAGCCACTTCTGCCTGTAATACTTCATTGACAGCAAGGTGGGACTATAAATTCAGTCCGCAAACAGAGCAGTTCACCTCCCGGATCCGGTAGATGTGGGTAGGTCGCTTGGAGATGTGCTATTGACACAGAAGTAAGTACGCTACTAGTGCGCGACAGATTGGTTATAGTTACTAGAACTTGACCCCCATTCTAGTTATGATTACATGACGCTCGGCAAATTCTGTAATACTCCCCGTTAATACAGTGTTATCTGTTTAATAATGGATTGGCCACCAATTGTTCTACTACCATCATACTATGTACCCACCGTAAAACCCTCTTAGTTTTAAGACACTGTCTCCAACCAGTGTGAGTTATTTGGTGGGAATGTCAGCATAGTATAGAGTACGCAGCGTGTGCGGGCTTACATTTATATCATGTGTTCATGCACGGGGCTATGGATAGACCTTACCTGCTTATGAACGGGGCTACGGATAGACTTTACTTGGTCATCCCAGCATGAGTGTTGTTCCTTCCCCATTTCCTTACGGGGGAATAAGAATCTAGAGGTGCAGTATGAGTGTTGTTTCTTCCCCATTTCCTTATGGGGGAATCAGAGTTTAGAGGTGCTACATGATTACTGATGACTTTGATTGTCCATTGATATGGGATATTTAACCCGGGGCCACAATATCAAGTTACATGTACGATCATAACGTATGAGAATGGATGTTGGTTGTTGAATTGACCACACTTTTCCTTGTTTACATTGATTTACTTTTATTTCAATGGTTTTATCCAGCAATTGAGGAACTCCTCTTGTTTGTATCCCTACCGGGCACTGATGACGCCTGGTTATACTCACTTTATGGGGTGAGTTTACTTGTTTTTATCTGCTGCGCTTCACAGTGCCGCTATGGCCATAGCTCACTATAGTACACTTTGGACATTCACTGTTCGGCACTATAGTTTTCTGCTACTCACATCATAATGAATACAACATTCTGTTAAGAGTCACAAGGGTTACCACACTGTTTATATACCTATATGTGTATATTTATGATTCATGTTCCTTTTTCTCACCAACATAGGTAGGATCAGGGATTGACAGGTATACTTACGTAGGTAATGAATCGGCTGCGGTGAGTATTTGGCCACCGCACCGTGTGTATGTGTAGATAGTCTACCTTTTATAGAGGTCCTGACGAATCGCATGTAGATCTTGACAACAAGCGTGAAACATGTTGACCTTCCTTTAAGAATGATGATGCCTTACTTGAGACATAATACTCACTTTTGAGCATCACATTATCACTCTTTTAATTAGGGTAGGAGACCATTTGAATAAATCACATTTAATGGAACTCCCAACTCTATTTTAGATCACACATTCAACTTTACACATCTACACAATTCTGGCCCCATACCCCCACTTCACCATACGGCTATTGGAAGAAGATCTCCGATAAAGAGCCCCTACTATAGGGAGCCCGTTGGGTATTGCACCGCCGACCCGACGAGGAGCAGCCCAGATGATGAAGCATGACACCCTTTGGGTGTGTGAGGGCATTACAATCCAATAATTGGACTTCCCACCTTGAACCAAATTTGGATCAGGTCGGTGTCACTTCCCTTGTGTTGACAACCATCAGGAACAGCATATCTGTATACTTTCATTAGTTCACTCAGGGCGTTTATGCTGGACCTTCCTCCATTCCGATAGGAGGAGAAAGCCCGTCGGTCCCCCCCCTTTTTGTTTCCTTGTGCTGCACAACTGCCTTACACATTGCCTTCGCGTGCTTTCCCGCTTCGCGCCATGCTACCGTGGCAGACTCGGTAAACCCGGTTCCAACACCCAGTCAACTGATCTGGGTTTAATCCATCATCATTCTTTAGCTCACTCCACCACCCCAGTTCAGACATGGCCATATGCAAATCAGTCTGACCCTGTGCCTCATGGGAACAGTCCAGCCCGAACTGCCAAGCCATGTCTTCCCTGGACCGGAAACAAGCATCCTGGGACCGGTTTCGAGTTCAAAACCTTCATCAGCCAGGCTATCTTGAATCCAGTGGCAAAGTGAGCAAGGGACCCACGTCTGAGTGAGCTAAAGAATGATGATGGATTAAACCCAGATCAGTTGACTGGGGGTGAGTGTTTGAATTGCTCAAGCGCTCCGTCCATCATCCCCTTTGGTATCGCGTAATCATGCAGGCACTGTGCAGACCTGGATGTCATTCTCTTTCAATCACCTTGTTTGCTTGGTGCATGTCCACCTAGATGCACAAAGCTCCTTCGCTATCTTTTTTTGGCACTTCCACTATGGTGATACACATGGCGTAGGACCAGTGGATCGCTAAATGATGTTGTGCTTTAACAGTATCTCAAGTTCTTTGTCAACAACATCTTGTAAATGAAATGCAATTCAACAATGTCTTTGAGCAACAGGACAGATGTCCTCATTTATTTGAAGTTCCACTCTTATTGTCTTAAGTCTTCCTAGTCCATGAAACAAAGATGGAAACTTATTCACTATCTCATGACAGGCATTGACGTAGTTTACAGAAATCAGCCCCATGTCAGCAGCAGTACTGAAACTGAGTAAACATGCAGGCAATCAAGTGCCTGGCAAAACATGAATTGGTGCTTGTACTTTCATCTCTTTGTGCTTCACAGTTGCTATGAATGAACCTTAACTTTGCAGTGGCATTGGCGCAGCCCACATATACACTTTGGTTGTTGACAGAGTTAAACGAGGCACTAGAGATAGTTCATTGTACTTTTCCACTGGCATAATGCTTATCGACAAACCACTGTCTATGATAAAAGGTATATGGCACCCGTTCACATTCAGTTTGATCTTGGGATAGTGGAACAGTGTCCAAATGAAATTTACACTTTCGCTTGTCGACCTGGCTTCTACTGGCATCCTTCTTTGCACAAAGCTAATCCTACATGTGCACGTCATCCAGCAGTCAACATTGACATTGCACGCCCATCTTCCTCACTGTCACTTGACCATGATAGTGACAAACCTGTAGACGAGGAATTTGACGACAATCGACGTTGTTCAGTTTCTACTTGCCTCAACTGATGTGGTCGCTTGGCCTTGCGGAAGCACGTAAAGCATTGTTCTGGCATCCATTTTGTTTTCTTGACATGACGCAATTGATATTTCCTCCAGATTTTTTTTTCGATCTTCCCCTGGCTTTGCAACCCATTACAAAATGGTTCTTTTTCCCACAGCCTTTGCATATCTGTTTAATGGCAGGGCATTAAACTTCATGTGGAAAGGAATATCCACATCAAAAACACAACTTCTTTTTCGTTGGAGACATTACTTTAAGGCCCTCTACCATGTATGTCTACTTAATTTTCACACTCAGCGCTGATTCATTTTTGGCCATTGGGGCCTCCATGTTAGCTACTTCTCTGTCAGCTCTTTCTTCCGCTCTGACAGCCATGAGTACTCACTCCAAACTGAGTGTCTCTTTCAGCATTCGTCGTCTGAAGGAATCAGAGAGACAATCATCTAGTACTCTGAGATGCATGGCCCCTTCATCATTGAACTAATTGAACTTACAATGTTTGATTAAAGAATCAAGTCTTTATACACACTCATCCATCATTTCACCAGCTCCCTGCCTTTCCTGAGATGTACCTTTCATAGTCGACATTCGGCATTGAATTGAACTTGATGTTTAACGCTTCTTTGATTTGACGGTATGTTACTGCATCACCTTGTGGTTTTTCTTTATCACTTCTTTTACTCTTCACCTGCTAAATTCTTCAGTTATTTAATGAACTTTTTGTCATTTGCTTCTTCCAGCGCATCAATTAAATCATTGAAGGTTTCGATCCAAGCAGTCCACCTGTCACCCATATATTGCTTTTTGGCTGTATCAAGAGAAGGTGGTAGTTTTAGGGATATGGCAGTATCATAGTGGATGATGTAGGCGTTCGAACACTATGGGAAGGACAAATGTCCCTAGAAGCATTTAAAACTGTAGGATGAAAAAAATCTCTGTAATAATAGAGAAAGAGGCTTTTTCAGTCAGATCTCATGCATGGATGATTATAAATAAAATATAATAAACTCAAACCTCAGCCCTATCTTGGCACTGGGTGGTCAAGAAAGGAAAAGTATATTTGTATACGGTATCGCTTTGGCCTCTTCCCAGATCTTGCCCATGTTGCGCCCTGGCTCAGGGACACCAAAAAGGTCAGCTGTAGATTGTGCAAATCTGGGGAGGAGAATATTATCCATCTAATCTGTCTTTGCCCCTGCCTGCTGAACGAGAGGAAAGATATGCTTATGGCACTCTTCTATCTGCGTGGAATCAATCCACTCGTGCAAGCAAGTTGGGATAGCATTCTTTAAAGTAATGGACACGTCCTTGAACTGTAAATTTACTAACTTTTAAAGAAAGTGGAAAGAAAGCTGGAAATCTGCTAGGCAGTGTAGTTTTAACTCATTTTATGATTCCTTTCATTTTAACACATATATTTATCACTATTATAATGATTTGAGCTTTTTTACAATGAGTGATCCCTTATCCTTTATGACATGTGGCTGGTTCTAAAGTATTTTGTTAATGGGAAAAAAATGAGAATTTCATCAAATAATGATTAGTTTGTACTGTGACAGTGGACTATGATAAATTTGCACATTTGCATAGTGAATTCTGCCTGTTAACAGGCACTCTAGCACTTTAATTCTAATTAATGCAAATGTATTTTATTGCTGAACGATTTTTCTGTTTTTATTATTAGTGTAACTATGCACTTTTCTAATAAAGTATCAAACTACGATGGAGAAGATGTCAATTTCACCTAGTGTAACACGTGCATCATGCTGATACAATATGATTTGCACTATTTCTTTTAGGAAGTGGCACAATTACTCAGAAGTTAGGAGCCTAGAGGTGACTGCTGA
Source organism: Calotriton arnoldi (assembly GCA_963921515.1). NCBI lineage: Eukaryota > Metazoa > Chordata > Amphibia > Caudata > Salamandridae > Calotriton > Calotriton arnoldi. The sequence goes on along the minus strand of CAWUFW010001874.1, from coordinate 2,437,217 downwards.
TGCCACCCCAGTCCATACCAAATGGCATCCGCCTTTGATTTACAGAATGGGTCAAAAAGAAGGTTGGGTAGGGAACAGAGGGAATAGACTACTTGCATCAAGTGAAAAAGCAATTGGTATCTAGTATTCACACTTCTAATGTACTGCCTTTGTGTGCCACATTGTTTTGGAATGGGTCATACTGCATCGGGCCTCTTATGTTCAGGTTGATTAGAGTGGTGTTCATGTTATGATGTTTTACCTCTAAATTATGTACTGACAGATTTTCTATGCACATGTAATCCGTGCACTGCAGCAAGAGAAGGTTTTTTTTGTTTGGAATATGCAGGAGGATGAAGCTATCTCTCAAATCCTGAAGGTGTCCGTTTCAAAACTGAGGGACTAGGAAAGAGAAATTGCAGGACTCACACGCCAGCCATCGCAAAATGATGCCTTTTGTTTTTTCAAATTAATAATCCTAAGAATAATAATACTACTACTACTACTAATAATAATAATAATAATAATACTAGTTCATATTATTAAAAAACCTTAAAGACAATCCTCAAAATGCGCTTGATATATTGATGTTGTCACTGTTTAATTATGTAAACGTTCCTTGTGTCGAAAAACAATAAATATGTCTGCATGTAAACTGCAATGTAGATGATGTACAGATGTTGTATCACACCAAAACGACAAAACACATTTCTTGACACCAACTTCACAAAGACTTTGCCACTGAAAGCATCAACCTAGATGATGTTCGTTTCAAACGGGGTCTTGACTATCAATAGCAATACAATATGCAGTTTCATAACGCCTTTTGCACGCTTAATCCCAGTAAAACGAATCTGAGGGTTATGCAGCTAGCCACTGAAGTAACGTTAGCACCCACAACGGTTGCATATAAACTGGGCTATTCATATTTGCTTACTTTTAGATTAAGGGGCTTATTTACAAGAGGCCAGCGCCGCCGGAGCGTCACTTTTTTTGACGCCCTGGTGGCGCAGGCCTCTCAATCATACCTATGAGGCGTTGCAAAGCCAGCCTGCGTGGCTTCGAATGGAGTCTTAGATATGGAGCACGGCAAGGCAGTGCAAAGCACTGCGTTGCCTTATCCGCTTGAAGGAGATTTTCCATGGGCTTTGCAGCAGGTGTTTGTGGTGTCCTGCTGTTCTTGAGTGGAATCTGGAACACGGTGTCGTGGACCAGATTCCACACTGAGACGGTTGGCCGAGGCTTGTTGGAGGAGCATCTCTGCTCCTCTCCTCGTTTTAATAAACCTACCTGAACTTCACATCTGGATCCTGTCATTCGTTTTCGACTTTGTTACACTGGCGACGACTGGGATTGAAACATCAAGCCTGGAGCCCTGCTGATGGCAGATCAGGATGTCCGCTCTCATGTGAGCTCGTCTGTTCACCACCGGGAGCTGTGTGGTGTGTTAATTGCTGTTGACTAACTTGTTTCCTGGAAATTCCGCCTTCCTGTGGTATTGCGGTGAGTTTCTAGCCCTTTTTAGGCATATTTTAATTTTGCGCCAGCTCGCGCAGATAAGCTAGTTGCGTTGTCCTCGCGTGCTCCAGAACGTAAGCAAATGTTCGTGGGCAACAAAGAAGTGGACGTTTCCTGTTTGCGCGTGCCAGTGTCGCGTGCGCTTGTACCAGAGGACGTCGTTTATGGAACGCGCTCGAGCGCCGACAATGGATCTTATACGTCTTCTTCTTCTTCTGGCAGCATAGCACTGTTGTGCTCATCGCGCATGTGTGCGCACATCGTGAAACACTAGGACGCTCACCCGTGTTTCAATTCAGTGGTGTTCATCTCATCGCGCATGCGTGCGCACATCGAGAAACACTAGGACGCTCACCCGTGTTTCAATTCTGTAGTGTCCATCGCGCATGCTCGCACATATCCATATTATTCAAGTATTTTGTACATCTGTCTTCTACACGCAAGGAATTTAGTATTTGCTTCTGAAGTGCGGCCATTTTCTTTCGGTGATCCGCACACCATTGTTAAAGTTAGAAAATGATTTCAGTGATTCGCACACTTTCTTTTGTGTGAGCTAATTGGTTTTAAGCATTTTTTTTTCAACATCATTGCTGTGATTTGCACACATTTTAACAAAACTTCTACATCTTGTGAACACTTTATCTTCCGTGATTCACTCAACATTTACTACTTGTGCATTCAAGTTGCTCCTTATTCCTTTACACTCTATTGTTTTTATCTACCATTGTGTAATTTCATTATGGAGGAGTTGGTGCACCACCTCCATTTTTAGCAACACCAGGAGAACCTGCATTAGAGTGGAAGCAATGGAAAGAAGGCTTAGAAGCTTATATAGCAGCTATTGGTGGTGATGATTACACAGACAAGAGGAAGCTTGCTATTTTGAAACACTGTCTGGGTGCTGAAGGTAGACGTATTTTGAGTCACTTACCTTCTGCTTCTACAAATCTTTCAAGTGATGAATATGACATTGATGTGTTTGACAATGCAATGAAACAACTTGACAAACTATATATAAAAAAGGTTAACGAAGTGGTTGCACACCACAAATTTCTTACCAGAGGGCAATTAGTGAATGAATCTATTGACATTTTTGTCAACGACTTGAGGATTTTGGCTGCCAAGTAGTGTAATTATTCTTCATTTCATGATCAAATGGTACGTCATCAAATGGTGCATAAGGTGGCTGATGTCAAGTTGCAAGAAAAATTATTATCCGCTGAGGATTTGACTCTTAACAAAGCCATTGATATTGCTCATCGTTTTGAAGACATGAAACTAGGCAAGAAAGAATTGTCAGAGAGAAATATCGCTGATGTTCATTTAGTCAAAAAGACTAATGCTGACGAGACTATTAATAGCAAATTTAAGAATAAGGTGTCTTATCCTAACCAGGAAAGAAAATAATTTGTGTGTTTCAAGTGTGGCATTCCTGGTCACTTGGCCAATGACAGAAAATGTCCTGCCATCGGCCAAGTATGTAGATATTGTAAAATAAAGCGTCATTATGCTAAAATGTGAAGAACAAGAATAGGTTTAGGTATAGAGGTATAGATTCTAGAAACCAAAACTCAGATCAAATCAAGGAAGTTAATTGTGACTTTCAAGAGGAAGAATTTATGTTAACTGTTTGTGAGGTTAATGGCAATGGGAAGGATGCTCCTTTTTGCACAATTTTAATTGGTGGCAAAGAAGTAAAGGTTATGGCTGATTCTGGTGCTAGACACACCCTTATTGGGAACGAGTGGCTTAATGAGTTTCCAGGTGTGCACTTATCTCCTCCTGATATCAAACTTGTGGGGTATGGAAGGAAACCCATCGAAGTTTTAGGATTTTTCACCACCAATATTAGTTTTAAAGGTAAGTCCATCTCTGCAAACATTTATGTTGCTAAAGATATTTCATGTCTTTTAGGTTGGCCTCAGCAAAGGGACCTAATGATCACTCTTGATCCCAACCATCCTGATGAAGTACTGGGTTACTCAGATCTGATTCTCCATGTTGGAAATGATCCATCAATTGAGTGGGAAAAGTTGTTTCCCAGTGTGTTTTCTCCACATTTGGGTCTGCTTAAAAATTTTGTTCGCAAGATTATTCTGAAACACAATGCTATACCCAGGGTACATAAAGTCAGGAACGTCCCATTACTTTTAAGGGATGCCGTGAAAAAGGAATTAGAGAGATTGTGTCAACTTGATGTCATTGAGGAAATTGAATCCTCTGAATGGTTGTCACCCGTCGTTGTCGCACACAAACCCAATGAAAAATTTAGGTTGTGTGTGGATTTGAGAGATCTCAACGACAATGTGTGGGTGGACTGACATCCCCTACCTAATATTGGTGAGTTGTTTGTAAAACTTAAAGGGACTTCGGTATTTTCGACTCTAGATCTGTCAAATGCCTATCATCAAATTGCCTTACATGAAGATAGCAAACAGCTCACCTCTTTCATCACTTCTGAAGGTGCGTTCAGATATTAGAGGATGCCATTTGGCTTAATCTCTGCATCTTCTGTCTTTCAAAGGGTTATGCACAAATTGTTTAAAGACATGAAAAATGTATTATATTTTCAAGATGATATTCTGGTTTTTGCGTGCAATTCTCAAGAGCATACTGATACATTACACAAAGTCCTGTGTATTTTACAAGATAATGGTTTGACCTTGACGAAGGAGAAATGTAAGTTTGGGGTAAATTCTGTGGATTATTTGGGTCACTCCATTAGCAAGGATGGTATTTCTCCCAAACTAAATTTAATCAAGGCCATTGAGGAGGTTCCAGAGCCTCAAAAGAAAGACCAACTTAGATCCTTTCTAGGTCTTGCAGAGTACTACGCTAAATTCATTCCTGTGTTTTCTGACAAAACTATCCATATGAGAAATTTGATGAAAAAGAACCAATCATTTTTATGGGATGAATAATACATTTAAAGAAATGTATATCATCTGCACCTTCTTTGGCTAGTTTTGATACTGCGTGTAATTCTATTATTGTCTCTGACGCCAGCAATGTTGGCATAGGTGCTGTCCTCATGCAAAACCAGAAGGGACATTTGGTCACAATTGCCTTTGCATCTAGGTCGTTAAGAGGTGCTGAATGCAAGTACTCCACCCTGGAAAAAGAAACCCTTGCATGTTGGTGGGGCATTGAGTATTTTGGAACATATGTTTATGGCACCGTTTTCAGGGTGAGGACTGATCATCGTCCTCTTGTCGATTTATTTACTACCAAAGGTTGTGGTAAGGCTACTCCTAGGATTGCAAGATGGCAATACAAGTTACAAGATTTTCACTTCAAGGTTGAGTACATTCCTGGTGTAAAGAACATCCTGGCTGACTGTCTATCAAGATTACCTGTGAAAGATGATAATGTTGTTGAGGATGATGTGGATCTAGAGAGAGTTGTTTCTGTGTGTGAGGTATCTAAGGGTTGTATCAAAGAAGATCAGTGGAGATTAGCATGTGATAAGGATGTGTGTCTTAAAGAGGCTGCAGGTTTGTCAAATCTTCATGGCCCAGGAAAGCTGATGTTCTGCAGAGTCTTCTACCTTTCTTTCATGTAGCTCACGAGTTATCTCTGCAAGATGATGTTCTAATGAGGGGTCTGCAACTTGTTGTGCCTGTTGATCTTCAACAAATTGTTTCAGACATGGCTCATGAAGGTCACCCTCGTATGACCAGTATGAAGAGGAGAATCAGGAGTGAATTCTGGTGGCCTGCAATGGATAGGTGCATCGAACGCAAAGTCAGATGTTGTGTTGAGTGCTCTGTCAGTGATAAATCCCCAAAAACTGTTGTGTATGAACGTCTTCCTGTTTCAAGACCGTCACGTGTCTGGGAATGTGTGTCTCTCGATATTGCCGGTCCAATGTCATTTATTCATAATCCTTTGTATGCCATTGTCCTGGTTGATCAGCTTTCCCAGTGGCCTGATGTTAAATTGGTTCCCCATATCACTTTGAGAGTTGTCACTCAGTTTTTAAATGAAGTTTTTGAAAGGGTAGGCTTTCCTGAATCGTTGCTTACCGACAATGGTGTGCAGTTGACATCCATTGGGAGGAAGGAATTTCTTGGATGTCATGGTATTGCACATAGGTGCTCTTCTGTCTTCTATCCCCAGATCAATGGTATTGTGGAGAGGTGGATCAGAGTGTTAAAAGAAGGTATACAACTAGCGATTACTAATGGAAAGAACTGTCATCAAGCCATTAAGGAAATACTTTGGAGTTCCAGAAACACTCCTAGGAGTGATGGTGATTTGTCTCCTTTTCAAAAAATGAGGGGTAGGAAGAGTGTGTGCAAAATAAGTCAGGGATGGATGAGAGATTTGGTGTGTAAAGATGACAAATGCAAATCTAGTCAGGATAATCGTGCTGAACCTGTATTGTTCCCTCTGAAAGTCAATGATTGGGTGCGTGTGAGAAAGGGGAGAATGGTGAAATCTGGCGAGTCTAGGTTTTCGTCTCCCATGAAGGTTGTCAGAGTTGGCAGGCAGGTTGTGGAACTTACTGATGGGAATGTTTGGAGTTTGTCCAAAGCTGTGAAAATTCCTCAATGGTTATGGCCTGTCCAGAATAAGGAGTGTTCCAAGCCTGTACTTGATCCCAAGCTGTTGAATGATAAGGTAAATTGGCGGAAACAGTTCCGTCACAAATCTGGAAACTTGCAAAAGCTTCAAGTGCAGAGACAGCGTCAACGTCCATCTTGGTGTAAAGATTATTGTTTAGATGTATAAAATGTTGTGTTATTTTCCTCATTATTAATGTGTGCCTTCAGCAATTGCATATTGTTATATTTCCTCTTTTTGTTTTCCTCCAAATGTTCTTATTTATTCTGTTAGCGAAGGGGGATGTGTGGTGTCCTTCTGTTCTTGAGTGGAATCTGGAACACAGTGTCGTGGTCCAGATTCCACACTGAGACGGTTGGCCCAGGCTTGATGGAGGAGCATCTCTGCTCCTCTCTTCGTTTTAATAAACCTACCTGAACTTCACATCTGGATCCTGTCATTCGTTTCCGACTTCGTTACACTGTTCCAATGGAATACCCATGGATTTTGACACTGCCCCAGATTTACAAATTCACGTTAACCTGGGGCAGCTCCAGGGGGGTGTGGCTAACCGCCAAGCATGGCAGACGTCTGCTAGTGGAGCTCCGTGCGAGGCCCTGACACCGGGGCATACACGCTGACAATACGGAGGCAATTCTCCTTTTAATACACTGTGCTGGACTGCGGAATCTGTGGGGAGCATGGTGATATCGATAAAAAGGCGAGTCTGCACCGACAACTGGTCGGGAGAGATGGCGCGCACTAGAGCGGAACGAACGGAGGAGACAGATAGACTCGCCTTGCCGGCTGCGGTCGACTGGAGCATACTGTATGTATGCAGCGGACAGCGGGTGAGCGGAGGGCAAGACCCGACGCCTGTGGGGTAGTCCCTGCAAATCCGGTGACATTCTGAGCAAGGGTGGGGCCGTGAGGCATGTACCAGACCGGCGTGCGGGATGCACAAAATGGCGGACCGCATGGTAAGAGGGCTTTCAACTGCACCCGAACGAGTGAACGCCAGCTGTATGTGAGGACCCCCGGTGTGCTGAGAGACTGTGGCGGTAGAGGAGCCTGGGGCGTGAGACTCGCTACGGCCGCGGAGAGGCGGTGGAGAAAGGACCCGATGGGAACAGCGTCTTGTGTGAGGCAAATTGATGAGGACGGGCTTCACCGGTCTGGAACCACCCTGAAGGAAGACTAGCCCGGCAGAGTGAAAGGAAAGGCTTGGGACTGTGTGGTGATCCCTGCGCTCCCGGGCACACTGAGCACGGGCAACACCAAGTGACAGTAAATAGTGCAACGCTTGGGAAAACACAAAATGACAGACCGCATCGCACAGAGGAGCTGAGCCACGCCCGAGTCAGTGAATGCCAGTCTGAGTGCGGCGGCCCGTATTGAGCTGGGTGAGTGTGGTGCTTGAAAGATTGAAGGACGCTGGGTCGTGAGATCTGCTGTAGCCACAACAGAATATAAGGAGCAAAACTCGGACAAGAATAGCGCCTACTGCAGAGAAAACAGGCAAGTGTGCGATTTATTTGACTAGCATTACCCAGGGAGACATTGGGTCTGACAACACACCATAACCTCATTGTGAGCGGAGTGGGCATAGCAAGTGGTAGATGGACTGATTCATACAGGCAGGCAAATGTGCGCATGAAGCGGGCGCCGCTCACTACACAGTCCAAGACGTGTTCAAGGAACTGTGTCTCCGGGAGTGGGAGCCAGACACGGTCAAGCGGTAGTGGCTGATGGAGTTGACAATCCATCGTAGTGCCGGGCAAAGAGTGGACAGTTATACCCACCGAATACCAGACACTATTGCAAGTGCGTTGACAACACTGACACTAAGGTGGACAGCCTTATAGGCAGTGGCAGTGTTTGAGGATAAGTTGCGAGTAAAAGGTCACAGTTATACCCCAGGAACCCTGGTCAGAAAGACATTAGAGGTCGGCAGAAAGTACCCCTGCAGACTGCGCGTACAGAGCGCACCCTGGTGGGTAGTGTGAGAGACGAAGGCGGTGATTGATAAAGCGAGGGAAGTGGTATATCCCTGCCTGGTCGCAGTATGGGGCACACCAGGGTCAAGCAGCCAGACCCCCAAGATACTGAGGGAACAGAACCCACACTACAGGATGTACCGCCACGAAGTCCAGATCAAGACGTGGTACCACCCACAAAGCCCGGAGGATCCCTCGATAAACTGGACCTGATTTTAAAAGAAATACGCGATTCACGCACAGCGATCGAACAGCAGGTGGGGACCTTGACCACTAACATCAACTTGCTGAAAGCGGACCATGCCCAGCTGGCTGAAAAGGTGAAGTCCAACAAAATGGTCCTGGATGATCTGGTACCACAGCAAACGGACCACGCTTCCCAATTGGAGCAGCTGCGCAAGCAACTGAAGGGACTGCAAGACAGGGTGGATGATGCGGAAGGATGGTCCCGCCGCAATAACGTAAGAATCCTAGGTATACCGGAACAAAGTGAGGGGTCCAACCCCACCCAGTTTGTTGAGCGGTGGCTACGTGAACAGGTGGCACCGGAAGGTCTCACTGACTTGTATAGTGTGGAACGCGCGCATCGGGTCCCACCCAGACCACAGCGCCCAGGGGCACCACCCAGGCTGCTCATAGCACGTATTTTGAATTACAAAGACGGGACACGATTCTACGAGCTGCTAGAGAACGTGCACCCATCCGATTCAAAATCAAAACAATCTCGTTATACCCAGACTTTACTCTGGCGGTGCGGAGAGCAAGATCCACATTCCAGGCGGTGAAAAAGACACTTCAATCACATAATTTAAAGTATGCCTTGCTCTTCCCGGCTCGCTTAAAAGTTATATATGGACAAAAAGCCATGTTTTTTGATAATCCGGAGGATGCAGTGGACTGGGCAGAAATTACGTTGACTCCCAACACATCACAAGAATCGATGACGACAGGTCCACGTCAACAGCCAAAACCTCAACGAGTCGAGAGGGACAAGAGAAATCAAAGCCAGAACAGTCGGCATGGCCGCAGCACAAACCCATCTCAAGACCAAATTGCAGACAGTCAACAACATGTGCTGATGGCTGCGGCGGCACTGGGAGATCCAGATGCGAAGTCTACTGTAGAAACTGTTGACTCCTCGGACGATTCCCAGGGATATTCAGACTCTGATCATAGCATGATGCTGTTCCCCACGATAACCCCACAGACTGCTAATGATTATGTGGGCTGAAGTCTGTAATGGCTGTATGAAGCTCTATAGCTTCCTCAGATAAGTATGGTCTGCTACCTCACTAGAGATAAACTGATCCGTATGTCATTAATGATTGTACTAAGATAGGGCCTGCGCTGTGGCTCCGCAAATGTCATAAGTGGGCACTGTATCATAGGTGCCAGGAAACTGGTGGTTACCGCCTCCCCTGTGGCGACTGCTAAATGGTACAAGTTCTGTAGAGTTCCTGTTGAGCTATTTATCTGTGTTTGGTCGTCTAAAGTTGAATGGGGGAACCTTTTGTTGGGTGTTTTCAGGGAATATTTAGGCATAGACTCAGATACAGGCAATTTTCTAGGTGGTCGGCAGGAAAAGATGAGTATAGATAGTACACACCACTACGTAAATTTAAATGACACAACCTAGTAAGTATAAATGCACGTCCTGGAATGTTAGGGGGCTTGGATCTGTGCACAAAAGGCACTGACTTCTTGCACAGATTAACCGCAGAAAGTCCCACATTGTGTTACTTCAGGAGTCACACCTCATACAAGCAGACGCTATCAAATTACAAAGAAAATGGAGAGGGCAGCTGCTCTATACCTCCTATTCTGCATTTGCCAGTGGAGCTGCGATATGGATACGTAGTGGCACCCCGTTCGCAGTAGTGGAGCAAAGGATAGACTCGAATGGTAGATATGTGTTGGTACATGGTACACTGGATGGGAAGCATATAGTGCTGGGAAGCGTATACGCCCCGAACTCGGAACAAGACAAGTTCTTAGCGGTCCTTACTAATGCACTGACAGGTTGGGAGGAATACCCCTGGGTGCTGGGAGGTGATTTTAATATGGTGCTTGACATAGATTTAGACAGATCTCACCCACCACTACAGGGTACTAGCTGCAACAAATTGGCGGATGCACTCAAAGGCTGGGCGGAAGGCTGGAATATTGGAGATGCATGGCGCTTGCATCATCCAGCGAGCAAGGAGTATTCCTTTTTTCACCGCCCCATGGCCTACATACTCACATCGATAGAATTTTCTGTTCACTGCCTTTACTTGCCAATATAATAGACACCACATATTTAGGTAAAACATTATCAGACCACAACCCACTAGAAGTTACCCTGATCTGGGGTAAGGTCCCCACTCCGATCCCTACCTGGAAGCTGCAGCCCATGCTACTAGAAGATCAGGTGTTTTGCGACGCCATTTCCACAGTGATCACTCATTGCTTCAGGGAAAAGGCGAACACAGCTAGCACGCGCCAAATGGAATGGGATGCTTTTAAGGCAGTGATAAGGGGAACTGCAATTAGCATGAGGGCAGGAGTGCATGCTAGTCTAGTTAAGCGATTGGCGGAAGTCGAGAACAGTCTGGGACGCCTAGAGAGGGAAGCAGTCACTAGCGACGCACATAAGGATGAGCTACAGGAGGCGAATATTACACATGGGGAACTCTTAGAGGAGCTTCGCACCGTAGACTACAGGCTATATATACAGAAACAACATGCAGAAGCAGACAGGACTGGGCCGCTCCTTGCTAGACTAGTCAAAGACACGCCGGTGTTGACCCCCATAATTGAAATTAATACCCCAAACGGGGCTACTGTGCATACTCAATTAGAGATTAATAACGCCTTCAAACAATATTATGAAGAATTGTACGCAGCACCGGAGGATTATAGCGAGGCTGCCTACGATTCCTTTTTCGAGGGGTTGCAGTTTCCACAACTGGAAGGGGAACATAGGGATGAGTTGGAAAGGCCTGTAACTCAAGTGGAGATATGAGCGGCGATTAGGGCACTCCCACGTAACAAAGCCCCAGGGTTTGACGGCCTGCCAATAGAGTTCTATGCAACATATCTGGATTTGGTAGTACCCCACCTACAGAGACTGTACCAAGATTCTGTAGAAACTGGCTCACTTCCACCTACAACATTACAGGCATTGGTGGTCTCCCTACCTAAGCCAGGGCGAGACAGCAAAGATATAGCGGGTTATCGCCCACTTTCGCTATTAAATACGGATTATAAAATCCTGAGTAAGTTGCTAGCGAATAGAATGCTCCAATTTATACCGAAGCTAATACATGTGGATCAATGTGGGTTTGTACCGGGTAGGAGTACGGCCCTTAACATTAGACAACTGCATCAGATTATGGTGAGTGCGCCCCCGGATGCAGATCCACAGGGCTGTGTGTCATTGGATCTACGCCAGGCATTTGATTCGCTACATTGGAACTATATGCTCCGTACTCTCCCTAAGTTTAGTATGCCGGATGGATATGTGCGATGGATTAAACTCCTGTACACAGACCCAACTGCGCGTGCTCGCACGGGTGAGCATATCTCGCAACAATATGCAATAGAAAGAGGTACACAGCAGGGTTGCCCGTTATCCCCATTGTTATTTGTGTTGGCTCTGGAGCCACTCACTATTAAAATCCGACGCACGGCAGGACATAGGGGGATACGGGTTGGACACAGTACATATATCGTTTCGGCGTATGCCGATGACCTCATTTTATATATCAATAATCTTCGGGAGGACTTAGAACCACTCCCTACAATATCTCAGCAATTTAAATTGCTGTCCGGGTTGGATATTAACAACACAAAGTCTTATGCATACTTCTTTACAGATGCTGAGCAAGCAGATCCACTGCGATTTGGAAATTGGCTGTTTAAAACAGCGTCAGTCACTTTCAGATACCTTGGTATCCATATTTATAGAGCAGCGAGTGATATCTTGGATGGGAACCTGGCCCGGGCTATTGCAGCTCTTAGAACTCAGATAAACTTTTGAACATCGCTGCCATTGTCAGTGGCGGGCAGGGTAACTATTGCTAAAATGGTAGTTCTCCCTAGATTACTTTATTATTTTACAAACTTGTCAATTGAAATCCCTGCACGTGTGTTTAACACACTGGACGCGCTACTAGTGGAACTCATAAGGGGGGCAGGACGCAGGAGAATAGGACTATCAAAGCTTCAATTGGATACACGGCAAGGGGGCCTGGGGGCTCCGGATTTCAAAGCATATTGTTATGCAGGCCAATTGCAATGGTTGGCATACTGCATTGCTGGACGCAACTTGCACGAGATTGCAATGTCTCAACGAGATTGGGAAAGGGGGGTACTCCACACAATGCTGCTACCTAACAGTAGGCCCCCAGTGCCTCAACCCTCTTTATTAAAAATTGCATTATGGTACTGGAGAGGGGCGCTGCGATACACGAAGGTAATGAAACCATATGGCCCAAATATTCCCCTGCTAGGTCTACCCTTACCAACAGGGAGGGTTACGCTACGAAGCATTGCTGTATGGGCGGAAGCAGGTGTGAATACAGTAGGAACTCTATTTCTGGACAAAACACTGATGACACATGACATCTTTACAAGGGAACAGGTAGTGCCGAACAATTTATTTCTTCTTTATGCGAATGTTGTTAGATATGTGCGATCCATGTGGGCATCGGACGGAGCGGAGCCTCCGACACATGAGTTGGTGCACATGCAGTATTTGATGGGGAGAGGTGGACACTTGACTAGATGGTTATATAGGGGAATCCGCACACACGCGGCAGCATCACTACAGGCACTGCGCGAAAAATGGAATATTGATTTAGGTCGGGACCTGATTGATAAAGAATGGGCCAATATATTAGAATACCCGAGGAAGGTGTCGCGGAACCCGAAATTTAAACTTATCCAACTAATGATAGTTCACCGTGCTTATCTGACCCCTTGCAAGTTACATAAGATGTTCCCGGGCACGACTGATGCATGTCCTAGATGTCATGCCCCCAACGCAGATTTACTACACATGTTGTGGAGCTGCCCTCGGCTCGCGCACTACTGGGCAACAGTACAAACGATATTAAAGGCGGTAGCGCCAGGGAAAAGGGGAGACCCACTAGAATACTGCATACTGGGAATTAATACTACGAGCAAGAAAGGCAGCCCCACAGTACGCTTTGCGAATCTACTACTAATACTGGCTAAGCGAACACTAACCATGCGGTGGAAAGCTACGAAAGCTCCAGTAGTAACAGATTGGTACAATGAGGTGGTGAAATGGGGCAAAGCTGAGAGCGAGGAATTAAAGAGGGAGGAGAGCAGAGGACTGAGGAAAAAGCCTATATCACTGGTATGGAATATGATGTTAGAAGAATTCATTGCGACAGAGGTTTAGTACTGTGGAATGTATAGTGGGATCCAGCTACTAGCATGGACATATAGCGCTGTTGAAAGGTATAGGATGTTGTATAACTAAAACTGTTTAGAGGATTTATCTACTAAAGTTGTGCCTCTGCTGGTAAAGACACATATGGGACTGTTGACCACCATGGGCATTTTTGCGGGTACCTGAGTCTAAGGGAGGGAGGGAGGGAGGGGGTTTTAGTAATGCTGTGTTAGGGTTTGTTTATTCTTTTCTGATTTGATGAGCACAATACGTTGCCTAGTCTATTATTGTAATCACAGTTGAATGCGTGAACAGTACTATTGCATGTTGGGAATCACTGACATGTATTGCGATACGAACATAACAATTACTGAAGAAAGATGCTGCATTTCTATAATCAGTACAATGCGCTATTGGATATATATCTTTTAATGTAAAGTTATGATGTGTATTGCGGATTCACGGATATGTATACTGGAATATGTATAAGCTGTTTTGTATAGAAAATCAATAAAAAATATGTTTTAAAAAAAAACCTGGGGCAGCTCTAAAACGTTATGCCTCCCCAGAGCAGGCGTAACGAGGAGAAATGTTTTCATTTCTCTTCGATTTTTCCTCTTTCCATGTGTGCAGCACACTGAGGAAAATGCCTCTTATGATTGTTTTTGTGCAGGAAGGTGCCCCTTCCAGCACAAAACAATCCTGCCAACAGCACAGACACCCTTGCACCATGGTGCAAGGGTGCCTACGTTGGCGCTAGGCACAACATTGTGCGCCAATACTGGCTGAAAGGACAGGAATGCACTGTATCTTGTAAATTTGGTGCATTCCTGCCCTTTCAAATTGGCACAGGGCAGCACAGAAAAAAGTCTTGCGGTGCTGCCGTACACCAATCTTTTGTAAATGAGGCCCTAGATTACTTCCTTCGTGTCATTTAAAGAGTGATAAGGCATTTTCTTAAGATCTTTTTTATGTTCACTACTTCATGAACACACTGTTAAATTATACTCAGAATAAATTGTGATTTTTGTTTGCAGTGTCACAACTATTGGGCAAGTATTCCCCGGAACAGAATCCTTTTTCTATTATTTAAGTGATAAAGAAAAGAACCAATGGCAATTGTGATGCATACATATTCATTTTGTGATATTTCTATATTTACAACAAGTTCAGCTGTTACTCAAACTCGTCAAAAGTTTTGCTTAACTTTGCCATGCCACAATCTTGCTTCCATGTAGCGTGTCTACCTGCTATACCATTTTACACCACCAACTGGCTTGGGCGAAGTCCTGCTACAGATAGATTCTGGATGCGCATACCAAATCGTCGTGATGGCACTAGAAAAATATAGGGGCATATTAGCAAGAAGAGGCGATAATCATCGCTAACCCTGCTTAGCATGATTTTTTTTATCGCCGGCTATCGCTGGAATATATCGCCACGCTAACGCTGTATTAGCAACGATTAGCGCTATGGCGATGAATATTCCAGCGATAGCGAGGGAAATGGGCCAACATCGCTGAAAAACCAGCGATGTTGCATGGAGAAGGGAGAACACCTTGCTGATACGACCCTGTGGTCGTATCAGCATAATCCACCCCCATGTTAGGTATGGCTAACACCTGCTAATTGCAGGTGTTAAATAAATGGCGATGACCCCGGTTAGCGCGACTTTTCACGTCGCTAACTGGGGCCATGGCCACCTTGCTAATAGGCGATAGGCCTGTTAGCGAGTGTTTCCCAGGTTTGTTCGTCGGGAACGCCCACTTTGCATGTCATTAGCGATAAATATCGCTGACATGCAAAGCGGTAAAAACGGGCGCTAATGCCCGCAAACTGTCTCTAACTGCTGTTAGAGACAGTTTGCTGATAGGGCGATATAAATATCGCCGCTTTAGCGGCAAAAAGTGCCGCTAAAGCGGCGATAGTGCCCTTGCTAATATGCCCCATATTCTTTCTCTTGTCACATCATTCCCTCGACGACAAACATGTTCAAACATATCCTGTTAGATACTGCAGTCAGCATTGCTTGTCATAAAGAGACATGCATCACAAGTCAAAGGAGCTGCACATAAAATAACACCTTCATTTCACTGCTTAGAATGACTTCATAACACGACATAAGGCACTACCAAAATAAATCTCTGAATGATGGGGTTGGAAGATTTGGGTTAACATCTCTGTTTTCTCTATGTGAAGCTTTCAGAAAATGCGTCCATACATATTTTTGCAAGATGAATGGTTGGGAGTAATAGAATCACAATTGTCATGCAATGTGTTGTGTTTTCTCTAAGTTTAATTAATTTTTCTTTTGCAGTTTTCTAGAAGTATTCATGCTGATAAATAGAGATAAACAGATGGGGCCCGCTCCACAAAATAAAGTTGGTGAATAAGTGCAATTTCCTTAGATTTACGCTTGGATTCCCAGGAGTACGTCAGACCTAATCATGGAAAAAGGATGGGTAAATCGAGCTCTTTTGTTGCACCGAAATTCAGAGAGTGTAGTAAATCACTGTGCACTGTTTAACGACCTTGGGGGCATATTAACAAGGGCCATATCTCAGCTTTTTTGGCTTTAAAAGCCAAAAAAGCGGAGATAATAATATCGCCCTATTACCAATGCGGCGCTAACATGCATTAGCGCATGTTAGCAGCCGTATTCCACACGCCTTGCATTGCATCTCTAATGAGATGCAAAGTAGGTGTTCCCTGCCAAAACTAGAAGGAAAATATCCCTAACTGTCCTTCGCCGTATTTACAAGACGGCCCAGGACATACGTAGCGTTACAAAAGGCCGCGCTAACCGCGGTTATCGCCAGGAATTAACGTCTACGAAAATCCTGACTTGTCAATATGTTACATGGGAGGTGGATTGTACGGCTCAATCCACATCTCCCTATTAACAAGGATTCCCCTTACGCTGCCGGTGTATCGCTAGATTCCCAGCGATAAACCCGTACTTCGCCGCTATCGCCGGATTTTTGATCGCCATGGAGATATGCGTTGATAATAACGCGATATCTCGGCGATTTAATCCAGCGATAGCCGGCGTTGTGCAAAGTCGCACTAAGCAGGAAATGCAATAATTATCGCATTTCCTTGATAATATGCCCCTTTATCTTCTGGAATAGTTGTCGGTACTCCATATGAAATGTTGTTAATTCTTACAATCATGATTTGTGAATATAACCCTATTTTAATTTCCCCCATTTCATTATCTTCCCTCTTTTAATTCAGGCAAGTATGCTCCTCATATTTGCTAAAAGCTTTCCTTAGACAAAGTTTATTTATTCATAAAAAATTACTTTTAGGAATCAAGCTTCTCGGTATACTCACTCACAGTTGTGTAAGTTATTAGCATGACGCACACTTGTAGATCCATTGTTCACTCTAGGTACACAATTGTCAGTTACAGTATTGAGCTCGAGCAGTAGTGTGATAGAAGTGTCCAGCAGGAACCGAACACCATATTAAAGACGAGACTGAAGGTAACTGCACTAATGTAAAATTTCCATTTACTGATCTCATTAGCAAATCTTTTCTAAGAGAAACGTGTTTAATTCGGCAGTCACTTTAAAAAAAATGCAGGTTCTCAAACTCAGTTCTCACTCAAAGGGCAGTGTCAAAGGAAACACCTTGCAAAGGTATTTGACAAAATAAACGCGAAACTCAACATTCTTCTGTGCAGAGTTTAACAGGAAAAGTATACATCATTTTAAACTCTTTAAGCATGTGAGCAATTCAAGTGTCTCACGAGATAGAAAAGAATGAAAACATACTCAGGTTTCGGTATATAGAACAAAACTAATGTTGAGGTCTGCAATTAGCTAAGTCGTTTTGATTTATATACATAATATACTTATCGATTAGGGAATTCAGCCAGCCCTCTTCATTCACTGCTCAGTTGTTGGGTACTTCACATTTAATTTTACTTTCACCTACTACCGCACAGGGCCTGGAGCAATGGTTAAGCCCACTTCAGCCATCGGCTAACTTCTCGGTGGGTGACATCATTCTGCTCTTTCAGAAGGAGCGCAGAGCCACACACAAAGTTGTTCTCTTTAGTAACAGGGACATGTATGGCAATGAGTGGTTTTTGAGACCATATATTGGCAGCAGCCGAGCAGCCCCACCAACATAAACATTTGGCAAAGCAAGCATTGACAAAACCAAAATGCACAGTCAAAGCCCAACCTATTGGCTTTGCCAATGTTTGTTAGATGTCAGCGGCTAAATGTACAAAGAGATTTTGTGATGGCAAAGCTGGTGTAGCACATATGATCAGGCTTCATGATTGCAGCAAATCAATTTTCACTGTACTTAAGTGAAATTGGGAGTTTCAAATGTAGTAGTGACTTGAAGTTTCAACAGTGGAACTATTTGCGGGTCACAAGACAAATGGGGTGGTTAAGGGGTGGCCCGTTTCTTATGGCTCACTGTTGGACCTGGCATCCTTGGCATGGTTTTCCCCTAACGTTTTGACTTCAGACGTCCTGCTTTTGCTGATTTCGTTTTAGCTGGCCTTAGGAGTGTGCACTTTACCAATGGTAACCAGTGCTAAAGTGCTTGTGCTCGCTCTTTAAAAGAGGGTCACATTAGCTTATATCCAGTTGGCATATTTAATTTACTTGTAAGTCCCTAGTAAAGCTGGCTTACATATGCCCAGGGACTGTAAATTAAATGTTACTACTGGGACTGCAGCACTGATTGTGCCACTCGCTTAAGTAACCCATTAAAACATGTCTCAGGCATTCCAATTTAGCCTGTGTGTGCAGTTTTTAAACTGCCATTTCGACCTTTCAAAATCACCCTTTTGCCAGGCCCAAACCTTCCTTTTTATTATATATATAAGTCACCCATAGGGTAGGCCCTGGACAGCCCAGAGGACACAGTGCAATGTATTTAAAAAGTAGGACATGTACTTTTAAGTTCCACATGTCCTGGTAGTAAAAATCTCTTAAATTCGTTTCTCACTACAGCAAAGCCTACCTCTCCCATAGGAAAACATTGGAATTACCTTATTTCATTTTATAAGTGCAATTTCCAATTGGAACAGTTAACTCCTTCATGTTTCTTGTCTCTGGAATTGGAATTTAAAATCCTATCTTATGGTAAAGTCAGATGTTAAGAGACAATTTTGAAAATGTCACTTTTAGAAACTTAATTTTGAAAACAGTGGTCCTTGATTAAGGTGAGATGAAAAAACAAAATAAATATAGAATGAAATCAGTTCTATATTGCTACTGTCCAGCCGGACAGTCAGATTTAATCAAAAACAGTTAGGAGGATAAAAAAAACCCACAAATCAAGTGGGACACAATCCTGCATCCAAGACATAAAAGTGACAAAAATGGTAACGAAAAAACAAACAGTCAGGCAAGGTAAAAGGCTTGTTTGTAAATGTGAAGGATTAAAGAAGCGAGATAGCGAACACATTACATACACATGAGTTTGTGTGCACGATGTCAAGCAAGTCGACGACGTTTTGATCCCTTTTAAAAGAATAATGGGATCATCATCAGGATAAAAACAAATAGATGCCTGAAAGACAAACAACCACGGAATGTGTGGCTGGACATGAATCCATACGCGGGATCAGCAGGGTGGAGACGGGCGCGGTGGCCTTCGTGTCCAGACAGTGCGGGAGTGGTCCTCCTATCGAAGTTGCGATGAGGAGGGCCGGTGCGAGGATCGCGGCGGGATTATTCGTGGCCGGGATGGAGGAGAGCCTGTGAACAGGCTGGACAGTAGCAATATAGAACTGATTTCATTCTATATTTATTTTGTTTTTTCATCTCACCTTAATCAAGGACCACTGTTTTCAAAATTATCGCTACCCAAGGTCCTTGTGTACCAGATTGGGTCCCCTTGATTTGTTTAAAATACTTTTAGAAACTTGGCATTTTCTTGCCTTAGCCATTTGGTGCCTGCAGCCTGTCTCTGGGTCACATGACTGAGTGTGAATGACGGTTGAGCTTTCTGTATTCCTCCTAGAAAGCCACACACAATGGGGAGCTTAGGTGTGACCGGGTGAGCCATCACTGGCAGGATGAGAGGGAGGAGCTGGGCAAAGCCTCACTTACAACTTATTAGGCTGTGTCCTGTCTCCAGACAAAGGGCTGCATACCCCTTGTAGTTAGTTTGGAGCCAGGGCCAGAAAGGTAGGGCATCTGTCCACTTCAAAGGCATGCCTCTAGAGGTTTCTCCCCACTTCAAAGGCACAGCTGGGTATAAATACTGGACCTCAGACACCAACTCTTCAGTACACTTCTGGACCTGTGAATACTCTGCATGGAAGAGGGACTGCTGTGCTGCTATAAGGACTCCTACTCTGCTGGACTGCTGCTCTAAAGGAACTGCTGCACTGCAGTCTTGACGTGCTGCCTGCTTTCCTTTTGCTTGGGGAAGAAGAATTAGAACTGCAACTTCATCTTGAACCCAAGACCCTAGAGTGACTCCAAGGGCTAGTCTGCTGGCCTCCAGATCTGAACCTCAGGGACATAAAAGGCTCCCCAACATCCTGCACCATCCCCTGGATCTAGCTGCAGCAGGTTCCTGAACCCCAAGTGGTGAATCTCAGGTCTTGGACCCTTGGTGTGACTCAAGGGCACTGAACTCAAGCTTCTGTACTCTTCATGACCGCGAACAGGCCAGTATGCACCTAGAACTCTTCGCGCTTTGCCAACAGCCTCCTGCGATGCTCTCTCTGCTCCTCACGGTCCTCTTGGTATGAACTTGAGAAAGTAAAACTTCAGTAGAACTAACCCGGGATTGTATCTGCCCTGCGCTCAATCGAGCTCGGCTTGGACTTTTGACTTTGACCCGGTCCCACGCGACCAGATATCCAGAGTTGACCCTTTATGCTTTTTGGCAATATAGTCACTAAAATCTTAAAAAATTCATAACTCCGGTTCTACTGATTGGATTTTCGTCATTTTGGTCTTGCTTTATTTATTACATGTTGCTTCATTTCTCTAACTTGGTGTGGGTTCCTTTTTGCGTGGTGGGTTCACTGTTTTACTGTTTGAAGTGTTGCACACATACTTTACACATTGCCTCAACAAGCAAGAGTAAGCACGAGTTTCCCTGCCCGCACCAGTGTGGCCAGGGAAACCGCTATGTCCTGGGGTAGGTTCCCTGGGACATAGCATATGAGACAGCCCTGGGGATGGGTTAGCCAGGGCCAGCAATGGCTCAGGGTGGGTGGCCAAGTGGCCGCCCTCCCCTTTGTAGTTGGGGCTGGGCCCTGGGGATGGGGCCCCTGGGGCCCAAATCAGTCTGGGATGGGGGGCTGGATGCCCCTGTCACCCTTTTAAGTTACTGCAGTGCCCCGGGGATTGGGGTTCCCGGGGCCGAAATCGGCCCAAGGAGGGAGGTCACGTGTGTCCCCCTCTCCCCAAATATGTCTTTTGTCCCCTCAGGACTTGGCCTATCACGTGATCAAGGTGACGTGTTCGTCAAAACGCATTGGGAGCGTTGCTCCGATCCTTGCACTTGCTGGTGATTATTGGCATAAAAATAATAGGTGCAAGCAACTTGGGAGTGCGTGTATACTTTCTGCCAGCTGAGGAAAGATGTGGTGTGCCTGTGTGTGTGTGTGTGTGTGTGTGTGTCTGTGTGTGTGTGTGTGTGTGTATATATATATATATATATATGTATATAATATATATAACTTCCTCTCCCGCTCTTTTGCCTCTCTCTCTCTCTCTCTCTATACATAAATATGTATATATATATATATATATATTTTCACTGAAAAACCACAGGTTTCAGGGACATTATAGTTAGAAATTAGCATTTAAAAAACCTTTGATATTCACTGAAAAAACCACAGGTTTCAGGGACGTTATAGTCAGTTGGACATTTTACTCGTACAAAACCAGTGAAATTCGGCCGTTATAGTTAGTTGAGCTAACTATAACTCGCGCCCCCACAATGCACTGCTGATGACATCACATATTACGTCACTCATGACATGGTCAGTGACATCACTGATGACATTACTGATGACATCTCAAATGACATCACTGATGACATCATCCACTTAATATCTGATGCACCTCCTCACTAATATAACCTTTCATTTCATACACCCACTCTAAAATACAGACTACCATTCTCGAAAACATAGGTAATGTCTGGGTGATTGAAGGAGTGCATGGGTAATGCCTGGGTGCATGGAAGAGTGCATGGGTAGTGCATGGGTGCATGTAAGACTGCCTGGGTAGTTCCTGGGTGATTGGAGGAGTGCATGAGTAGTAGCAGGGTGATTGCATGAGTGCAGGAGTAGTGCGTGGATGATTGGAAGACTGCATGGGTAATGCCTGGGTGATTGCATGAATGCAGGGATAATGTCTGGGTGAATGGATGGAGGAGTGCATGGGCAGTGCCTGAGTGATTAGATGAGTGTATAGGTAGTGCCTTGGTGATTTTATAAGTGCATAGGTAGTGGCTGGGTGATTTGAGGAGTGCATGGATAGTGCCAGGATGACTGGAGGAGTGCAAGGGTGGTGCTTGGGTTATTCCATGAGTGTATAAGTAGTGCCTGGGTGATTGCATGACTGCAGGGGTAGTGCGTGAGTGATTGAAGGAGTGCATGGGCAGTGCCTGAGTGATTAGATGAGTGTATAGGTAGTGTCTTGGTGATTTTATAGGTGCATGGGTACTGGCTGGGTGATTGGAGGAGTGCATGGATAGTGCCAGGATGACTGGAGGAGTGCAAGGGTAGTGCCTGGGTTATTGCATGAGTGCATAAGTAGTGCCTGGGTGATTGCATGACTGCAGGGGTAGTGCTTGAGTGATGGAAGGAGTGCATGGGTAATGCCTGTGTGATTGTATGAGTGCAGGGGTAATGTCTGGGTGATTGAAGTAGTGTATGGGTAATGCCTGGGTGCATGGAAGAGTGAATGGGTAGTGCGTGGGTGCATGTAGGACTGCCTGGGTAGCTCCTGGGTGATTGGAGGAGTGCATGAGTAGTAGCAGGGTGATTGCATGAGTGCAGGAGTAGTGCATGTATGATTGGAAGACTGCATGGGTAGTGGTTGGATTATTGAATGAGTGCTGCAGAAGTGACTGAGCATATGTATGACTGCATGGGTAATGCCTGGGTGATTGTATGAATGCAGGGGTAATGTTTAGGTGAATGGACGAGTGTATGGGTAGTGCCTGAGTGATTACACAAGTGCATAGGTAGTGTCTTGGTGATTTTATAAGTGCATGGGTAGTGGCTGGGTGATTGGAGGAGTGCATGGATAGTGCCAGAATGACTGGAGGAGTGCAAGGGTAGTGCCTGGGTTATTGCATGAGTGCATAGGTAGTGCCTGGGTGATTGTATGACTACATGGGCACTGCCTGAGTTATTGAAGGAGTACATGGATAATGCCTGGGTGATTGCATGAATGCAGGGGTAATGTCTAGGTGAATGGAGGAGTGCATGGGTAGTGCCTGAGTGATTAGACAAGTGTATAGGTAGTGCCTTGGTGATTTTATAAGTGCATGGGTAGTGGCTGGGTGATTGGAGGAGTGCATGGATAGTGCCTGGATGACTGAAGGAGTGCAAGGGTAGTGCCTGGGTTATTCCATGAGTGTATAAGTAGTGCCTGGGTGATTGCATGACTGCAGGATAGTGCCTGAGTGATTGAAGGCGTGCATGGCTAATGTCTGTGTGATTGTATGAGTGCAGGGGTAATGTCTGTGTGATTGAAGTAGTGCATGGGTAATGCCTGGGTGCATGGAAGAGTGCATGGGTAGTGCCTGGCTGCATGTAGGACTGCCTGGGTAGTTCCTGGGTGATTCAAGCAGTGCATGAGTAGTAGCAGGGTGAGTGCAGGAGTAGTGCGTGGATGATTGGAAGACTGCATGGGTAGTGCTTGGGTGATTGCATGAGTGCATAGGTAGTGTCTGCATGTTTTTATAAGTGTATGAATACTGCCTGGGTAATTATATGAGTACAGCAGTAGTACCTAGATTATTAGAAGACTGCAAGGGTAGTGACTGGCTGATTAAAAGAGTACATGGATAGTGCATGGCTGATTGGAGGAGTGCATAGGTAATGCCTAGGTGGATCGAGGAGTGCATCAGTAGTGCCTGGGTGATTGGAAGAGTACATAGGTAGTGTCTGGGTGATATTATAAGTATATGGATTCAGGCTAGGTGAATGGAGAAATGCTTGGAAAGTGCATGGGTGATGGCAGGAGTGTGAAAATAGTGCCTAATTATATAGATCAGTGCATGGGAAGTATTTGAAAAAATGGATGAGTGCAATAAAAGGGACTGTAAACATTACTTCATATTATTATGCTTATTACATTATTTCATCTTACCTTCTTTATTAAAGTACATAGCAAACTCAGTGAAACTATTTTTCAGTTGTTTTGTTGAAACTGAATTTAAAATCTTTTCAGGGTTTACTATTACGTTCTGTAATAAAAAAGAAGAAAAACTGTTATTACATATAATATTATGGTTTTAAGAACACAACATAATTTTACAATTACATAACATATTCAGTTTCCCTTTTTTGCTGTTTTCATATTCTACTGAATTTCACCATACACAGTGATTTCAATGTAGATCATCATATAACAGCGTGGAAAAAAATACAATCAATGAGATTGTAAAAAAAAAAAATCTGCGTCGAAAATATTTACAACAAATTCAACTATCTGTTTACCTATCTACAGTTTCTAAATTACATTCTTCAACTACATTAAATCATTTATTTCTCTGAAGTACATTTTCTAGAATATACACTCTCATTTACGTCGCGTATAATATAAAGATCAAATATATAAACTAGTTCCTTCAAACACAATTTTGCAAATGCAATAAGAAATAGCACAAACAATAATCCAAACAGTAATTGTTCACATCTTCCCAACAGGTCGAATAATGTTTCCAAATCCATTTGCATTGAATATATCCAAAATAAACTCGTTAATTCGTGTTCACATCTTCCCAATAGGCCGAATGGTGTTTTCAAAATTTTGGCATCAAAAATATCAGATATGAATTTGGTAATTCATAAGGCAACCTACATTTGAATTCCAAATGGGCATCATTGTAATGTGTCTATCCTTTATTGCACTTTAAATATACAGTATAGTGTCCAGATGTTGTAGTAGGTCCACCATGGAAAATAATAGCCACTGCTTTAAAAGTTCTTCCTGAAATTGACACTTGACTTGCCACAAAATTTTAAATTTTAGTATCCTGTTTTCTTCCATTTGCTCTACAACGTTGCGGTATTAATATGACATATTTTCCAGATGTTTTTATATATAATGTTGACAACATTTCTGATTTATAATGAGAGCATTTTATATCTTGATTAGCTCTTTTTACTAATTTGTTAAAAGACACTGATTTACAATCTGGTATTGTCAAATATATGAATCATTCAGTGTCTATTTCAGTGGTAGAAGAAAATGAACACTCTTCACATTTATGATCCCATCTGTAACTTAGTCCAAACAAATTTTCAATTTCTATTCCTTCATCTTCCAATACTGCAAGCATAAATATAAGAAATTCTTGTACATCTTGTTGTATATTGAGTGTAAATTGCGAAGAACCAGTACATATATCCAAAAGACGCCGAATGCCAGAAGCAGTATGGATTTTACTTCTATCAGTTACCAACTTTTGAAAAATATAATGTAATAA
This sequence comes from Calotriton arnoldi, assembly GCA_963921515.1. NCBI lineage: Eukaryota > Metazoa > Chordata > Amphibia > Caudata > Salamandridae > Calotriton > Calotriton arnoldi. The sequence goes on along the minus strand of CAWUFW010001874.1, from coordinate 2,412,113 downwards.
AGAACAGACTCTTTTTTCTCGATTTTCCATAATTTAATGATGAAGATCTTCTAGATAAAAGACAACAATCACAATTACATTAGCATAGCAGTTGATACCTGAACTATTTTCTAACTGGTATCCTACAATATCATCAACAGTGTCCATTTTCATTTTCTTTGCAGCTTCATCATTTTCTTGAATTGTTTTCTTTTTTTGAATCTCACTAGAAAGTTTCTCATATTTCCGTTTTGGACATACTACACGTTTCTCATATATGGGATATTCACCTAAGTTAGGAGCATACAGTCTTCTTAACCGATTATACTCTTACACAATTTGCATCAGCACTAATCTTTTTCTCATCAAAATCAATCAAATACAAACCAGATAATGTTCTTACTCGAGACAATGCAACATATGCCATGCCCTCTTTAAACACTGTACTTCCAATATTTACCAAAGCACTGTCTACACTTAAACCTTGAGATTTATGAATGGTCACTGCATATGCTAAAGAAAGAGGAAACTGTTTTCTACAAACATACAAGTCTTTTACAAGCAAAAAACGAACAGCACAACGTCCAATCTGTTTTACCTCTTCAATCTGATCAAATTTAATCTTCAAAAATTCAATTCCATCCCTCTTCTGATAATTAACAAAATCAACAACTTTTCCCATTGCTCCATTTACTAAACCTTTTTCTACATCCAAACTACGCCGTAATATTACCCGTCAGTTTACACATACATATAAAGTCTTTTCTAAACCAGCAGTCATAGATACAGACTTCTCCAAAGAATCCAATTTTGACTGTAATTTCTCTGAGAGAAGAATAGTAACTCCTTCGTGTTCCATTTTATCAATGGCTTCCATTTTCACTATTGGTTGTTTTTCCAGTTTCAAAAGTTCTTGATTGAATGCAGAACACTCTTGCAGTGTTGGCATTAGGCAAACTATAGACTTCTTTTCTCCAATTTTTTTGTACATTATTTCAGGTGCAATATTTTCATTTGGAAACAAGTTTGTTAGTAGGCGACTTTGTAAAGCTTCTTTACCATGTTTTGTCAAAACACCAATTCTAATATCTTTTTTTTTTTAACCATATTTTATTGGCATTTAATCAATGCTTATACACACATTGTTTCAATCTGGTAATCATCGCAACAGATGTGATTGTTGCTCTGCTAACATCCGCGGTCTGAGAGTAGTAACTATTCCCATAAACCAAAAACAGTTCCCCCCTCCCCCCTTGAGTTGCTTTAAAACAATTAGGATGTGCCGTCTGCTTGTCAGCAGTTACCATGTGGGTGGGTCTCAAAGGTCGTGTGGTGCAGCGCCAGAATTCTGGGGTCGTTTTAGGCCTGTTGGCCCTCCTGATCATTGTCTGGGTCCCCGTCTACTGCTCTAGGAGTACCCGCCTCACTAATGTCCTCCTGTCCAGATGTTATTAGCTCACCTACTAGGGTTTCCCAGGCTCTAGCTCTGTCCATCTTGCCTATTCCCCGGCTGGCCTCCCGGAATAATAACCTGCTTTCTGCTCCCGCCCATCTCTCTAGCTCCCTTTTCCAGGTGGTGATCTGTGGTCCTCTTGGGGCCTTCCAGTTCCTGGCTATCTCCCTCTTGGCTAGGACATAGGCAAGGTCCTGAAACTTCCCTGTCACCTTGTTCTTGGCTGTATGAGGAAACCACCCCAATAGGAAATGTTCTGGTGTGTGTGGAAGCTCTTTGTCAACCAGGTCGCCTATTACCTGCCGTATGTCCCCCCAGAAGGTCCGCAACAGCGGACAGTCCCAGAACATATGGAGTATGTGTGCCTCTCTTTCCCCACATCTCGGACAGGCCGCTGACTCCGTACCAAAGTATTTTCGAATCCGGGCCGGCGTCAAATATGCTCTGTGCAGCACATAGTAGTTAATTAGTTTAAAACGTGCGTTCCTGGACAACTTAGGGGTGCGCTCTAGGATTTTCTCCCACTCCCTCTCTGGTATCTGCTTGCCTAGATCTTCCTCCCACTGCAGCCTTAAACGCTCCAACGGCTGTTGCATATCTTTCTGTATTGCCTTGTAAAGGCAGGATACTGTTTTAATTCTTCCTGCTGACATATCGGCACCCCGCCAGTGCTCTCGGTTCTGTGTCCCCACTTTTCCAATGTATCCTAACCCTGCGCGTTAAGGCCCTGTGCTTCAGGAAGTGGCCCCCAGTTAAGTCGTACGTAGTCTGTATGTCCTCAAAGGGGAGGAGCGTGGAATCCCGGTATAAGTCACCCATCTCCCTTAGTCCTGCTTCAACCCAGTCTTCCAACCCTGCCCAGTGTTCTCCCTGCGGGAGATAACGTAGCTTCGTCAGCGGTATGTCAGGGGAGTATGGAGTCACAGCACCCACCTTCCTCAGGTATCTGGACCAGCAGCGCACCACCACCTTAGTAGCAATTGTGTCCCCAGTCGCGGTTCGGCGGATCCGCAAAAGGATTTTTGCCAAATTTGCAGTGTCCGGTGCTTCTGGGCACCGTTCCCTATCCGGGTTATGATCCGCCGCCAGCCATTGGATCAGCCAATATAGCTGCGCAGCTAGGTAGTAGCTCTCGAGGTCAGGCACCGCCATCCCGCCCTCCGCCGTGGGGCACCGCAGCGACGTCAACGCCATTCTCCATCGGTCTGTACCCCAAATAAAGGACGTGACCATCGAATCTAACTCCTTGAATGTCGCTCGTGGGATCCACACTGGTAGAGTCCCAAAGTAATATAATAGGCGTGGCAGTGTGACCATTTTCAAGACCGCTATTCTCCCAGCAACAGAAAGCGGAAGTGTGCCCCAGAAGTCCATCGCCGCTTTCACTGACCGCACTGCCTTACTCACATTACCTTCCAAGAGGTCGGCTGCATCGTGGTAAATTTTAACTCCCAGGTATTGTAGACAGCTAGGTTCCCACCGCAATCGTTCCAGAGTAAGCAGCGGGGGGGTATCTGGCATCAGCGGATGCAGGCTGGATTTTTGCCAGTTGACCTGAAGGCCAGACACAGTGCCAAAGTGGGCCAGCATGGTGCGCGCCCCCTGCAGTTCACCCGCCATGTTGCGCAGAAAGATCAACAGATCGTCCGCGTATAATGCTATAAAATGCTGTCCTGTTGCCGTTTCTAGGCCCTTGTAATCCTGGCCGCTCCTGGCCCTGCATGCTAGTGGTTGCATGGCCAGGGCGAACAGGAGTGGGGAGAGGGGGCATCCCTGCCTCGTGCCTCTCTCCACCGTCTGCCTAGGTAATATGGTTCTCCCAGTGTGCACGCGGGCCATAGGGGCTGTGTACAGGAGGCGCACCCACTTCAGGAAGCCCTCCCCCAGACCCATCTTGACCAGGACCTCATATAAATACTGCCACTCTAAGCTATTGTATGCCTTCTCTATGTCCACTGCGAACACTGCCGCTTCCTGCTTGTTGTACCCTGCAGAATCCATTACCGCTAGGAGCCTTCTAATATTTATGGCAGTGTTCCGTCCAGGGATAAATCCTGCTTGGTACGGGTGGACCAGATGGGGCATGTGTGGCAGAAAGCGAGTCGCAAGGATTTTGCTCAGGATTTTATAGTCCATGTTCAACATGGACAATGGCCTGTAGGCCGTGTAGTCATGGGGTGCCTTCCCCGGTTTAGGTATGGGGATAATAAGGGCCTCTCTGGCTCTTTTGGGTAGCTTCCCTAATTCTCGGGCCCCCTGGTACATTATGGCCAGGCGAGGGGTCAGCTCGTCCACGTATGTGGCATAAAATTCCACCGGCAGGCCATCTGTGCCTGGCGTCTTATTGCGCGCCATGCCCTTAATGGCAACCTGTATCTCCCACTGTGTAATATCAGCCCCTAATAGTTGTGCTATTTCGGGGGTCAGGCGCGTCAGTGGTAGATCAGTCAGGTAGTCCCCCATATCCGCCGGTTCGCATGCGCATGTTTTTGTATATAGTTTGGCATAGTAGCGCGCAAAGATCTCATTAATCTTCCCCTGCGTGAGGTGTCTGATCCCCAACTCGTCTTCTATCTCCACCAGGGATGAGCCCCTACTCACCGGATTTGTCAGCCATGCCAGGAGCGAGCCTGACTTGTCCCTTTCAGCATGTGTGCATTCTAGATATTTCTTATAGTCAAAGCTCCTGAGCCTCTCCGTTTCTTTTGCCATTTCCTCCTTGGCGTCCAAGAGTGCCCGTTGGAGCTCCGGATGTCCCGGCCTTCTACGTTCCACCTCCCTGAGAGCTGACTCTGCCCCTTCCACTTCCCTCATGAGGACACACCTGACTCCCGTGGTGCGCGCGATACACTGGCCCCTCAAAACCACCTTAAAAGCATCCCACTCCGTGGTCAGGGATGCAGTCATCCCGGTGTTGACTCGGAAATAGTCCGCTATCTTGCCCCTAATCTCCTCTCTAAAGACCTGGTCTTCCAGCGTGTCCGGACGAAGTCTCCACGTAGGGATTGCCGCTGGCGGATGAGCCCATTTCAGAGACATAATCAGCGGATTATGGTCCGAGATGGTATTCCGCAGTCGTAACATGTTGTTGGGCATATACTGAGCACAAAAGGGCATCCAGCCGGGCATGCACCTCGTGGACCGCCGAGAAATAGGAGTAGTCCCTACTTTGCGGATTTATGGTTCGCCATGTATCTAACAGTCCCCGGCTCTGTCGCCAAGTAGTGAACGCGTGGGACGCGCGCGCCGCCTGGGATGTTGGCAGTGGAGGATGGGACCTGTCCAGGAGTACATCATCTACGCTATTAAAGTCGCCCCCCACTATAACAGTACCAGCTAAGTAGTGTGCTAGTTTGAGGCTTAGGGTCGCAAAGAAGGCAGGCTGGTCTACATTCGGGGCATAGACGCTAATCATATTAATTTCTTGTCCTTCCAGCGGCCCTCTGGATCAACTACAGAGTTCAGCAGCTGGAACGGGACTCCCGCTTGGACACACACCAACGCCCCACGCGCGTAGGCCGAATAAGTATTGTAAAAGAGTTGCCCCCTTCATCGTTTGTGTAGGCCTGCCCCTCCTTTTGAGTGAGATGTGTTTCCTCTAGGAGAGCTATCTGGGCACCCCGTCTCCGGATATATGAGAGGACTTTGTGGCGTTTAGTCATGGTATACATGCCCCTGATGTTCCAGGTCATGTATTTGTAGTGCTGCTTGTCAGCCATTATCCAATAATACCGTGGGACAACCACTGCCCAGGCCGAGTGGCACCCACTGTGTACCCCCCCATCTGAGCCCGCAAGGTGTTCAATATTCAGCAACTCAAAGTTCCCCCCCCAACTCAACAATAAACTTAACCCCGAACTCCCACTCCCTCGGATAAGTAGGAAAAAAACCGCCATCCAAACTAGTGTAAGAAGTCTACAAGTGACTGCTTGCAGGTCAATCAGTCAGTCCCAGGGGGTGGCTGTTCATCGACGCTCTCCCAGTCACTGCCACCGCCATCTCCTCCGCAATGTCAGAGACCTTCCCCACAGCATTCCCCCTCCTGTACCCCTGTACCTGAGTGTAACCGCAGGAGCGCCCCACAATAATCGAGTCCGGCAACTCTCAGTCCGCCAGTCCTCACCACTAGATGATGCCATCTGCCGTCTGCGGTGTGACACTCGGGAGTGACTCACTCTGCGCCTCAGAGTCACGGGACCCCCTCTCCGAACCAGTGTCCGCCGCATTTCCGCTGTCCTCAGGAGGGTCTTGGCTCTGGACACCGCCGCTGATCCGGGCCACCACCTGCATCGCGTTCAGCCGTTCGAGCTGTGTCTCCTCCTGCGAAGGCGCCAGAGTCTCCGCCCCAGCACTCCGATTCCTGGGTCGGTGTCCTCATCGTCCCTCTTTCGTCTGGTTCCGTGGCCGCTCCGCACCATCATGGCTGTCTAACCAGTCGGACGCCTCTTGAGGGGTTCTGAAGAACTCCGTGCCCCCAGCCGTCACAACTTGCAGCGTAGCCGGGTATTGCATCGCGTATTTGTAGTTCAGTTGCCGCAGCCTCTGTTTCACATCCCGGTAGGATCCTCGCCGCCGTTGCACTTCCCGCGAAAAGTCTGGGAAGATGCGCACCGTGGAATTGTGCACCTGTGTATCCCCCTTGATGCGTGCCTGGGTCAGAATGTGATCTCTGTCCTTGTAATGTAGGAGTTTTGCTATCACCACTCTTGGTGGGGCTCCTGGTAGGGGCGGTTTTGCTGGGACGCGGTGCGCCCTTTCCAGGGCGAAAAAGTTCGACAGTCCGCTTGGCGCTACCTCCTCCCTGAGCCATTTTTCGAGGTAATCCGTCATGCTGCGGCCTTCAATTTTATCTGGCAGGCCCACGATCCTCAGGTTGCTTCTGCCTGACCTGTTTTCGGCGTCCTCAGCCCTGTCCTCCAGTGTCCGCATTTTTGCTTCTAGCAGGGCCATTCACTGCTTCACGTCAGTGAGCGCCGGCAGTGCTTCAGCGAGCTCCCCTTCAGTTGACTTGACTCGGTCCGCTAATTTCTTGTGATCTTCTCTGAGCAAACCCATGCCTAAGCTCAACGAGTCGATCTTGCTTTCCAGGCGCTCGCTGGACGTGGTGATAACCTGCAAGATGTCCTGTAGCGTGGGGACTGCTGGGTGTTCCCTTTGCTGTTGGGCCTCCCCGCTCTCGTCTGCAGGCGTATTTATGGTGGGATCCTCTCTGTCCTTCTTCTTAGAGGGCTTACCCATGGTGTCTTCACGCCTTGTGATGTGCCTGGTGCTGCGCGTACTCATGGGGCGCCTCAAATCGTCCTCACTGGGCTTGCGCTCGTCGCCTTCAGCAGGCTCCCGTCGGCAGGCCCCTGTATCCACACCAGCCTTGCAGGACGACGTTGTCGCAAGTCGCTGCGTATTACGCCCAAAGTTTCAAGCCTGAATGTAAGGCCCCGCTCCAGGCCCCCACTGCTCGCCGTCCGCGATGCCCGCTGTCGCCGGTAGAGTCCAAGCCACACAGGAGCTCTCGCCTGCCCCAGATCCTGGACAGCAGCCCCAAATACTTCTCCTCGGGAGCGCGTGCTCTGGCCGTCCGGGCAGGCACACGGGCCCGCCAGGGGCCAAGTCCGCTCGCCGTTCGGCTCTCTCTGGCCCCGCTCTTCAAAAGTCACGCAGGTGGAAGGGAGCCAAAGCCTCGTCTCGTCCACTAGTGGCACGTGTGGGCAGCCGGTGCCCGCCCCAGCGTCATCCCTATCCGAGCGCACCTTCTCGTCGCCGCCACTCGCGCAGCAGCGTGCGCGTCAGGCTCCTGGTCCGTGGGGGGGTCCCACAGGTGCTGCCGCTCTCCTTCTGGCTGTAGGCCCTGCGAGGCCTATCCCAAGGTCCTCGGCGCCGAGGCTACCTCCGGCTAGCCTGTCCTTGGTGGCCTTCAATCTCGACACCCCACCCTACACAGTGGGCGGGATGGGGGGCATCACTCCAGATCTCAGGCGGGCCGCGCCAGTCAAGTCACCCCAGGCTCACCGATCGCCGTCCGCGCCGCCATCTTACCGTCGTTCACCTCCACAGGTGGTGTATCCGATCTCTCGGGGGGCGGTTTGCGGGGAGCGTCTCCGGGGTCCCCCGGTCCGTGGTGCCGCTCCCTGCAGGGGGCGGAGGAAGAGGTGCTCCAGCACTCAAGCCTCGCACTACGCGTCAGGCAGCCAGCACTCGTCCCGGCTCCCTCAGTTCCTGCTGGGCACCGCCATCTTAGCTCAGCACTCGGCCGCGCTTGCCGCGATTGAGTTTCTGCAGTCTACGGCCACGGGGGAGGCTCGTTTCTCCTCCGGGGCACCCCAACTTCTTTCTCAGTTGTGGGGGTGCGCTGTGGGGCGTTGTGCCCCGCGTGGGGGTTCAGGATGATCGGCGATGGCGGCTGGCCGACGGGAGCTCGCGATAAGAGCTCCTCACTCCATCGGCGCCAAGCCACACCCCCCCAATTCTAATATCTTGAAGAATGTTTTCATAATGGTCATCACTTGCTTTTCGCATATTCTAAGTTCTTTATATTCAAAATGAGACCAAATATTTCTATTTCCAATACTTCCCAAAGATTTCCTAGTGTCTTCATGGACAAGTGTTTTAAAAACTGGTTGTCCTTTCACAGGAGTAAGTTGTAGTAGATCGCTGAATACAATTACATGTTTTCCTCCAAATAAAACATCATAATCTGTTTTTAAAATCTGTTGCATTCTTAAATGTACAAAGGCAAGCATTAAGTTTGAGACCATGCTCACCTCATCAATGATCAGAAGTTTCATTTTCTTTAGTACTCTTGAGACTTCATAACAAGCTTCTCCAGATAGCTTGTGATATTCCAACTTATTTTCATGTTCAACTGGTAGCATGAGTAATCGATGTAATGTAATCTCTTTAATGTTGTGTGCATCTAACCCAGTTGGAGCAGTTACAACACAAGATAAATGTGATTCAGTGGTGTTCTGTAGATAACTGGTCAAAACTTTAATTAAGAAACTTTTTGCTGTTCTAGCTTGACCACTGATATACATTCGAATAGGTTTAAATGATGTGCATTGGCATTCTTTTTTTTCATGCAGTAAACCATGCTGTATCTGTTGTGTCACTTGCTGATATATTTCTTTTTGTTCAATATTTAGCTGTTCTTCCAAGTTTCCCAACTCAATAATGTCCTGTTGTGCTTGTTGCGTTGCGTTTCTACTTCATTCATGGCTGTTGCTGCCTCATTTTCAAGAATTGGTTGTCCTAACAGATCTTGACTTAGTGGAGCAGAACTTTGACTATCTTTAGAACTGTCTCTAGCTATTTCAGCTGCAATAGTACTTTCTTGTTCAATCTCTTCATTTAACATTTGTAGATAATTTGGAAAAATTATGCATTGAATGCTATCTTTACATGCATTAAAAGAATCTTCATAGCAGTCAAAATCTCCAAGTAATTCCATTTCACTACGCCAAGGCTTGACAAGTTGCAGAAGTGCTAAATAGAAAAATGTCCTTTTATCTGGAGTTTCGCAACTGAGTTTCCTGTGGTTAGTAAGATTTCCTTTGGCATGTTTTACCAAACATCCTTCACATCCAATTACTGCATATTTTTCTTCATTTATATTTTATGTAACATTTCTCTCAAAGCTGTAATGTTGCAGTACTTCATAGAGGCATATGTTTTCCAGATGTGGACTTCTTTTAGGATAGTACATATCCAACATATTCGTTTTAACAATATCTGTACTTTCTGGTTCATTCAATGCTAAGTATTCAATTTCTTGTACAGATTTCAATTTTCGATTTCGTGTTGCAGCAAGACCCAGACTTACCCAAATGATTCCTCTTGACTTTGAATATAAACTTGCAGAGGTCGTACAATCCGAACATTCGTAGGATCCAATCTCTCGATGGGAAAGCATCTTCAAACTAAAGCTGTAAAATTTGTTACTAAGAGTCTTCTCTTGTGAAATTTCTTCCCACATTTCTTTCAACTCCGTCTTTTCAGATTTGGTTATATATGACGTAACATAGCGAGCAACAGCAATTGAATTATCTGCAACATACTGGATATCCATATTTGCATTCCAAATCGTCAAAATCTTCCGATTCAAAGAGTGCGTGGGAAATACCTTGGTGATTACATGAGTGAAAAGGTAGTGCCTGGATGTTTGCATGAGTGCAGGAGTAATGCCTGAGTGATTACAGCAATGCATATATAGTGACTGGATCATTGAAAGACTGCATGGGTAGTACTTGGGTGTTTTTATAACTGCATGAATGTTGGGCCCAGCCAAATATAAAGCAGCAGACTATTAACATGATTCAACCATAAGTCTCTCCATATTGTTAAAAGCATGCATACAAATGTCTCTACCTTTTCAAATCATCATCATATGTAAAAGAAATATATATACAATATTTCTGGAATATAGTGAAATCTAGAAACTGAGACATGTAATAGATCTGTTTGAGTGAATGCATTACTCCATGCATAGTGCTTGGTTGATTGTATGATTTCAAAGGTAGTCGCTGGGTATTTGCAGGAGAAGATAGATAGTGACTGGCTAATTGCATGAGTGCACACATAAACATTGAGTGCATGGATAAGTGTATGAATAGCACCTAAATGTATAGATGACTCATTGAGTAGTACCTGGGTTATTACATGAGTGCATAGGTACAGCCTGCATGATTGCATGACTGCAGGGGTAGTACATAACTAGTGCCTGGGTGATTGCATGACTGCAGAGGTAATATCTGGGGGATTACTGGAGTACATAGGAAGTGAGTGGGTGATTTTATAAGTCCATGAGTACTGCCTGGGTGATTATAGAAGTACTAAGGAAGTGCCTGAGTGATCACAGAAGTGCAAAGGTAGTGCCTGGGTGATTTTATAAGTGCATGAGTACTGGTTGAGTGATTACATGAATACAAGAGTAGTGCGTGCGTGATTGAAAGAGTGCAAAGATAGTGCCTGGGTGATTGAAGCACTGCATAGCTAATGCATTGGTGATTGCATTAGTACAGAGGTAACGTCTGGGAAATTAAAGGAGTACATACGTAACACCTGGGTGATTGCATTACTACAGGGGTAATATCTGGAGATTTACATGACTACATAGAAAGTCATTGGGTGATTTTATAAGTGCATGGGTACTTCTTGGGTGATTGCAGCACTACTGAGGTAGTGCCTGAGTGAATAAAGGAGTGCAAAGGTAGTGCCTGGGTGATTATATAACAGCATGACTACTGGCTGAGTGATTACATAAGTACAAGTGTAGTGCCCCCGTGATAGAAGGAATGCAACGTTAGTGCCTGAGTTATTATATAAGTACATGAGTAGTGGCTACATGATTCAAAGAGTGCATGGGTAATACCTTGGTGATTGCATGAGTGTATAGGTAGTGCCTGGATGTTTGCATGAGTACAGGAGTAATGCCTGAGTGATTACAGCAGTGCATACGTAGTGACTGGATCATTGGAAGACTGCATGGGTAGTACTTGGGTGTTTTTATAACTGCATGAGTGTTGGGCCTAGCCAAATATAAAGCAGCAGACTATTACATGACTCAACTATAAGTCTCTCCATATTGTTAAAAGCATGCATACATATGTCTCTGCATTTTCAAATCATCATCATATCTAAAAGAAATATATATATACAATATTTCTGGAATATAGTGAAATCTAGAAACTGAGACATGTAATAGATCTGTTTGAGTGAATGCATACTATACGCGTAGTGCTTGGGTCATTGTATGATTCCAAAGGTAGTCGCTGGTTAATTGCAGGAGAAGATAGATAGTGACTGGCTAATTGCATAAGTGCACACATAAACATTGAGTGCATGGATAAATGTATGAATAGCACCTTAAGGTATAGATGACTCATTGAGTAGTGCCTAGGTGAATACATGAGTGCAACAGTAGGACCTGGGTAATTTTACGACTGCAAGGGTAGTACCTGGGTTATTACATGAGTGCATAGGTACAGCCTGCATAATTACATGACTACTGGGGTAGTACATAACTAGAACTGGATGATTCCATCACTACAGGGGTAATATCTGGGGGAATACTGAAGTACATAGGAAGTGAATGGGTGATTTTATAAGTCCATGAGTACTGCCTGGGTGATTATAGAAGTACTAAGGTACTGCCTGAGTGATTACAGAAGTGCAAAGGTAGTGCCTGGTCGATTTTATAACACCATGACTATTGGCTGAGTGATAACATAAGTACAAGGGTAGTGCCTCTGTGATAGGAGGAATGCAGCGTTAGTGCATGAGTCATTATATAACTACATGAGCAGTGGCTACATGATTCAAAGAGTACATGGGTAATACCTTGGTGATTGCATGAGTGCATAGGTAGTCCCTGGATGTTTGCATGAGTGCAGCAGTAAGTCCTGAGTGATTACAGCAATGCATATGTAGTGACTGGATCATTGGAAGACTCCATGGGTAGTACTTGGGTGTTTTTATAACTACATGAGTGTTGAGCCTAGCCAAATATAAAGCAGCAGACTATTACATGACTTAACTATAAGTCTCTCCATATTGTTAAAAGCATGCATACATATATGTCTCTGCATTTTCAAATCATCATCATATCTAAAAAAAATATATATACAATATTTCTGGAATATAGTGAAATCTAGAAACTGAGACATGTAATAGATCTGCTTGAGTGAATGCATTACTCCATGAGTAGTGCTTGGGTGATTGTATGATTCCAAAGGTAGTCGCTGGGTAATTGCAGGAGAAGATGGATAGTGACTGGCTAATTGCATGAGTGCACACATAAACATTGAGTGCACATTGAGTGCATGGATAAGTGTATGAATAGCACCTAAAGGTATAGATGACTCATTGAGTAGTACCTGCGTTATTACATGAGTGCATAGGTACAGCCTGCATGATTGCATGACTGCAGGGGTAGTACATAACTAGTGCCTGGGTGATTGCATGACTGCAGAGGTAATATCTGGGGGATTACTGGAGTACATATGAAGTGAGTGGGTGATTTTATAAGTCCATGAGTACTGCCTGGGTGATTATAGAAGTACTAAGGTAGTGCCTGAGTGATCACAGAAGTGCAAAGGTAGTGCCTGGGTGATTTTATAAGTGCATGAGTACTGGTTGAGTGATTACATAAGTACAAGAGTAGTGCGTGCGTGATTGAAAGAGTGCAAAGATAGTGCCTGGGTGATTGAAGCACTGTATAGCTAATGCATTGGTGATTGCATGAGTACAGAGGTAACGTCTGGGAAATTAAAGGAGTACATACGTAACACCTGGGTGATTACATTACTACAGGGGTAATATCTGGAGATTTACATGACTACATAGAAAGTCACTGGGTGATTTTATAAGTGCATGGGTACTTCTTGTGTGATTGCAGCACTACTGAGGTAGTGCCTGAGTGAATAAAGGAGTACAAAGGTAGTGCCTGGGTGATTATATAACAGCATGACTACTGGCTGAGTGATTACATAAGTACAAGTGTAGTGCCTCCGTGATAGAAGGAATGCAACATTAGTGCCTGAGTAATTATATAAGTACATGAATAGTGGCTACATGATTCAAAGAGTACATGGGTAATACCTTGGTGATTGCATGAGTGTATAGGTAGTGCCTGGATGTGTGCATGAGTGCAGGAGTAATGCCTGAGTGATTACAGCAGTGCATATGTAGTGACTGGATCATTGGAAGACTGCATGGGTAGTACTTGGGTGTTTTTATAACTGCATGAGTGTTGGGCCTAGCCAAATATAAAGCAGCAGACTATTACATGACTCAACCATAAGTCTCTCCATATTGTTAAAAGCATGCATACAAATGTGTCTACCTTTTCAAATCATCATCATATCTAAAAGAAATATATATACAATATTTCTAAAATATAGTGAAACCTTGGAACTGAGACATGTACTAGGATCTGCTTGAGTGAATGCATATATCCATGCTTACTGCTTGGGTGATTGTATGACTCCAAAGGTAGTCACTGGTTAATTGCAGGAGAAGATAGATAGTGACTGGCTAATTGCATAAGTGCACACATAAACATTGAGTGCATGGATAAGTGTATGAATAGCACCTAAAGGTATAGATGACTCATTGAGTAGTGACTAGGTGAATACATGAGTGCAACAGTAGGAGCTGGGAAATTTTACGACTGCAAGGGTAGTACCTGGGTTATTAAATGAGTGCATAGGTACAGCCTGCATGATTGCATGACTGCAGGGGTAGTACATAACTATTGCCTGCATGATTCCATGACTACAGAGGTAATATCTGGGGGATTACTGGAGTACATATGAAGTGAGTGGGTGATTTTATATGTCCATGAGTACTGCCTGGGTGATTACAGAAGTACTAAGGTACAGCCTGAGTGATTACATGAGTGCAAAGGTACTGCCTGGGTGATTTTATAAGTGCATGAGTACTGGCTGAGTGATTACATAAGTACAAGACTAGTGCCTACGTGATTCAAACAGTGCAAGGATAGTGCCTAGGTGATTGAAGCACTGTATAGCTAATGCATTAGTGATTGCATGAGTACAGGGGTAACGTCTGGGGGATTAAAAATGTACATTGGAAACACCTGCATGATTGCATGACTATAGGGGTAATATCTGGGGATTTACATGACTACATAGAAAGTGACTGGGTGATTTTATAAGTGCATAGGTACTTCTTGCGCAATTGCAGAACTACTGAGTGAACGCCTGAGTGAATAAATGAGTGCAAAGGTTGTGCCTGGGTGATTTCATAACAGCATGACTACTGCCTGAGTGATTACATGAGTACAAGGCTAGTGCCTCTGTGATTGAAAGAGTGCAACATTAGTGCCTGACTGATTATATAAGTGCATCAGTCCTGGCTATATGATTCAAAGAGTGCATGGGTAATACCTTGGTGATTACATGAGTGCATAGGTAGTGCCTGGATGTTTGTATGAGTGCAGGAGTAATGCCCGAGTGATTACAACACTGCATATATAGTGATTGGATCATTGAAAGACTACATGGGTAGTACTTGGGTGTTTTTATAACTGCATGTGTGTTGGACCTACCCAAATATAAAGCAGCAGACTATTACATGACTCAACCATAAGTCTCTCCATATTGTTAAAAGCATGCATACAAATGTCTCTACGTTTTCAAATCATCATCATATCTAAAAGAAATATATATACAATATTTCTGGAATATAGTGAAACCTAGAAACTGAGACACGTAATAGATCTGCTTGAGTGATTGCATAACTCCATGTGTAGTGCTTGGGTGATTGTATGACTTCAAAGGTAGTCGCTGGGTAATTGCACAAGAAGATGGATAGTGAATGGCTAATTGCATGAGTACACACATAAAGGTTGAGTGCATGGATACGTGTATAAATAACACCTGAAGGCATAGATAAGTCACTGAGTAGTGCCTAGGTGAATCGATGAGTGCAAAAGTAGGGCCTGGGTGATTCTATGACTGCAAGGGTAGTATGTGGATTATTACATGAGTGCATAGGTAGACACTGCATAATTCTATCACTGCAAGGGTAGTACATAACTAGTGCCTGGGTGATTCCATGACTAAAGGAGTAATGTCTGGGGGATTACTGGAGTACATAGCAAGTGAGTGGGTGATTTTATAACTGCATGAGTACTGCTTGGGTGATTGCAGGAGTACTGAGGGAATGCCTGAGTGATTGGAGGAGTGCAAAGATAGTGCCTGGGTGATTTTATAAGTGCATGGGCACTGACTAAATGATTGGAGGAGTGCATCGATCCTGAGAGGGTGATTGGAGGAGTGCAAATGTATTGCCTGGGTTATTGAACCAGTATATAGCTAATGCATTGGTGATTGCATGAGTGCAGAGGTAATGTCTGGGAGATTAGAGCAGTACATAGGTAATGTCTGGGTGATTGCATGAGTTAAGGGATAATATCTGGGGGATTATAAGAGTACATAGGAAGTGCCTCAGTGATTTTATAAGTGCATCGATACTTCCTAGGTGATTAGAGTAGCATTGTGGTAGTGCCTCAGTGATAGAAGGAGTGTAAAGGTAGTGCCTGCATGATTTTATAAGTGCATGGGCACTGGCTAAGTGATTGGAGGAGTGCATACATCCTGAAAAGGTAATTGGAGGAGTGCAAGGGTAGTGCCTGCATGATTAAACCAGTGTATAGCTAACACATTGGTCTATCACATGGTGTACACTTTTCTACTGCAGCTTCACAATTCTGTAACTACTCATGGTGTTGGACGTACTCAAAATAAAGCAAAAAACGTACACATGAGTCTGTCATAAATCGCTCCATATTCCAGTAACTATACATGCATATATGTCTACCTTTTAAAATTATAATCATATATAACAGAAAGAAACAAATAGACTGAACTTTACATTTCAAAGACACACCTACATTTCTGCAGTGTATTTCAAGTGTACCTTTCCCCAGACTCATAGAAAGTAGCCTAATCAGTAATCCTTTCTGCTAACATGTCTTAAAACTCACTTTTGTGCTGCAGCTTCACCATTCTAAGAATATTGGGCCTAGTCAAACATAAAGCAGCAACCTATCACATGTCTCTACCATAACTCTAACCATATTCCTAAAAATATGCATGCTTCTATCTATACCTATTGCCAAAAGCACTACACATATTAGAATACATGTGCAAGTAGAAACATAACCACACTCACAAAACCATTAAGGCCTTAAAACTTGACAGACTACACTTAACATTTCAAACTCACCTAGATTTATGCGGCAAATTTCAAGTGAACTTTTACACAGAATCTTATAAAGTACCATAATCAATAATTCCTCTCCCAACATATCTTAAACATCACTTTTCTGCTACTACTGCTTCACTATTCTAGTACTAATCAGGTATAGAGCATAGCTAACAGCAAAGTAACACTACACTTATATTTCATGAAAGTCTCCCCACATTTCTACAAGCATGTATGCTTATGTCTGTACCTTTTGCTAGCAGCATCATATATAAAATTAATATACAGATAAATTTATACCTCTGTTTTATACATCTATCATCTTCAAATGCAATGCATAAAACATACCATAATATATGTGCAAGTAGGCACATATCTCAGTCACAACACCATCCACAGCTCAAAACTTCACAGCCTACACTTCAATTTTCAAACACACACTGAAAATTATGCGGTATATATCAAATATACCTTTCCACACATCATACAAATTACTCTAATAAATAACATCTCTACAAACATATCTCAAACCTCACTTTTTGGCTGCTGCTTTACCATTCTACAACTACTTGTAATGTTACACCAACCCAAATACAAAGCAAGAACCCTTCACATGTCTTTATTAAAAGTCTCACCATATTCCTCAAAGCATACATGAATATGTCTGTAGCATAACACTATCCAAACCTTAAAAATTCACAGAACAAACCTCCAATTTCAAGCAAACACCAAACATTATGTGGCATATTTCAACTGTACCTCTCTAGAAACTCAAAAAAGGAAGCCTAATCACTAATACCTTATATCAACATCTTTTAAACAACACTATTATGCTGCATCTTTACCATTCCACTACTACTCACAGTCTTCAGCCTACCACATAAAAAGCAACAACACCTCTTTGTTATACATCATGCACCTTCAAATGGATAAGACATATGAAAATACATATACAAGTAGAGACATACTTGAGACAGAAGTCCATGCACACCTTAAAACTTGACAGACTCCACCTCCAATTTTAAAGCAACACCTAAAATTATGCGGTATACTACAAATGTACATATCTACACACTAAAACAAACTACCATAATCACTAAACCTTTTTCCAATATACACATATTACTATACAAAATCTATTTAAAACAACATTTAACTACAAAAAAACAAACTACAATACACATCTCTACATTTAATAATATATTTCAAACATTACAGCTCTTGAATAATTTTTAAAGATTACAAATAAAGCTATTACATAATACACCTCACAAATGTATAACTCACCTTCCAAACTGATTTGTAGAAATTAAAATATCACAAACTCATAAAAGATTTTCTTATGCACACAATCAATGTAATGCACCACTCTCAGCAAGGTAAAACCAGTAATGGCAAACTTTCCCTCTCTTTCTCCACACAAATACATATAAGTAACAAATCACATTGCTTCCTACATTATTTCAAATTATAAAACACATTTCTATTGGTTAGACATATTAACCCTTACCAACTGACTTCTAAAAGTGCCCAAACTGGTTCGGGAATTTTTGGGAGTCGCGAAACCACCGTGCACTAACGCAATGGAGCAGCGAATCCATATGGGAGTTCAAAAATATATTACAAATAAAAATACCACTATTTTTTAAGAACACACCACTTCTAAACATAGTACTGACTTGGGAAATCTTACTTTAATAACATATCACTTATATATAAATTACAATTCCATATTTTAAAACCACAGATAACATTCAACCCTTCCCCCATTCTGCTTAATGCCAGTTTCCATAGTAATAGTTCATGGAACATTCAACTGAACTAACAGGTCACAAGTTCACCATATTGTCAAGTTCAGCACACAATGTTGCAAATGCAAACAGCAGGTGTGGTTGACGTTTGCAAAATATGACCTTATCCTATCTACTGTACCTTTCAAACATTTTTTACTGACCAATAACAAACATGATTTTTAAAGAAAGTAACATGCACCCTATTTTTCAGTGTGCAATGTTCTTAAACAGCCAATCCATTCTCTACTTTTAAAAAAAAACAGCCTTCTTGTCCAACATTTTAGATATATCTCATTCTACCAACTGACTACCTCAGCTGCAGACATCTTTTCATTACTTCCCGACATCCCTTCAAGATGCTTACAGTATGGATTGTTGGGCACAGCTATATTTTCTGGTGCAAAAGGTATGCTGAACGCAGAGGTATTGTCACAGACCTAGCTTTGCAAAATGTGGATATTAAATGGATTGCACAGAAAGGATTAAAGTGGCACCAATTGATGCCTTTGGTTAAAACCTTTTTGCATCTCCAACCCCCTGACCTCATGATTGTGCACTGTGGTGGCAATGACCTAGGCACATTGACTGGGGTAGGACAGGAAATGCTCATGAAGGATACCTTTGCACAATTGATGATGCTTTTGACCCCCCAAACTGTCCTTGTATTCTCTAATATATGCCAAAGACAGAAATGGAACTGGTCAACTCAATTCTGTCCACAGATTGAAAAAGCTAGGAAGAATGTCAATAAAGCTGTTTCTGCTTACCTTAGAGAACATAGGATGGGCTCCATCTATAACAACAATCCACGTTTTGATATGGATGACATCTACAGAAGTGATGGAGTACACTTCACAGAACATGGGAACAGAGTCTTTCTCAACAACCTAAAGCTGTGCATCCGCACTTACATGTAGCTACAACAAACGCTTAATGAAAACAAGGGCTCTTTTTAGAGCCACCCTATAACACAATAGTGAATTTTATTCTTATTTAAACATACATACTTTTTTAAAAACATTTTTCAGGATTCGAAAATCCATCGCGAATCTGCAAAAGCATGAATTCAATGTACTACAACACAACACACTTTTCAAGTTTAACTATTAATTTTTAATGCTATATATTTTTAACAACTCTATCAATAGTAATCTTGTCATTAACTTCAATCACAGTCCTTCTTTATAACAACTTCACAAATACAACACTACCTTCTAAATTATATACTACTAAATTATTTATTTGAGGTGAATTTGCGAATCCAACGTGACGATACACGGAGGGGCCGCGCTGAGAGCCGCGTCGGAGTCGTGACTCCAAAATAGAAAGAAAAAAAAAAGCCCTACTTCCATTATTCGGTATTCGCCCCGGGGACCCCATCCCCAGGGGCCTGCCAATTTTTTTATTAAAAAAAAATATGGAGGGGGGGCTGCGTGGTCCCCCCTCCTAAGGCCACTACTGGCCCCGGGGACCCCTTGCCAGCCTGCATTTTATTTCCAGGAGGGGGGCCGCGTGGCCCCCATCCTAAGGCCAATTATGGCCCCGGAGACCCCATTCCCCGGGCCGTCCCTCAACATTGGGGACCGTGGGGGGAGCACCAATGCCCCCACAGTCCCTGCCGGCTCCCTGCCTCAGGCGGGAGCCGGCATTGCTTTTGGGCAAGGGGAGCTGCTAACATGCAGCTCCCCTTGCCCAAAAGCAATTCTGCTTTGCTTCCTTCAACGAAGCAAAGCAGTGTTTGCTATGGCAGGGCGGGAGCCATGCTCCCGCACTGCCATAGCAAATGGCAATGTCCAGGGGTGGGCACCCCGGGACATTGGAGGAGCCAGCCCTGGGGGTGGCGGTCTCCAGGGCCATCGAGGGCTCCAGGAGGGGGGCTGCGCAGCCCCCCTCCCAACATTTGCATAGCCCCTGGGAGGTGATGGTCCCCGGGGTTTGAGGGGCCCGCGAGGCCCCCCACACAAAAATAAACAAAGCCCCGGGGAGGTGGTGGTCCCAGGGGCTTGGAGGGGCCTGCGAGGCCCCCCTCAAATTAGTAATCAAAGCTCCGGAGAGGTGGTGGTCCCCGGGGCTTGGGGGGCCCGCGAGTCCCCCCACACAAAAATGTAAATGCCCCGGGGAGGTGGCGGTCCCCGGGGTTGCGGGGGAGCCACGTGCCCCGCATACCATTATCTATGCCCCGGGGAGGTGGCAGTCCCCAGGGCTACAGGAACCCCCACGGGCCCCCGCTAATTAATTTAGCATTGCTCCCGGGACCTGGCCCACCCGGGTGCTTATAGAAAACGAAGCGCGGGAGACCACACTCGTTTTTTTAAATTATTTTCTCGGCGGGATTCGCGCACCCAGCGCCACTTCTGTCTAAAAAGCTAGGGGGTGAGGGTGTTTCTACCATGACCCCTTTCCTACATTTACAACCTTTTTCTACCTTTGTGATGAGACTCGGTTCTACTGAGTCACAAAATGGCTGCCAACACACTCTGTTTGGAGTGTTGGCAGCCAATTAGAATGAAGCTCGTGCTCGGGAGGATTCGTGGTTCCTCCTTGGTGCTCAGATATCGATATTTTTATTTTTTGAATTTCTCAGCAACTACTGAATGGATTTACACCATTTTAAAAAAAGAGTGCTTTCTGAACCAAGAGCTACCCTTTTGCCAAATTTGGTGTAATTCCGTTTTGCAGTTCGGGCTGTAGCCTGTTCCAAAATTCCTATGGAAATTAACATGGGGAAAACGCGTTTTGGGACCCCCCTTTTTTCTCGGCCCCCGCTTGGCAAATCACCCCCAAACTTTTAAGACTGGAGCTGACCAGAGCTGGTCATTAGTCTTTTAAAATTTCGCGAAGATTCGTCAAACGGCGACAAAGATATTGGCAAAAGAAAAAACGCTTTTTGAATAGAAACAAGGTCCTAACGTTAGCTACCTACTGGCGACTGCCAGTAGGTAGTGGATATATATATATATATATATATATATATATATGTATATATATATATATATATATATATATATATATATATATATATATATATATATTGATAGAATATGACTAAAGCTAGTTTTTCAAACATTTATACATAATAGGTGCACTATTCAACAGACATACTTTTTTGCCAAACACAATATATTAAATTAGCCCTAAATTTCACCTGCAAGTCACCAAACTATGGGGTCTATTATGATGGCGGTCAGATGTCCACGGCCGGCGGTGGCGCCCGCCGTACTGGCAGTGGACATCCGCCCACCATCGCAACCAGGAAAACCGCCGGTCACATTAGGATGGCAGTGGTGACCGCGGCGGTGGGAAATTCCGACCGCCGCTTTACTGCCGGTTGCCATCCGCACTCCTGCCTGGTGGACGGAGCAGGACCGGGATAATGGTGGCGGTGCAGAGCAGGCTCCGCCGGCCGGATTATGATGCCGGCGGTAGCCAGCCTTTCCTCAGCGGTCAGACTGCCATTGAAAGGCATGCAGAGATTGTCTTCCGGGGGCCCGTTGTGGGCCCCCAATGTGTTGGGGGGGTGTGGGTGCATTGGGGGGGTACCCATGGTCCTCCCCTACATTTCCCTGTACCAGGTGGCAGGCACTGTGCAGTGCCTGCCACGCAGTGCAGGAAAATGCAGGACTTGCTCCTTTCGGCATCGCGGCGGTGCTCCGGGCAGCAGCAACCGCCGCAATGTTAATGCCGGCGATCCGTCCGCCGCGGTCGGATTTTGACAGCGGGTCATCGTAATTCGACCGGCGGTGATGTCGCGGTACATGCGGGCGGTCTTTTCCCGCTACCATGGCGGTCGGGGAGGTTTCCCGACCACCATCGTAATAGGCCCCCAAGCTCGTGACGTTGGACACACCATTGACATATATTTAGTTTTGAATGTAGTGGGATATAGCACAAGTCACACATATGCTTGAAAACTTTCTTTATTTTCTAATTTTTATATTGGATTTAAATGTTTATGTACCAAACAAAGTAGATATATAATTGAAGTCACAAAAAATGAAACACTTAGGCACTGATTTCGATCGGAAAGGCTCGGGCCACTGGTTGGAGGCTTTCCGACCAACATAGTAGGTTCAAACTCCGACTGCCATATAACAATGACGGCGGTCGGAGTTTAAACCGGCCGGGCAATCCGACTTGGTTCTGACGGGCTCAAGGAGCCCCTCGGCCAGTCGGAAGAGCCTCATACCCTAATGGGGGGCGTTTCCTCTGTCGGGATTATGATGGCACTTTCCGACAGTAGTTCCATGTCTGCCTTTCCGACATGGAACTGATGTCAGAAAGTGTCCTTGGGGGCCAGGAGCAGGGCCCCCATCCCTCCGCAGCCTCCAGTTGTGGCCCTGGGGGGCACCCATTGTGCCCTCTTGAAAAGCCTTGCACCGTGTGGCTGGGACCGTGAGGTGTCTGCCACACGGTGCAGGGATTTACACAAGCTCCCATTTCTCAATGGGGGCTTGTGCTGCGGGGGATTCCGCCCTCCACACCAGCTCCCATAGAGAAATGGGAGTTTGCGACTGCACGGTGTTGGTTGGAGGCAACTCTGACCAACATTGAAATCAGGCCCTTAATGTATTAGAAAAGGATTTCAAAACAAGGTTTTTTCTTCACACATGTCCCTCTTTAGAATCCATTTCATTTTCTGTATTATTAATATCAGATCTATCTTCATTAACATAGGACAAAAGTTCACAATCAATAGAAGTTCTGATAGCAATATTAAAAGGTGCACTCAACCATCATTTTGCACACCCTGGGCCTGATCACAAAGGTAAAGTTACACTTTTTTGTAAGTTTGTGATTGTTTCGTAGTATCTTTACGAGTGTGGAGTCTCTGCACATAAAAAGATAGGACTGTGCTATATTCTTATGTGCAGAGTCTCTGCAATCGTAAAGATACTATCCGTAAATCCCTTTCTGAATACCAAACAATTGTAAACTCACTCGAAAGTATAAGTTTACCTTTGTGAATCAGGCCCACACTTTGGAGTGTATAGCTATAGCCATCCAGATTGATTTGAACATCTAAATCTAGATATAAATATTCCAAATGTTGGTTCTATATATTTTTAATGCCAACTCAAAATTCTTTTGACCTTCATTTTGTCGAGTTGAATTGGTGTCCTTAGCCAAGGCTGATGATCATAACCTTGATAACCTAATGAAAATAAAATATGAAATGTTATATATAATTAAAATGCACGTTTAATTTAATTAAATATTACACAAAGGAAACATATATATTTATAAGAACTGGTTATTCTTTTTTGATAAAAAACATGTGTAACCTGTCAACCCAAAGTACGGTCCACACCCCCCTACACAATATTGTGATAACAGTTAACTTAGTAACAATACAGCACACATAGACAGCATCTACCACAACCATGGTCTTATAGAAAGACATATTAGTGACAATTGTGTAAAAATATCACACTGTGCATTTCTGCAGGGAACTGGATTATGAGTTGTGCAGGATGTGAGGTCTGCACAATTAATAATGCCATAGTTTTCTCCTACTGAGAACCAAGCACCCCATTGTAGCGCTTGTCTCCCAGGGTAGCAAAGCAGAGCCAACCAGGGCCTACTCAAGGGAGGTGGTGCGGGTTAATAATCACCATTCGCTGGCAAGCAATAAAAACACTCAATAAATGATTGTTCAGTCTGTGCTTTTTCTTTAGAAAAAGAAAAATACATTTATTGCACACACACTACTAAATTCTACGCACTAATTTACAAATATATACATAAGGCAAATTAAAAATACCATAGATGACATTTGCGCAATCATATTTGCCCCTGTGGGGTCATGACCCTCAAAATCACAGTACCCTCCACCTATACCAGACAGTACATCACAATAAAGAGGAGTATAACTTTAGATAAAACAAGACTTTAGCAAGGGTCATCACAGCACATAAGGTACACCTATTGGCCTTATCAAAGGTACACCACATTAAAAAGCAACAAACCACACGTTGAAACATCACCAACCTTTAACTATATTCATTAATCATGTCTGAAAACAATCTTTAATGTCAATAAAGCATTTTAACTTTGATTAAAATCCCTGTGAACATGAAGGGTTAATAAAGCACTGAAAATACACAACATATGTCTGTGTCTTCCTTATATACCATCAGGCTACGTAAAATGCAGCAATAGAACCAGCCTCTAGAGAGTGCTGCACTCCCAACTGTAGAGCAAAAGCTCCAGCCCTGGGAGTGCTTGAAATAAAGATTAAAATCCTAAGGGAGGGGGTCATAATTTCTGGGCCCCCGCATGCATAGGGTCAGTTTTAAAAAATCTAGAGGGGGACTGCTGCACTCCGGCAGCACCCCCACTCTTCTTTTTAACTTTTGGTGGTGCAACTGCCTGTTTTGGGGCCATCACAAGCAAAGAAATTATGTAATTCAGAAAGCTCTGCTAGCCACTAATGGGGCTCACGAACCAGGAGCAGTGAATATTTAAACAGCGAGTCTCCCACTGTGCTCAGGAGTCTGTGGTCTTTTTCTCTTGGTATTTCTATTCTTTTCTTTGTTTTTCTTGGCGATGCCCAGTCCTGGCACCCCAATGTGCTTTTGGTGCTGGGGCAGCTCAGAGAGCCCACCCTCCGCTGCCCCTGCCGGCTCCCCACCCGACTGGCATACTCTTCTGCTGGCGCTGGAGCCAGCAGCATGCTTCTCCCCTGCCAGCTCCATGTGGGCAGGGTGTTTTGTGTGTGATGGCCTTCCTGCTGGCCCCAGACAATGGCCATGGGGAGTGTGAGTGAGGCCACCACCATTGAGGACCCAGAGATGTGGTCTTGGGTCCCTTTTCTCTTTGTTAGCGGGCCATGATGCTGCTCCCCCGATCTCCATTGCATCAGGCCCCAATGAGATGGGAGCGCCCAGGGGCAACTGAAGGTGTGGAGAGGGCCACATGCATGCCCCCTCACCCAGTAAAATTGGAGAAACTGTCTTGCACTGACCCCTGGCCCTGGTCTACACCTAGGATAACTTTTCACCTGTGTCGGAGGCCCACACGCTTCAATCCTTTCTGGGGGTCAAAAGTCACCAGCCTTAAAAAGCCCATAACGTGGGCCCTGTTGGACCTATGTGGACGATCCTGGACTCATGTTACTCCTGATTGAGAGCTCTAGCCCCCAGGAGCAGTTCCATTCAGAAGATGTGAGTTGCAGGGAGCTGGTCCCACTGGCTTCCTGTACTATTTTTTCTCCTGTTTTTGGTATTTGGTGCAGATGTCCAGCTCTTCAGTCAATTTGTCATCAGGGGATGTAATGGTCACTGGCCCTTGAAGAGATCCACTGGTCCGGGGGCAACTGGAGGCAGAGTCCTTAGTCCTTTAGGGCATCAGCAGGATTTTACTTCCAGTTGTCCATGGCTCTGGCTGCCTTCCATTACCAGTAAAAGCACTGCAAAAAGCACTCTCTCTCCCTTGTACAAGAGTTTTTAAATAGTAGGTGGAAGGTTCTAGAAGTCAGGCACCCCTGGTCAATCGTAGCGTGCAACACCACCTCTCCACCCTGTCCCAAACCTCCTGGGCAGCATGCTCGGACATTCCATGATGGTGCACCCAGAAGTCTCTGGTCACATCTTCTCTGGGTGCCTCAGTCCCGCCCATTGCTGATATCACTGCCAGGGTCTTTCCCACTCAAACCTCAAAGAGGAGCCCCCTCCTGTGTTGGCTGGTATTGTCTGGGCATCCTCCTTTGTTTAGTGGTCCTGGACTGTCCTCAGCCCTGGTATAATATGACAGCTAGTTAACAGATGCAGATTTGTTTACCACCCCTTCCTCCTCATGAGCTGAGGAAAGCACTGTTAATTGCTCCTTTTGTGTTTGGAGACCTTTGTTCCCTCTGTTGGGGAGCAATGTAATTAACTTGGCCCAGCAGAGTGACAAAAGGCCTGGACTCTGATCCTAAGCTGATCCAGAGAAATATGAGCATTCTGTATGACCCATAAGATGTACAAATATCTGCTCGGGACTTGCATAATCCATATTGGGGCACATGTTTCACCCAATTTTGTTATCTTGATGGCCTTTTTAGGTCAAAGGGAAGAGAAACTGAACTCGAAGACAGATTTTCCCCTATGTATAAAATAAAGTGTTACTGCAGACAGAGCAGTAAACCATACTGACTTTCCCTATGAGTGGTCACTAATATTTGAAGGCCTACCCCAGGTTAATATCTAACCCTGCAGAGTCCACTCTGTGCCAGGCTACCTGTGCCCAGTTACCAAGCTGTGCACAACAGTAGTCTCACATGCGCAGCCCACACACATGTGCTCACACCCTTATCTTAAGAGGCAAACACTGATGGTAAACGCATGCAGTTCATTTACCTTGTGATTACAGTGGGTGAGACATAAGTAGTGAGACTCACCCACGGAAAAAAGTCCAAAGCCAGGTGATCAAAAAAGTAAAAAATTTGAGCATTTTAATGGGATGGAACCCATTTTGCAACAGTTTCTTTATAAAATATCTATCTCATGGTTTCAAACCATCAACTATATGTAAAACATGGGGTTGGAGACTTACAAAATGCTCCTCATGACACATGGCACAATAAAACATTTTCAGTAATTTGGATGTGTCCAGCTCATTACTGACATTTATTTACAAATTATTATATCATCAGATATAATTTTATTTGGGATAAAATAGAAACAATAGGCAATCAATAAATACAAAACAATGGCAAGGAGCATCTTGAACTAACTCCAATCACATTGGTTGGTAAAAGTTCCTGAAAGTGTAGGGAATGAAAGAAAAGCTGTAAAACAATACATAAATAAGACCAACACAACAATGGAAAAAACACAGTGCATGCACTGTTTGAGCTGAAAACTAGCATCTCTCTCACACACACACACACAAACACACAAACTTGCACATGGCTGATCTAACATAAACAGACATGGACAGGTGAAGCACTCAAAGGTTCTTTGCAGCATCTCCCACTTCTGCTCCGCAGTACACAACTGTGGATGCAGCGCCGCTATGCCAGTATATCACGGTATTCTATACCCATGCTCTGCTACAATGATCCATGCAGGATGAAGATGGAAACCAGGCAACCAATCAATGACCTCAAATGAGAGAATATGAATGGAACATTGTAAATATGAGTCAGCGTGAGATACACAGGATATATGTGCTTGATGTGGGCACTGCACAAAACATACTTTCGTCATTACGAATACCATAGAGCCCAATATAGGGACCCACTGCCATTACCCTTCCTGAAAATGCTAGCAGCACAAGAATTCTATGCAACAGGCACCACTCAACAGACTAGTATTGATGCATAACATTTCTTAGCCAACCTTCAGCAATATACTCTGCTAAGATATGGACGCTTTGCAGAAAGTGAGTGGCCAGCATACATAGTTCCTCTTGGACACCCACACAGCCACAGTCAATGACTGCAAAGCCAGCTTCTTTGCTACAGCGGGATTTTCTCAAATCTTAAGGTCAATTGGCTGCTCCTGTTTATGTGAGGCACCTGGTGTCCTCAAATGAACAGGAATAAGTGTGTTGATACCGTAAAATGAAGCAGACTGTTAATGTGCAAATGCTGTGTGATGTGGACCTGTGCGTATTGGACTGCTGTGATAGGTGGCCGGGGTCAATTTAAAATGCCATGACTCTGTGGAAAAGCAACATTAGTCATACCATGTTGACACATTACCCTCCACTTACTCTGCAGGCAAATCAACACTGCACGTCAAGATTACAATGCATTATGATTGTTGTGATCTAGTCTCAATACATCTCAGCAGTACCATTAGATTTGTTAACCCGTATGGCAGTACATACATGAGTTAATGTGAACCTGTGTAACAAATTACATCTGTTACTATTCACAATGATGATGATCTTCATCCCAGTCAACTTTTTAACCACAGCATGTACTGTTTTACAACTCTCATGTCTCTTACATTGGATACCTTGAGATCTTCTTTCATGTCTTCCACTGCAGACAAGTTGGGGATGATCATAATTCTTTCTTTCAATAACTTAAGGTAGACCTGAGGTGGGAAACCACCACCTGTTGCCATGCTTTCATGCTTGTGCTTGGCAACTCACTTAAGTACCTAGTATGCCAAGGTTTGAACCTGTTATTAATGTTCTCTACATGGAATGGAAATGGTGATATAGTATTGATTTTCTTCTTCCACGGGCATGTTCTTCTTTGTTTTTGGTGCGTGGTGACGCTGTCAGCATGAGATGGCACATTACACAGTCATGATGTCTTACCATCTCCTTGACCAGGACCTCCAGCTCAGCATCCATAGACTTGTTCCATCCTGCTCAGCTGTGGTTAATGATAGAGTTTGGCGGTGCAGAGAAAAAATATTGAGGTAAAAATATCGAATTGCACAAATTTCGTGGTAAAGATATTGTGGGTCAAGAATATTGACAGTAAAATCCTCGTGGTCAAGGATATCGATTTTAGGTAAGTAATATCGATTTAAAAAATATCGAAGTGTTTAATATCGTTTGTAAAACTATAGTTTTTAAAAATATCGATTTTTCATTAATGTAATGTATTTTAGTATATATTTTATATGTGTGTGATGTTTTTTTTGCATAAGAATTGTTTGTATTTTTATTATATGTGTTAAAATTTTAGTAGTTAATAATTTTTTTTTAATTGAATTTTGCGTTTCAGTTCCGTAGCAGGTTGTGGGTTTATAGGGGAATAGGGCGGGAAGTAATTTAATTATATACATTTTATTGATTTTTTATAGTAATTATTAATTTTGTTTAATTGAATTTTGTGTTTTTAGTTCCGTAGCGGGTTGTGGGTTTATAAGGGACTAGGGTGGGAAGTAATTAATTTTTTATTGATGAATTATTAATTAGTTGTTAATTAATTTAAATTAATTAATTAGTAATTAATGAAGGTAATTGTGTTATTAATTTTAGGTGTGTGTTGTGGTGTTTATGGGTGTAAATGGTGGGAAGGGTGGGAAGCAATTTCTTTTTATTGATGAATTATTAATTAGTTCTTAATTAATTTAAATTAGTTAATTAGTAATTAATTATGGTAATTGTGTAATTAATTTTAGGTGTGTGTTGTGGTGTTTATTAGGTGTAAATGGTGGGAAGGGTGGGAAGTAATTTATTTTTATTGATGAATTATTAATTAGCTGTTAATTAATTTAAATTAATTAATTAGTAATTAATGATGGTAATCGTGTAATTAATTTTAGGTGTGTGTTGTGGCGTTTATAGGTGTAAATGGTAGGAAGGGTGGGAAGTAACTTCTTTTTTATTGATTAATTATTAATTAGTTGTTAATTAATTTAAATTAGTAATTAATTATGGTAATTGTGTAATTAATTTTAGGTGTGTGTTGTGGATATTATAATGTTAAAGAATGTGTACTTAATGAATGTTTATTATCTATTAATAATATATTTTAAATTTCTTATTAATTATGTTAATAAATTTCAATAAAAATGTTGATGTCTTTTTTTATTTGTGTGGTGTTATAGGGTAAGAAATAAAATAAATACATTTATGTTTTAAATAATTTGTTTGTGAATATTTATTCCTTTTAAATAAATATTGTTTATTAATGTATTTATTATTTTTTTACATTATATTTGTAGGTTTTTGTTATACGTAATTAACATTATATGTGTTCTTTTTATATGTTTAATATATTTAATTGTATATTTTTTAAATATTGTTTATTTATTTTAAGATTATTTAATTTATTTTCATTGTTTAAATGTTATTAGTAATTTTAGTTTTTTTGCTATCCAATACTTTTCTTACTGTTGCACTCACTGGAGTGGGAATAGTAATTTTTACCCCTCTGCTATCCAAAATGTTCCCTACTGTAGCACTCATTGGAGTGGGAATAGTAATTTTTACCCCTCCGCTATCCAATACTTTACCTACTGTTGCACTCACTGGAGTGGGTATAGTAATTTTTACCCTTCCGCTATCCAGCAGTTTTTCTACTGTTGCACTCACTGGAGTGGGAATAGTAATTTTTACCCCTCCGCTATCCAGCACTTTCCCTACTGTTGCACTCTTTGAAGTGGGAATAGTATATTTTACCCCTCCGCTATCCAGCACTTTCCCTACTGTTGCACTCACTGGAGTGGGAATAGTAATTTTTACCCCTCCGCTAGCCAATACTTTCCCTACTGTTGCACTCACTGGAGTGGGAATAGTATATTTTACCCCTCCGTTATCCAGCACTTTCCCTACTGTTGTACTCTTTGAAGTGGGAATAGTAATTTTTACCCCTCCGCTATCCAGCACTTTCCCTACTGTTGCACTCTTTGAAGTGGGAATAGTAATTTTTACCCTTCCGCTATCCAGCACTTTCCCTACTGGTGCACTCACTGGAGTGGGAATAGTAATTTTTATAATATATCAAAAATGAGAGAGAGGATAAGAGTACTAGTTCTGATCCCTGGGGTAATGTATCTAATCAAGAAGAACTAGTCTGTCTAGACGTGGTAAGGGTCACAAGGGTGTATGTTTGATGATGTTTATTTTAAAGAAAAAATCTTGTTTCTTTTTATAAAGCCCTCACCCACCAACCTAGTTGGTGGCATGCTTCATCATCGGGCCCACCCGATGACACCGAATGTGTCCCGGGTGTGCTACAACGCCTGTATTACAGCGGAGCAGGTGTATTGCTGAGTGTGCAGTGTAGGTGACGTGAAAGGTGATAGGTTAAAAAACTGTCCAGTGGTCCCAATCCCCGAAGGTTTTTACTTTAATGTTTGGGCCCTGGCAGTGATAAAAACAAGGCGTAGGATGCTTTATTTATTTTCTTTACAGACAGTGTAGCGTTATTCTTTCATATACAGCATAGCGCTACCACATTACCTTGGCAACTGCACGTCATGATATACCGACCGCCTTTATGGTCAACTCTGGCCCCTCCCCCCCTGACTATTCGTCATCATAGCGGGCGGGGCGCGCAGACTATGCCTGTTTTCTATATTTTTTTCCTCTTTTAGGAGACGCTACTCTCCTCTTGCACTGATTGAACACACCGGGTCAGGCCTGAGATGTATATAAGACACCCGCGAACCCGGCCTCACTACCGCCGGAGTTCCGTAACAGCAACAACAGGTTGATAGGAGGGTCCTGGACTGACACGTAGTAAGTCGATCTAGAGGCACTACCACGCCGCGACAGATCGGGTAAGACCTTTCCTTTTCAGTGATCATCACTGGCCAACGCGCCACTTTTTTCCTTTTCTTTCCTAAAGAGCCAGCACCCCTGCCGGATACTCATGGGGCATTCGCAGCAAATCGCTAGCGTGAGAACCAAGTTACATTTTCTTTCTTCTCACCATCCTGTACCCGATATTATCGCCACTCACTTTACCGCATATATCGGTCTCTTTCACTGTAAATACTTCACCCCGCCGTTAGCTCCGTAATTCACACGGGACGGCTCGGTCATCAAAATATGACGTGATGATGCATAATTTGCTAACTCTACTTTCTGTATGTTTGTTTTGTTTTGTATGTTTTTATGTGTAGTAATGCTTTGAGAGGGAAGCACCCCTCACACATTGTGCACCTTAGCGCGTGCAACACATTTTTATCTAGGACACAAACTAGTAGCCTAGTCACCACCTTCGCACATCACTAAAGTCCTGAGGAAAGCCAGTTTACATATTAAGGCCTGGCTGAAACATGTAGACCACTCACCGGATGCAGGAGTGTCATAAATAACACTCCGCCTACATCCTACGGCTTGTTTTTATCACTGCCAGGGCCCAAACATTAAAGTAAAAACCTTCGGGGAATGGGACCACTGGACAGTTTTTTAAACTATCACCTTTCACGTCACCTACACTGCACACTCAGCAATACACCTGCTCCGCTGTAATACAGGCGTGGTAGCACACCCGGGACACATTCGGTGTCATCGGGTGGGCCCGATGATGAAGCATGCCACCAACTAGGTTGGTGGGTGAGGGCTTTATAAAAAGAAACAAGATTTTTTCTTTAAAATAAACATCATCAAACATACACCCTTGTGACCCTTACCACGTCTAGACAGACTAGTTCTTCTTGATTAGATACAATAGTAATTTTTACCCTTCCGCTATCCAGCACTTTCCCTACTGTTGCACTAACTGGAGTGGGAATAGTAATTTTTACCCCTCCGCTATCCAATACTTTCCCTACTGTTGCACTAACTGGAGTGGGAATAGTAATTTTTACCCCTCCGCTATCCAATACTTTCCCTACTGTTGCACTCACTGGAGTTGGAATTGTAATTTTTACCCCTCCGCTATCCAACATTTTCCCTACTATTGCAATCACTGGAGTTGGAATAGTAAATTTAATTCTTCAACTATCCAACATTTACCCTACTTTTGCACTCAATGGAGTGGGAATAGTAAATTTTACCCCTCTGCTATCCAACACTTTCCCTACTGTTGCACTCTTTGGAGTGGGAATAGTAATCCCCCGCTATCCAACACTTTCCCTACTGTTGCACTTAGTGCAGTTGGAATAGTAAATTTAATTGTTTCGCTATCTATCATTTTCCCTACTGTTGTATTTATTGTGTTGTGAAATGTACATTTTAATTTTGTTTTAATAGCTTAAAGTTTTAATTAATTATAGAATTTTTTTAATTTTAAATTATTGATATATGTATATATTTTATTTTTATATAATTTAAAAGTTTAAAAATTAAGGGGCTCATTACGATGGCGGGCGGAAGCACAACCGCCGTGCTGGCGGATGCAAAAACCACCAGTTACCGCCGGCACGCAGCAGTCCACACGCCCGCCCAATTACGATGCGAAAAGTAGGTCAAACACCGCCGGCAAGCCAGCAACACCGTCCGCCATCAAAGTGCGCCCGTACACGTAGCGGCGCAGCTCAACTGACACACACCGTCCGACGAAACACGTCCCGCCCGGCGCATAAATTACGATGCCGCAAACAAACGGCTCCCACGGCCAAGAGATACCGTACGACAAACCGAAGCGGTAACACGGACGCCGAGCACGGACAACGAAGAAGCGGCTCCCCGAGCATGAATCCAGCACTGCAGGCCCTCCCCATGCTCCTGCTGATGCACCACCAAGGACGCAACGTACCGCGGAGACGCAGGTAGGCACACACACAACAAGTGCACGCAAACAGCGCACACAGTGCAAGGGCGGAAAAGCGGACAACCCCCACCAGCGCGTGTACACTACACATCCACCATTGCATCCACATATGACACACAGGCCAAATCGTAACATCGCGTAACACATGTGTACACACCACCTGGGACTAGGAACCAACAACCCCGTCACGGCCCCAAAGCGGCGATGACGCCGCCACACATGCGCACAACGCAGAGGCCAACCGCAGCGCCATGCATGCGTCGCACACAGACACAGGGACACAACCAAGCAGCACACACATCAGCCCCACCCCGAACGCACATGACACGTGACAGGCCTGCCACAGACATGTCCCCAACGCCCAATTCACGGACAACACCCAACGCCACACAACCGACGCACACATGTCAGTGAAGACACGCAACAGCAGGACACACCCCAGTGTAACAAACATGGCGTAGCACACAGCGGCGGCAACACCAACTAGGAGAAGCAGGGCCCCTTCGGGAAGAGGAACGCCAGTACCACACTGAAACACCCATACCACCCTGCACATATGAACAAGACATATAAAACGGAACACCAAAGAACCCGGGGACCGACAACAGGTGGCCCAAGAATAACATTCACACACAAGGCCCAACGCAGAGCGGAAAGGCAGCCTGCCGCCCACACAAGGGAGAGCAGACAGCACTGAATGACCTTCCATTCCAACTCCGAAACCACAGCCCTACGACAGAAGCCGGTGAATACAGCCATTGTCCAAGAATAGACCAACACAGGCATGCCGAGGAGACCGACCACAGGGCAGATAGCGCATATCACAGAAGCACACAACGGACGGGGAAGAAAGAAGAAAACACTCCCCCATGTCGGCCACATGCAAGTTAATTGGAAGGAGTCACACATCACTGACCTTGAACTGTCTGAGAAGCATGTGGGATGAGGGCCCGTGTCCTCCAAACAAGCCAACAGTACACAAGTCCTGTCTCCCTACGACTACACAGAGCTCACAGCAACCTCAGAGAGTGCACATTGCAGACTGCACACACAGCCGGAGCACGCCACCACAACGCACCGCTGCGAAATGGCAACCGCAACACACCTACCCAACTACGCCGAACAGCTCAAGCTGTACAAAACCAACCTGTTTCATATATTGGGATGCGATCTCCTGTCCCTGCTGAACGTAAGTTACCGACTGACTTACCGCATCACATTGTTCAGCTGCGTCATGCCCGTCTTCTACTGTCGGAGGTGTCCCTACCAGCATCCCGTGGAGATATGCCTCTCCAACCCGGCATGTCTGAAGGCGGACCTGCTACCACTACTCCTCCCTCTGGACGCACACGACAGGGCCTGCTCTGCCTATGGGGGCATGGCGTATGTGGCCAACATCGCACCCGCACTGAAATGGGACCACTGTGCCTCCACACGACGGATCATCGAGAACAGCTACATCGAATGTCACCCAGCATGCCCCATCATGGTCCTCCAAGGGACAACTTACGAACAACACCTTGACAGCCACCATCCGCTACATTGGCTGGCAAACATGTACACCACCAATGACATGGAAGCCCTGCTGGACGGCATCGCATACCTGACAACCTGTAAATTCGTCGGACCACAACGCAGGTTCCCCGATTGACCTATGATGTCCAACCCCGCACCCATGCTTAGCTTCCGCACGGACTGGCCAGTCACCACCACAACAGCCATACCAAACGACCGGCAACTGTAACCACACCATCAACGACATCGCCATGACATTGGATATGACCGGGACATGCACACTGTTCCCCATCACATCCAGGAACACCGCATGCATCGTGGGAGGCAGTGGCATGGGCTCTGTGTATCGCACCCACATGGACGGAACTGCACGAACAACCAGGACACCACATGGATCGAGCGCACATGGACACACACACCGCTCAGTGGACATGAATAGGTCGCCTGGAGTCTGTGGGTGCTGCACCCCTCCCACCCCCGCCCCGGGAATCCCATACCAGGACCTTTGCATGGACGACAAGTGCATACAACAACAACACGACCCCAGTGACTGTGACATGTCCAGTAACCACCACAGTGCAACAACAAGTGGCACGCCGCTGCATGCACGCAAGCACATGCCCTGATGTCATCTCACATGCACGCGTGCATGAGGAACAACCGCAGCAAACCTGTCACATGGAACTGAGATGGACTGTGCCCATGATGCCAAGCGGTCTGGTAGGCTACATGTATACCGTCTGTGTCAAAGTCCGCAGCTCCGCAGCTATACGTAAATGTACATTAGCACAGCCTTGGCCAAGCAGATGTCACTCTGAAGCCCACATCCCACATGCAACAGCCAATCACATGTAACCCCACACCCTATCCCATTTGCAATCATGCTCAGTATATCCTCAACATGTATTCCGCTGCCAGTAGTGTCCACTATACTGCATCACAGAGGACAGAAGACTCAATATAATGTTTGAAACCAAAACTGTCTCCGCTGACTCATTTCACAAGTACGAATGAGAGAGGATGAGAGTATGTGAAGTACACGGCAGTCGTGACATGACCATGTAGTCCACTGGTATTGGATGTCAACGCAAATGAGTAGCACAACTGTGGAAGACACACATGTGTCGTGTGAAGTCGTATGGACGCAGTGCTCAGGTGGGTGGGTGTGACGGGTAGATGCGCACATGCCAAGTTGGAGCACGCCGTGTTGGGAGGGGTCATGATCAGTACACCACCGCTTCCTGGGCATTGTGAGAGGACACCTGTCGGGGGGAGTGAACACGTGTGTGCACAGCAGCCGGGCACACGTACAAAGCGGTACCAGGCGCACCTCAGCCCACCCTCTGTGGACAAGCTGGATCCTGTTGTGCTCCCGCCATGCCCCTTGACAAGGCACACACAGCCCCAGTCGACCAGGTGTAACCCCAACATAGTCAATCCGCACAGGCGATACAGGGCACAGGATGGCAGTGGAGCATGGTGTGTGAGAGGTCTCCTCGCGCTCCTCCTGGTCATATCACGCAGGCAATAGAACCTCAACGTCTAGCATGGCACAAGTCAAATGGAAGTGTAGGGGGACGCACCACAGCACGAGCAGCACTGACGTCACGGGAGGTGGCTCGCACCATCCCATCCATTGCCCATCATACCAACCACGCCACATGCCATTGCGACTAAGTGCAAGCGCGTGCGCCACCACCCCGAGCCCTCCCCAGAGAGGCCAAAGAGTGAATGTGTGGGCCATCAGCCACAGACGGACGCGGCCTGGCCGCAAGGGCAGCCACAGCCACTGGGTGTCGCAGGTGGCGGATCCGGGAAGGCGAAGACTGTGATGCATAGTCCATGCAGGCCGGGTCTCCATTTGGGGCACCACGCAGGTGGACGGCGTCCCGCCACACATCATACCCTGAGACAGCCCACTCGTGCAACTGGACCCACACATACACTCCTTGCCCTCTCTGGTGCGAGCTTGGGGCTGCCTGTGCAAGCGCTAGCCTCGCAGGTGAGCATGCATATTGGGGGAGCGAGGGGAGGACATGAGGGCTGGGGCGAAGATGACTGTATCACTGTCAGTTAGTACAAGGGATGACCCAGATGTGGAAAGGAAGAGACGTGTCCCGTGTGTACTGCAACTAGTCGCCAATCCAACTACCCCCATGTCCGGAATGTAAGCCCGCACCTAGGCCCGCCCATCCGCCACATCGAACATACCACCAGCACGACAACCTTCCCATTCGAAACACTGACTGGGGGTGGCGACCAGTGAACAATCATGTGTAGCCTACCCACGCGTACATGTGGGCCCTCCATGATCCATGTCACCTGCGGCAAAGTCATGACATGCGCAATGAGGGAAGTGAGGAGAGCTGTCCGCCCCACGCGCAGAAGGTGCATCAGCTCCACAGACCCAGCAGCGAGTCCAGCAGGGGTCACATGTGCAGGGGCAGCTGTGCCTGGTGTGAAGGCACATGCATATAGACAGCACATCGACCAATGTGTAGTCTGCCCACATCTACAGTC
This sequence comes from Calotriton arnoldi, assembly GCA_963921515.1. NCBI lineage: Eukaryota > Metazoa > Chordata > Amphibia > Caudata > Salamandridae > Calotriton > Calotriton arnoldi. The sequence goes on along the minus strand of CAWUFW010001874.1, from coordinate 2,375,011 downwards.
CATCATCATGCGGACATAGGAATTGAACACAGGGCAACACATCTTAGTTGGTGCACCCACCGTGACCAACAATGCGCAATCATCGACGTACTCCGCCCTGTGCATGGCCCCCACCCAACGGAGGCACATCCAGTGCCACCATCCCACACACACAAGCCTTCCACGGAACATGCTGTGTCCAATGGTCAGTACAGAGTCAGCGCCCATCTGGTGGATCCTGAACAGGAGACACATGCACACACATGCCAGCTCCCACTATGTACGTCTGCCACCTGGCACGTGCAATGTAACCTCTCACCTGTGACGTGTGACTGCAAGCACACAGCCGTCTTGGCATGGGGCTGTCAATGTGGACACCTGTCAATGTTTCGGGAGGTGTGATCCGTACAGTGCTGTACATAGGGTGCAGTGCTGACACCTACTACTGTCTCATATCCCCTCGTGCCACAGGTCTCACTTGTTTTGGCCGCTCAGCCTGTGCCCACATCGTCGTCGTCGTGTGCCATACTCATCCAGCCGCGGAAGCAGTTCCATGCTCAGCAGACATTCATGTTGCCGTGGCGTTGCCGCTTGACGGATATGCAGTCAGTCCCCATCAGCACGCCCGCAAGTCATTGGGGCCTAGATCCCCATGTGCATGCACATGGCAGTGGTTTGTATCACTAGCCATTGCCATTGTTGGGAGACCTGTGTAAGTGTATTGTGGCCGTGCCGTCCCAGCTTGACAGCTGGGCTGTGGCTCATGTGCTTGCTCAGTCATGTCAGTGATGTGTATGCGAAATTGCTATGTGTCGTGTTGCTTTGACATGTGTCCTCTGCCATTGTCCCTAGGCGGAGACCGAACATTGACCGCCCATACCAATTGCTGGCGGACATGGACGATACAGAGGTTATTAGGAAGTTTCGGCTGGACAGGCCAACCCTGCATCGACTGTGTGCCATGTTAGAACCCCATCTCCGTCCCCGCAGGGTGTATCCGACTGCTGTCACCCCCACGGCTAAGGTGATGGCCGCCATGCATTTCTTCGCCACTGGGTCATTCCAGCACACAGTGGGCATTGGAGGAGGGATGTCCCAGCCCATGTTCAGCAAGGTGCTGAGGGATGTACTGGCAGCCATGATGCTGTACCGAAACAGGTACATCCGCTTCCCCAGGGCTCGTGAATTGGCGGCAGTGAAGGGTGCATTCTATGCCCTTGGCAGAATCCCACACGTCGTTGGAGCCATTGACTGCACACATGTCGGCCTTGTTCCACCACAGGCCACTGAGCACCTGTACCGCAACAGGAAGCACACGCACTCCCTGAATGTGCAAGTGGTGTGCCTTGCGGACATGGTGAACACCCACGTGTGTGCAAAGTTCCCAGGCTCGGCCCATGACGCACACATAATGCGCAACAGCATCTTGCCACGACTGATGTCCAATATGCAACAGGATCGTGGCTGTATTGTCGGTGAGTATGTGGAGTGGTGTAGCGTGCTGGTTGTGCGATGCTGTCCCCTGTCCAGTTGGAATAGCAACGGTTCTCTGTGTCCCTCACACCCAGGTGACTCTGCGTACCCGAATGGGGCATGGCTGCTCAGTCCATTGAGGAATCCTCGCACCCCAGCAGACGATCGCTACAATGAGGCACATGGGAGGACCAGACGTGTGGTCGAGCGTACCTTTGGCCTCCTCAAGTCCAGGTTAAGGTGCCTGGACCGCACCGGGAGTGCGCTGGCGTACTCCCCACAGAAGGTGTGCCGGATAGTGGTGGCGTGCTGCATGCTGCACAATCTGGCCATTCGAAGCAGATCCCCCTCATCGTGGATGACGGAGATCAACCAGGGCCCCAGCCCGCAGACCAGGACAGCTCGAGTGAGGAGGACAGCGGAGAGGAGGAAGCTGGTAATGTGCGGCAGCAGCTCATCGCCCGCTACTTCACTTGGACGGTGAGTGTCCATGTACGACGGCTGATGTGGCTGTATCTGTGCAGGTGTGTGTGTGCTGTGTCAGGGTGGCCGTTTGTTCACTGTGTGCTGTGTGTCAACGCTCCGTGGCCAGAGTAGTATGCCACTGTTGGTGGCTGTGGCATTGTGCCCTATTGCTCTGTGCGATGTGTGTACATTGCTTGTAGTTGTTGACATGTACTGTGTGATGGGTGTGTGACACACTCATTGAATGTGCTCCTGTTCTGTCTCCCACCCCTAGGTCCCTACAGGCCCTCCGGATTCCATTGCCATGCCACGCATCAGGTGCCTTTCCGCCCAAGGTGGCCGTTGTATTCCGTACAAATAAAACACAGGGCACAAACAGCAGTTAGTATAAGAGGTGCATTTATTTCAAACTGTGACATGTGATTGTGTGTAAGGTGATGACAAAAGTGGTGCGTGCAGTGACAATGAGCTGTCGGTCATGGCTGCGTGATGCTCAGGGTGTACCCACTGGTTCTATGTCCATAGTCCAACACACACATGCCATCCAGATGGCTGTGTGGAGTGGGATCGTAGTCCAAGTCAATGCAGTGGCTGGTCAAGGAAGGCTGGCGGAAGGCTGGCTGGCTGCCTCACTTGCGTTTGGAGCGTGCGAAGTCCTCCCGGGAGATCGGTTTCCACTTCGGACGGCCCCTTCCACGCTTATGCGAGGGGGGTGCCTGCTTGCGACATGCTGGTGGTTGAGGTGTGCTCACTGGCTGTGGACGCAGGGGAACTGGACACTGCTGCTCGACCCTGCGCCCCGGCAGGTGGTGGCGGAGGGGAGCTGCTGTCCCTGGCTGTGACCTCACCGCCACCACCAGCTGGCCCATGAGGTCCACGAGTTGGCCCATACGGGCGTCCATGGACCTCAGCACTCCCAGCACCTCACGCGTGTCTGTAGCTGACCTGGCCCATTGTCCTTGGGCCTCTTCATAGGCCCCAAGGACTCTGGCCATTTGAGGCAGGGCATGGCTCCCAGGGGAGCCTGGCGTTTGCCTGACCCTGCTCCTCCTACCAGTCCTGCTGCCACCGGCCTGCCCACTAGCCACATTGCTCACCACGGTCCTCGCTGTGGCTCCCAGGGTGGATCCAGTCGGCCGGGCCACCACCTGCGCTGGGGCTGGTGCCAGCGAAGACGTGGTGGTGGTGGCGGCGGTGGTGGTCGGTGCGGCGATGGTGGCGGTTGCGGCAGTGGTAGTGGCCGCAATGACCGTGGGTGTGGCCGCAACGACAGTGGCAGCAGGGGGCTGGGAATGTTCAGCAGCCCTGGATGATGGGTTGGTGGGTAGGAGGGTCCTGGGGAGCGGCTGGGCCCTGCCACACCAGATGGGCCTGCTTGGTGGTCCGTGTCCGAAGAGGAGGACAGATCCTCCACATCCGTGTGTCCTCGTTGGGGGCTTGTAGGCTGGCTGTGCTGGCTGCTGGCTCCATCCCCAGCATCCAGCAGTTCGTCACCTGTGGAGAGAATGAGATTTGTTATTGTGTTGCACCTGGCGAAGTATGTATTTGTCGTCTGACATTAACAGTTCGTGCAATCTCGTACATGGGTTTCCCGGAGGCGTGTGTGTGGCTGTAGCATTTGTAGTTGTGTGTGCTTGGCAATGGGACTGTGTGCTGTGCACATGTGGCATGGGACGGATTGGCCATGCCGATGGGTGTGTTGCTGTGCCCCTACTTATTGTGACTCTGGTGTATGCGGGCTCCTGGCCCATCCTGGGTCTGGTTTGTACTTTGCTTTTGGTGTTCAGATGGGACGCTTAGGAACGCATATGGCAACATGGGGGCCATGCCCCAGATTCGCATTTGGGAGGGGATATGCTTTTGGGGTTCAAATGGAACGCTTAGGAACGCATATGGCAACATGGGGGCCATGCCCCAGATTCGCATTTGGGAGGGAATATGCTTTTGGGGTTCAAATGGAACGCTTAGGAACGCATATGGCAACATGGGGGCCATGCCCCAGATTCGCATTTGGGAGGGAATATGCTTTTGGGGTTCAAATGGAACGCTTAGGAACGCATATGGCAACATGGGGGCCATGCCCCAGATTCGCATTTGGGAGGGAATATGCTTTTGGGGTTCAAATGGAACAGCTTAGGAACGCATATGGCAACATGGGGGCCATGCCCCAGATTCGCATTTGGGAGGGAATATGCTTTGGGGTTCAAATGGAACGCTTAGGAACGCATATGGCAACATGGGGGCCATGCCCCAGATTCGCATTTGGGAGGGAATATGCTTTTGGGGTTCAAATGGAACGCTTAGGAACGCATATGGCAACATGGGGGCCATGCCCCAGATTCGCATTTGGGAGGGAATATGCTTTTGGGGTTCAAATGGAACGCTTAGGAACGCATATGGCAACATGGGGGCCATGCCCCAGATTCGCATTAGGGAGGGGATATGCTTTTGGGGTTCAAATGGAACGCTTAGGAACGCATATGGCAACATGGGGGCCATGCCCCAGATTCGCATTTGGGAGGGAATATGCTTTTGGGGTACATGCTGTGAGCCATGGGTGCCGAACGTGACATGTGTTGTGGCAGCATGACAGTGCATGGTTTGAGGTGTGTGCATGCTTGACATGGCCTGCATATTTGCTGTCTGTTGTGATTACTGGACATGGCATTGGACGCATCGTTATGAGTGAGTGATGGTTGTGTGCCAGCCAACGTATTGCAGTTGTCCCATCTCCTTGGTGTGCGTGCTGCCCTGTGCCATGTGCATCACTGCAGTGCTCGGGGGGTGTGGCCCATGTTGTGTGTTGTTGCTCACAGTGTGTCGTGCGCTTCATTGACTTCTGGCACATGGTTGGTCATGGGCATGTATCTTAGCGTGACTGCTGTATGTGTGGCAGCTGTGCGGATGACATGCCTTTCATGAGACTGGGGCTGACGGATGGGATGGATGGTATGTTGTATGTGCATGGTGTGTCTGTGTGTTTGATGGGTTCAGTGGTGTTCGTGTGCATTTATGTTGTTCCGCTCTGTTGCGTCTAGTGTTGTTTGTCTTACATAGGCGTAGTTGTGGGGTGTGTGGTTGACAGGCAGTAGGGGCTACATGGACAGGACTTCAATGGTGTTTCGGTTGTGTGTGATGAGTTGCACAGTGGCTGCCGTGTGGTACTATATTCAGTGTGGCTTGTGCATGCAGACGTGGCTCCTTGGGTGTTGCTATGTCTGTGATGGGTCATGTGGGGTGTGAGTCTGTTGTTCATGTCCGTGTGCACATTGTTCACTTGTTCGTGACGGTGGGCGGTGCTGTGTGTTCTGTCTGCTACGTGACATGTCCCATGTGTTGGTCGTGTTCCGGTCCTCATGCCTCCAGTAATCCAGCCCTGTCCAGTTTCCCACCTGCAAGTTGTTCGTGCGTGCACTGTACTGGATGCCACATGGCTCTAAGCAGGGGGTGCTCCATGTTGCAGGTCTGTGGGGGTGGGGGGGTGTTGTGGGTCGTGGGGGTGGCTGGACACCCACTGACACCGATTGCTGTGGACCGTGATGTCTGCCTTTCGGCTGTCGTTGTGCACTGCGGTGGCTGACACGTGGCTGTGGGGTGTAGGGGATGCTCCTCCTTGCTGTGCTGTGGGACTAGGGGCCTGGTGTGTGTTGTACTTGGGCTGTCCACCGTCCCACCCACTGCACTTTGTGTTCCTGCCACTTACCTGTTACTTGTCGGTTAGTGCAGCTGTGGCGGACACATGGGTGTGGTGGGTGCTCGTTGTGGCGCTTCTGGCATATTTGGGGACCTGTTGGTGGTTACGTGGCTGGCTGAGTGTACACATGTCCCCACGTATCTTATAGTTGTTCAGTTTGGGCTGTGTGTGGTGGTGTCTGTTGCATGTGTGTGTGATGTGTTGTGTATTGTGTGCTGGACATGGGGGTGTTTGTCCCTGGGAGCTGTGGCATGGTGGTAGTGCATGTGAGTACATAGCGGTGTGCTGGTATACATTAGTTTGTACTTACCAGCCTCCACTCCCCTGCTAATCCGGCGAGGATCTCCGGATGTATTATGACTCGCACCTTCTCCTCCCACGCTTTGAAGGTCTTGAAGAGCGCGGGATTCCCTCCGCCAGTGACGGCAGCCAGCTCTCTGTTTTTGCCCTCCTTCTTCTTGACCAGGCTCTTGACGTCATTCCAACGTTTGTTTATTTCTCCTCTGTTCCTGGGCAGGGTCCCGACTGCATTGACCTGGTCTACGATCCGGTTCCACATTCTGTTTCTGGTGGCTAGTGGTGTGTGCTGGACCATGTTCCCATAGATTTGTGGGTACACCTTGATGATCTCGTCGCCCATGACCGTCAGCTCAATGGGCGTGAACTTGGGCATTCTTTGTGGTGCCATGGTGTTTGTGGTGCTGGTGCGGTGTGTGTTGTGTAATGTGCAGGGGGTTTGTGGTGCAGGTGTTTGGTGGTGGTGGTGGTGGTGGTGGTGGTTGTGATGTGTGCGTTTCTGTGGTGTGCTGCTGTCCTTGCTGTGTCACTGTGTCCTCTCCTCTCTGGTTTGCAATGTTGCAAGGGGTTGTGGTCTGTGGGAGTGCTGCTTTTGTACTTACCTATGTGGGTGTGTCCTCATGGTCTGTTGTTTTCAGGTGTGTTGTGTCTGGGGTTCTGGCCTTTGTAGTTTTTGTTTGTCCAGGGGGTGTTTTCGGGATGTGTACTGTGCTTGTGTATTTGTGCGTGCCTTGCTGTGTGGACTTGTTGGCCATGTTGTGTGCTATTGGTTTTGTGAGCGGATGGTTTCTGTGCAGGTACGTGGGCGCCATGGCTTCTGCCGTGTCGATTCTCATCGGCGTTGTTTGCGCTGGCGGGCGGTATATTTGTAGTTTTCCCGCGCTCATGGCGGTGCGATCGTAATTTCACGTGCGGTGTGTCGGCCGTGAGGGCGGGCGGTTTTGTGTTGTCGTGCGTGTTTCCGTCCGTGGCGGGCGGTTTGACTCCGACTCGGACGATGGCGGGCGGTATCTTGTGTGATTTTTCCGCCGATGGCGGTTTTCGGTTTGTGTAATCGTAATGGCGTGGTCGGTGTTCAGACGGTGTGTGCGGGCGGATTTTTGCCGCTTCCATGCCTGGCGGATTTTTTTACGCCGGGTATCGTAATGGGCCCCTAAATAAAGATAATAGTTAATAAATTATTTTAAAGTAAATATATGTATAAATTATTATGTTTGTGTTTTTATATTTTTTTAAATTAAGTTACATTTTTATATTTAGTTAAAATGTATATTACATTTAATTGATTTTGTTAAAGATAATATTAATATTTTATATTTTTAATATATATTATTCTGATTTAATTATATTTTTAAATCAATATATTTTACATCTTAGGGGCATATTATCAAGGGCTTTATCGCCGCTTTAGCGGCACTTTTACCGCTAAAGCGGCGATATTTTTAACGCCCTATTAGCAAGCTGTCGCTAACAGGCGTTAGCGACAGCTTTCAGGCGATAGCGGCCGGGTTTACATCGCCTTGCATGTCAGCGATAATTATCGCTAATGACATGCAAGGTAGGCGTTCCCAACTAAAAGCGACAGAAAACAGTCGCTTACATACCTATCGCCTATTAGCAATACCCGCGAAGCGATAAAAAAATGCGCGCTAACCCCGATTAGCGCTTGTTTTTTAGTACTGATAAAAACATGACTTAGCAATGAAAGTCAATGGGAGGTGGATTGTAAGGTTAAGTCCCCAGAATTAGCGATAGGATTTTATCGCTGGATTTCTCGCGTTAAAGCTGGGTTTCGCCGCTATCGCTGGATATTTTATCGCAATGGAGATAAACCTTGCTAATAGCATGTTATTTCCGCGGTAATATCCAGCGATAGCCGGCGATAAAAAAAGGCGCGCTAAGCAAGGTTTGCGATATTTATCGCATGTTCTTGCTAATATGCCCCTATATTTTTAACTTCAATATTTTTGATTCGATATTTTTAGGTCTCGCCTAGCGAAAGCAGCGCATGCGCTGCTTCGCTTTGGCGAGACTATTGTTGTCGGTTTTGCTAGCGAAGGGAGACAAACCATGTGCGCGCACGGACAGGCGATGTGCACGCGCATGGCGTCTCCTCTCTGGCTCACACGCTCCCACCATGCGCTTGTTTAAGAGACATGCACGTGTCTGGCAATCTAGAAGTGTATAAACCTCGGGACACATCAACTACAATTTAAAGTAAGATAGACCATACCAGGGCTGGTCATGTGCCCACGGATATGCAAAAAGGCAGAATTAAAGAATACATATAACAGCATTTTAAAGTCCAGTGCAAGGGGCTAACTGGAACATAAAACCCTCAAAATGCTCTAGCGGCAATGTATATTATAATGACTTGTGGCTAAAGTCAGACGCCTAAGGCGCGCTACAAAATCTGTCACACCATAGCACTTCCTCCAGCACACATGCACGCACACACACACTTTCACTCCACAGCAAAAGACACACAAAACATCACTGCAGTAGAAGATCACACACGCACACACAAACATAGAAACAAACATGACTCTTCCGGAACTTGGGCTTGTATTTCAAGAAGGCTATAAAAAAAGAGTGACGGCCCCTGTCTCGCATAGGAGGAAGGAAATAACTCTGCAGTGTCGTTTCATCGGAGTCCTGTCGACTTTTGCAGGACAAAAGTGAAACAGAAGGGAGATCTCTGTATTCCGAGAGGTAGTAAAAGCGCAATTCTTTCCCGCAACGGCTAGGAATTTCTCAGTTGCTTTTGTCTGCCAAAACTCTCTAGCACCCCCTTGCTTATAGGAAGTCAATGTTCCATCCACCCCACCCTAATTTAGAAAGTAGAGTTGTTTCCTCCATGATGGGGACAGAGAATGCCCGCCCGCCCTACCTCCCGCACCTGTCAGCTCGGAAGCTGCCGGTATCCCCCTGGCAGTGAACTCGTATCATAATTATCGATAAAAGTATCGGTGCCACGTAAAGTGACGTTGAATGGCCATCAAAGAATACTGTATGAACAGAAGGGGTTAAAGTCAATTCCGTAATACAAAATCTCAGTTCATATATAATGACCCCGAGTATTACTAGGAAGTAAGGAAGACCTAAGCCATTTCCTGGAATAGTTTTAGTAGCCGAGCCAGTCAATCAGCGATTCTCTTCGTACAGTGTAGACTAGAGAATATGAACGCATGGATGTATTCCAATAGATCCGATTCCGGCAGGAGAATCCCGATTTTTAAAGCAAAAAAAATAGCTTTCTTTTAGTTGTCTCCAGCCTGAAATTGTCTCTACTTAAATAGAAGTCAATGGGCAAAATACATTCTCCCGATCTCTTTTTTAAAATCTCCCACTTTCATGTCCTAAAATGTTGGCATGCATGTGTATTGTATTTCTATAGCGCGAGCCTCGCCAAAAGGCAGTGAATATGCCGGCAGGTTAGGGACTAAAACAATGAGGGTTTCGTTCAGACGGTCCTTGTTTTTCAACCAACATAGCACATAGTTTCACTTTTTGTTTTATAAGTATTGCCCTGCCTAGTTCTGCTTGTTCTCATTGCAAGTTGCCTTATCTGTTTAAAGCAAGTGGTCAATTGGATCAAGGATTGCGATGGGTAGGCAAGAGGGAATTGGACAGGAGCCAGGAGAAGCATGCTTGAGGCTGGAGGGGGGTAGTTGGGGCAGGGTCAAGCTTATTCTCTGCCTACAGCTCTGCTCCTCCACAGCTGCAGTTTTACGGGTGCAGCTCAGCACCCAGTTAAACTGAGTCAAGCATTGAGGGGCGTCTCCCTACCACCCTGGGGAAAAGCAAACAGCTGAGAAGAAACACAGAGCAGCTTGAAATAAATTATGATTGCTGCTCAGTGACAAAGTATTCTGAATCAGTTTTTTTTTAAGGGAGGTGGAGGGATATGAATTATTCCCTAGCCTCCTGCGCATGTGTTGGCTGAGGGAAGTTGTCCTCGTCATAGAGGCATACATTAGAGCAGGGAGCACACAGTGGTGTGTTTTACTGCCAAGAAAATCTTTACTTGTTGGGCGTTAATTTGATCGGCCCAGGGCGGATTTGGAAGACCTCCATTAAAGTAAATGGCCGGACGTGGGGCAGCCCAATGGGACAATGTAGGAGTGGGTGTGGAAGTTTCGTCACTGCCACTTCAGCAACTGCTGTGTGATAGGAGGGCAGGGGAATGGGGGAGGAGTTCAGCACCTTCCTTTCAAGTTAAGGCAGCTGGTACTGCATGGAATTCATAGTACTGGCCAGTTCAGGTCTGAAGTTCTAGCTTTGATGGCAGGGTGGCTGCGGTGGTGATTTGGAGGCCTTATATTTATTTTGTTTGTTGGAGCTTGGAGGGCAGCAGCCAGCACCCTCAGATTTGGTGGGTCTGTGTTGGTGGGTCATACCCGCCATGTTAGTCCTCCTGGTTTTGTTGTCAGACAGTGAGACTCTGAGTTTGCTGTTGTGCTGAGCTTACGAACGGATCGTGGGTCCACGTGAGTAAAGGAACCAGTTAACCAGGCTGAAGCAGCTAGTCTGCTGTATCATCTTTTCTGCACTACAGTGTGCTGCCCGCCCAGGGAGCAGCACCCAGCTGAGTCTGTGGCTCTCCCTCCTACAGTGCTGCCTGGCACGTAATCGAGTCCACAGTACCACCAAAAAGTGCATGCCATTGTAGATTGCAGCCATCCGAGAAAGTGACTGCCCTCCCTCACCTGCTCTCTCATCACAGACTGCTGCCAGGAGGATTACATCCGTGACTTATGCAGGTACTTCTCAGAACAGTCACCTTTCCACTCTCAGGCCTAAGGCTGGCTGCAGTCGACACTGCCTTGAATGGACATGGTGTCCAGGGCTTCGGTGTTCATGCTTAAAAGGTGGTATCAATTATGCAGCCAGTGTAGTGGCACCATAGTCGCAAGATGTAAGGGGCCCGAATGTAAAGCCTACTAGTTGGAAGGTTTTTGAGTAGCTGCAGCCTCGCAGCTGATTATTGTGTATGAGCCACGATACTAGTATATGCATATGCAGCCGATAGAGTGTAGCTCGCCGAGTTCAAAGCCTTCTGTGGTCCGAGTCAATGTACTGCTTTTTAGGCCGAGCCGGGGCAGCACATGTCCTGCTTTGCAAGGCATGCTGTATTCAGGTTGGGACTTGAAGCTCCGCCCACTCTCCGCCCATATTTTCCATTGGCTTGTGTCAGTTTCCACTGTAAACTGTGGCTGTTCATTGGTCAAAAGGTTTAGTAGTCCCTCCTTGTCTCATTTTGTAACCTTTCATGGCGACACCCCCTGTTAGGTGTGTTGTTACTCGTAGGCTTTAATTACAGCCTCTGAGCACTATTTTCTCAAATAGCTTTGTCCTACCTGCTTTTGCAGGCAGGACATGCGCTCTCCTAACGCTTTTTTTTTTTTATAGCACTGGCGCTGGCATTTGCAATGGAAATAGGTCTCGCATTTGCGAGAGTTTAAACTAATTGCATTGTAAATGACAATGCCTTTTATTTGATCTGTTTTAAAAACAACACATAAATAAAAGGCATTGTCATTTACAGTGCCAATAGCTCAAACTCTCGTAAATGCGAGACCTATTGCATTGAAAATGCTTGTTGTACTTACCTGTTTAAGTATAGGGAGTCGATATTTTTACTATCTATATTTTTTTGTCGATATTTTTACCATCAATGTTTTTACCATCGATAATCTATCAGTGAACCAAGTTTGGCAGATTTCTGCTTGTGATGATTGAGAATTATCAGAGGATGGCAATGGTTTCTGTTTGTCTTGTTTTGAGGTGTTTTGTCCGCACAAAACGATTGCCTGCACCCTGCCACACAAGAAGGTGTTGTTGGTGTGCTTTTGGAGTGTCCTAAGGTCTTTCTGAGTTTTGCTCTGGCTGTTTCTCCTCTCTAATGATACATTTCCTCACTTGCAATGCCTGAAATGGTGACTTACTGATGTCTTGTGCAGGTGCTATTGATTGAGTCCAGAACTTACCACACCCGAAAAATAGCACACATTTGGTATTTAACAAGAGTCGTAAATAGTTTCCTCAGTATATGGAATAAACTCATAATCAGTGTTATTTAACACTTGTGTTATCACTGAACCACTATGAAATCAGAATTTACAGATTGTGCAAGTTTGTCGGTTTTTACCACCAAGATCAAGGCCATGGTGTTTTATGATGTTAGGCCCTGGCAATCCATGATCTGATACCTAATGTGTGCGCTGGCACTATTTCTCCTAACTGTGTGTCCATGAGTCTATTAAACAGGTGCTGATCAGTACATTCAACCTCTGGACTAATTAGTTAGGAACATTTTTGTCTTTCTTCTTTTCTTTAATGTGACTTTTTTTTCGGTGATGAGATAGACAGACTACCAAAGTGACTAAGGGGGTCATTACGATGACGGTCGGACTTTCGTCCGACCGCCATCGTTGCGGGGCTTGGGACCGGCTGCCTGTAAGGCGGCGGTCCCGCACATAAGATTACGATGCGACCGCCACCGTGGCGGTCGCATCGTGTATCTCTAACATTGTAGCAGGTGCTGCTGGCTGCAGCACCCGCCGCAATGTTCTAAATGCACTGCTTGCATTTCCCTGCACTACGTGGCAGGCACCACGCAGTGCTTGCCACCTGGTGCAGGGAAATGTAGGGGGAGGGGGATACAGTGCACACCCACCTCCCCCAACACAAGGGGGCCCGCAACGGGCCCCCAAATGCGATCCCCTCCAGCCTGTGAATTTCGGTTGAACCGCCATCCACGGCAGGTGGAGAGGAAGCATCCTAATATGGCGGATGGTGCATGCTCAGCACCGCCACCATTCTAGGTATGCTTTCTGGGTCCGCCAGGCAATCGGAACGATTGCCTGTGGCGGACCCGTGGCAGACGGACTTCCCGTCTGCCAGTAAACCGCCTGCCATTCTAATTTGGCGGGCGGAGAATGGCCGCAAGTTGGCGGTGAATCCGCTATCGTAATCAGGCCCTAAGTCTTCTTCCAATGATGGAATGGTTTTCTATTTGGGTGGGATGCGTAAAACTGTGTTTGTTTGGATGAAGCTCGATGAAATGAGTGTCTTATCTTGTGCATTTGTCCATATTCTGTTTAAATCAAGAAATGATCACTATTTGACGTGCTCTTAAATGTGTGCACCCAATGCACCAAGTTATTACCGTGGCTATTGATAATGCAACACTACCAATGTGCAGCACTATTGAGTGTCAGGAAAAACAGTCAGTGACTAAAAACCAAAGGATCTCACAGCAAAAATTACAAAGTCAATTGTTAAGTTAAATGCAATTTAAATGCAGGAAAGGAAAGGACCCAATTAGGGGTTGTTTGAACGAAAAAAACACAATTTTACATAATTTTACAATTAGTACAAACAAGGAGCTAACTATAAAATGATCCCACACTGCATGGGCTTTCTCCAGGGGTAAGTTGTGTAGTAGTACTACTGTAGTACTACAAAACGTACTGCAAATTGCAGTTTGTGAATCAGGCCCTAAAGCTCACTTGTACATTCCGTACATGCTACTTTAAGTGAATTGGAATATGTCAAGGGAGAGATTGCTATAGATGGAATACACATCCTGCTCTGAGAGCTTTCAGAAGGACAACATGTATACTATAATCATATCTAATGGCAGTCAATCCCCACATAGAATCAGGCCCTGGCAGCACATGGTTATTTCATGTGTCATTCAAAGCCTGTTCTTTCACAGGAAACCTGGGGATGAATTGCTGTTTGGTGAACCTACACTATAGAGCACGATAAACATTATAACGTAAAATGGACACATACCTTCTCACCCTCATACAGTTGACAGTACAACTAGCAACAGTTGATTTATTAATATCATTGTACCTGTGGAACAAGCACAGAGCATGCTAAAATATAAATCCTTCTGCCTGAATATATAGGAGAGAACATTAGAATAAAAGCCAATAACGTGCTGTGAAATAGCAGGATCATATGCTATATTGTATAACATTGCTCGGCACAGAGACCTCCCATGTAGAGGAAGAGGATAAACAGCAAAATTATGCCGGATGTAGAGAAAAGTTTGAGATAGAACGTGAAGAAAGAGCCAGAAAAATTTGGGGCCTGGTTTAGAAAAACGTTTTCAGTAGGGAGCTGCGAAATTTGAGCAATTTGCTTTAACTTAATGACGTAAAATTTCAGCAAAATCACGCAAAATGCAAATGTGTCATTTTGTGGCATATTTTAGCGCAAAATGTGTCCTCACATAAATTTTTGACATGAGGGTGCATTTCCTGGTACCACAATTGCAAAAATGCAAAAGCTCAGAGAACAACAGCTGCTCGCAGTTTGTTGCTCCTGTGCATTTGTGGTATATTTTTACAGGGAATGGCGCATTTGCTGTACATTTTTACCACAATGGTGTGTAGTTACATGAAATGGCATTATGATGTAATTTCAGGAATTTCAAGTAACAATTTTGAAGCATGAAATTCCCAAAATTACGCCTATGCCTAGTTCTGAGGTTGCAAATGCTGTGATCCACAAAACCTCAGGGATTGCTACTGCAAAATGGTGTTCTGCTATGTAGTAACCTCCTTTTACAACTCAGAAACCCCTTACTTAAATACAAATGGTAAATGGCTTGTTGGAAAATGGCCTTCTCTGAAGGGTCACCCAGGACTTTTTGCCTTCCTCCTCCTCTTTTTCTGACCTCATTTTGGCTGGCTTTAGGACTCTGCACATTTTACCGCTGCTAACCAGTGTTAAAGTGCATGTGCTCTCTCCCTGAAACATAGTAACATTGGCTCAGACTCAATTGGCATATTTAATTTACTTACAAGTCCCTAGTAAAGTGCATTACATGTGCCCAGAGCCTGTAAATTAAATGCTACTAGTGGGCCTGCAGCACTGCTTGTGCCACCCACCTAACTAGCCCTCTAACCATGTTTAGGCCTACCACTGCAAGGCCTGTGTGTGTTCAGTTTACTGCCACTTCGATGTGGCATTTAAAGCTACTTGCCAAGCCCTCAAATCCCCTTTTACTATACATAAGTTACCCCTACAGTAAACCCTAGGTAGGATAGAGTGCTGTGTAAGTAAAAGGTAGGACATGCACTTTTCTGTTTTAAATTTCCTTGTATTGACAAACAGATAAATTCGTTTTTCACAACTGTGAGGCCTACTCATCTCTTAGGCTAACATTGTGAATTCCTTAAAATACCTTTAAGCTGTAATTCCTGATTAGAAAGGAGTAGCTGCATCATGTTTCATACATTTGGAATGGTAATAATAAATCCTCTTTACTGGTAAAGTTGGATTTAACATTACTATTTTAGAAATGCCACTTTTAGAGAGTGGCCATTTCTCTGCTCTTTTTGCTCTGTGTGCCTTGCATGTCTGGGCAGGGTGACAGTTTCACTTTGTGCATTCCCTCCAGACAGTCACAAACAAAGGAAGGCTAGCTATGGCTGAGTACCCATCTACATACATTTCAATAGGTAGTGATCTGACCACACGCAAATGACTGATTACCCCCCACAGATATCCTGTCAGACCGGACAGAGTTGAAAGGCATACTTGTGCACTTCAAAGTCACTCTTCGGTGTCTCCCCCACTTCAAAGGCACATTTGGGTATGAGAACTGGGTCTCTGACCCCATCGAATCAGACACTTCTTGATCTACACCTGAACCTCTGTCAGAAGAACTGCTGTGCTGCTCAAAGTTCTCAACTGGACTGCTGATCTGGAAGGTCTGCTTTGCTGTTTGTTGCCCAGCTGCCTGCTGTTATCTGACTCTGCTGAATGAGAGCTGGACTCTGCCTTCTTCCAAGTAACCTCCAAGGGCTTGTTGACTTGCCTCCTGTTGCTTGACAATCAGGGAATTCAAAGTCTCTACCCCTGCTCCTGTGTTTGACTCACTGGAATTGGCCCAGGTACATGCAACACGAATTTTGACGCATCTTCTGTCTGCCTGTTGCATAACTGGCTGTAGCAATAAATGGTGGATGTTTGATGGATGTTTGACTGATTCAGCATTCCATCCATCATCCGTTCTTTTTGCATTTGTAGCATAACCGGTGCATCGACTTGGTTGCGGGAGTTAAATTGGTGCATCACCTAGGAACCAGCGCTTTTCCTCTAGAGATCAATGCATCGGACAACGTATCTCCACAGCTGTGACATATCCCATCAACTGCATGGCAGAATCCGGCACATCGCTCAATGCCTCTCGACTCTGGCACCCGTCTTCAGAAATGACGCGCCCCCTTCACTGCATGGAGAAGATCGACGCATCTCGCAGCCTGCAACCAGGAAAGGTACTTTGTTCACAGGGGCCTACATGGGTTCTGTAGTCAGCCCGCGTTCCATCGTGGTTGGCCCGAACTTTGACTTTGCTCCGGTCCAGTGCAACCTAAAATAACCTTATTTTGCACTACTTTCTTATAAGCACTTTACTGCATTTATTTCTTCAATATTCAATAACTCGACTTCTATGCATTGGATTTTTGTTATTTTGGTCTTGTTTTATTTATAAAGGCATCCTTCATTTCTCTATACAGTTGTGGAGTCTTTTTGTGAAGTTTTCACTGTGTTACTGTATGAGTTATTGCACAAATGCTTTACACATTGCCTTCTAAGTTAAGCCTGCCTGCTCTGTGCCAAGCTACCAGAGGTTGAGCACAGGATAATTTAGGTTGTGTTGTGACTTACCCTGACTAGGATTGTGGTCCCTACATGCCTCTGCCAGCTAGAGACCCAATTTCTAACATTGGTGATCAGTGGTGAGTATAGGACTTGTGATTTGTGCAGTGACATACAATAGCTACGTGTACACTACCCATCCACATCTAACACTATGTCGAATTTTTCTTCAGCATTTCCTGCTTTACATCTTTGACCAATCCTGTTCATCATGTCTTTGGCTCATTCTGAAAGTGGAGTCATGGAGTTTGAGCTGACTAAGCTGGAGGAGTGCACAGTAAACTAGTTCAAAAGCTTCTGTAAGGAGATGGGGGTAACTGCCTGAGGAGCCACCAAAAAGTTGGAGTTTCAAATGGCGCTGAGGGCCTGGGCACAAACCCGCTCCAAAGAGAATGATGG
Organism: Calotriton arnoldi; assembly: GCA_963921515.1. Classification (NCBI taxonomy): domain Eukaryota; kingdom Metazoa; phylum Chordata; class Amphibia; order Caudata; family Salamandridae; genus Calotriton; species Calotriton arnoldi. The sequence continues at coordinate 2,358,018 of CAWUFW010001874.1, read as the reverse complement.
ATTGTGGGGGAGCATGGGAATGGCTCTTCTGAGGAACCACCTGCAGTGACTGAGGGGGACACCCCCAAATTTGAGCTCCTTGTGAGAGCAGGAAGCAGTGTCTCCTCCTATGGCCTATCCCCAGAGGAGCTGAGGGAAATGAGGGAGGAGAGAGAGTTCAAGTCGCAGTTGGCAAAGTTAATGATGGAGGCTGAGGAGAAAAAGGCTGAGAGGGAAGCCAAGCAGGCTGAGGCTGAAAGAGCCTTAGCTGAGAAGAAACTTTTGTTGGCTCAAGAACTGAGGCTAAGAAGAGCCAGCGATCAAGGCTAGGCAGTCTTATTCCAACTGTGATGGTGGAAGCATACATACAATACCTGATGGAGATTAAAAGGTTCATATACCCCAGGACTTGATGCCCAGTTATGTGGTGGGAGATGACATTGATAAGTGGTTTTCTGCTTATGAAGTTGCATTGAAGTTGCACACTGATCCTGAGGAGCACTGGTGGGCGGTTCTGTGGAAACACATGCCTGCACTGGGGAGGGACACACTTCTAACCTTAGAGGTTGGGAAACAAACCAGGTACACGCCCATGAAAGTCATTTCAATTGATAAATTTTGGCTGACTCCCCAGAAGAATCACCAAAAATTCAGACACAGCCAGAAGCTCCCCAACCAGACCTCAGTAGATTTATTTGATTATTCCAGTAAGGCACTGAATGGCTGGGTGAGGGGCAACAAAGTAAATGATTATGTTGGGTTTTATAATTAAATCATGAGAGAGCACATGCCTAGTATTTGCTTTACAGAGGTGTACCAGCACCTAGTTGACAGTAAGCTGACTGACCCCAGGAAGCTTGCTGAGGAGGCGGACCTCTGGGCTAGCACCAGAGTGCCCAACAAGGTAACTGGGGTGACCCAAAGAATGTGGTTCAGGTTCCCGCCAACAGACAGAGTAGGAGGTTAAAGATGACCCAGACAGATTCCAGAGTAATGGGGGAGGAAACAGGGGGGTGGTTCTGGAGGGTGGTAGCCAAGGGCCCCATTTCCAACATCGCTGCTTTTGAGTGCTCCCAGTTAGGACAAAAGCAGGGGGACTCTGTCTGTCCAAAGAAACCACCCACTGGTGGAAATTCCATAGAAGTGGCCAATGTGTCCATAGCGGGAAGTTGTCCCATGGGGTAGGTCATAGACCATGACACGATCTCCCTCAGCTGAGAGATAGACTCAGAAGGTGAGTTGGTGATCCCTGAGGGGAGGAGTTGTCACTTTCGCCAGGTGGAAGTGAATGGGGTCCCAGTCACTGCTCTGAGGGACACTGGGGCTAGCCACACCATGATGGTGGAGAGGCTAGTCTCCGCAGAGCAGTACACCGGCCATGTGTATAGGGTGGCTCCAGCCCATGAGCAGGACTTTTTCTGCCCTACGGCCCTGGTATCCCTGGAGTACGGAGGTGACCCAGAGGAGGGCCATATTTAGTCCCTAGAAGCGCACAGACTTCATTCTAAGGAATGAGCTGCCCCGGTGTCAGGAGAACTGGGAGGGGTGGGTGCTACAGGCATCCTAACCGTTCAGTTTTCTGGGGGTGCCACTCCCAAACGGAAGGATAGGGGGAGGAAGGACACTCCCCTGACTCCTGTTTAGCCTAAGGGCACAGACCCTGGATTGAAGGACCAGTCTCAGGATACCGCCCCAGAACTGGAGGGAGGTAGAGTGGAAGTAGGGTGCAAAACCACTGGGTCTACTGCCCCCCACTCTGAGACGCATCAGAGGTCAGGGTAACCTCAGTATCCTATAGGGAACTCCTTGCCAGCCCTAAGGCTGGAAGAGAAGCTTACCCAATGGCCCCACTTAGGGCCTCCACTTAGCAGTGGATGGCCTGGGGCCTGGTTCTTGACACTGACAGCTGTCCGTGGCCTCTGTTGGTTACTGTCCTTGTGGGCAGAGGTTTCCCTGGGTTTGGGTAAAGAAGTCAGTTGGGGACAGAATTCAGGCGTGGAATGGGCCACATCAGTTTGTTGGCCATGGTGATACTGCCTGCCTACTGTGATGCATCTGTGAGCAAATCAAATTAAAGTTAGGCACCTTAAAGATGGGGTTCACAGGTGAGAAGGGTTCCCCATTGGTAAGTTCAGTGGTCCCAAAGAGTATAGACGGAAGGACCCAACTGAGTTCAGAAAGGCATAGAACTAGCAAGTACCCTTGCAGTAGTGGGCTCTTGACCATGTTCTTTCGCCCTAAGCAGGGAAGTCCATCAAGGTATTGAGTAGTTTACTCTTGCTTTAGGCTGGAGGTGGGTTGTGTTGGAAAATTGCCCTTTATGAAGGGTGACCCCAAAATATTTGCCTTCCTCCTCCTCCTTTTCTGACATTGTTTTGGATGACTTTAGGGCTCTGCGCACTTTACCGCTGCTAACCAGTGCTAAAGTGCATGTGCTCTCTCCCTAAAACATGGTAACATTGGCTCATACCCAATAAGCATATTTAATTTACTTATAGTTCCTAGTAAAGTGCACTACATGTGCCCAGAGCCTGTAAATTAATTGCTACTAGTGTGCCTGCAGCACTGCTTGTGCCACCCACCCAACTAGCCCTCTAGCCATGTTTAGGTCTGTCACTGCAGGGCCTGTGTGTGCAGTTTACTGCCACTTTGACTTGGCATTTAAAACTACTTGCCAAGCCCACAACTCCCTTTTTATTACACATAAGTCACCCCTAAGATAGACCCTAATTAACCCCTAGAGCAGGGCGATGTGTAAGTAAAAGTTAGGACATGTACTTTTGTGTTTTGTATGTACCGGTAGTGACTAACAGCTACATCTGTTTTTCACTACTGTGAGGCCTATTCCTCTTATAGGCTAACATTGGGAATTCCTTAAAATACCTTTCAGCTGTAACTCCTGATTAGAAAGGAGTAGCTGCATCATGTTTCATATCTTTGGTATGGTAAAGATAAACCCTCTTTACTGGTAAATTACTGGTGATTTAACCGTACTATATTAGAAAACCCACTTTTAGAAAGGGGCCATTTCTCTGCTCTTGCAGCCTGTCTCTTATGCACGTCTGGGCTGGGTGACAGTTACACTTTGTGCATTCCCTCAAGACAGCCACAAACACAGGAAGGCTAGGTATGGCTTTAGTACCCATCTCCATACATCTGTATTCTGATGGATATTCCTGGGCAGGAAGGGAGGAAGGGACTGACACTTACACTTCAATAGTTAGTGGCATGACCCCAAACAAAGGACTGATTACCCCACACATATAGCCTGGCAGACAGGACCGGGTTGAAAGGGATACTTGTACACTTCAAACCATTCTTTGAAGTCTCCCCCACTTCAAAGGCACATCCCCATCAAATCAGACACTTCTGGACCTACATCTGAACTGCTGTGCTGCTCAAAGGAATCAGCTGGACTGCTGATCTGGAAGGCCTGCTTTTCTGTTTGTTGCCCAGCTGTCTGCTGCTCTCTGACTCTGCTGAAGGGGAGCTGAACTCTGCCTTTTTCCAAGCGATCTCCAAGGGCTTGCTGAGTTGCCTTCTGTTGCTTGTGATTCAGGGAAATCAAAGTCTCTACCCCTGTTCCTGTGCCTGACTCACTGGAAGTGGCACAGGTACTTGCAATTCAAATTTTGACACATCTCCTGTTCTAGCGTGTAGCAGAACTGGTGCATCAACCCGGTTACAGAACTAAAATCGGTGCATCACCTCGAAACCAGTGCTTTGCCTCCAGAGAATGACGCATCTGACAGTATATCGCTGCCGCTGTGATGCATCTCCTTGACTGAGTGGCAGAATCCGGTGCATCGCTTGACATCTCTCAACTCCGGCACCCGTCTTCAGAACTTACGCATCACCTTCACATGTGTGGAGAAGATCGATTCATCTAGCTGCCTGCGACCAGGAACGGTACTTTCTTCATGGGGGCCTGTGTGGACCCTGTAGCTGGCCAGCCTTCCATCGCGTACGGCACAATCTTTGACTTTGCCCTGGTCCAGCACGACCTAAAGGAACCTTTTTTAGCTCTACTTGCTTCTAAGCGATTTAATGCATTTATTTCTTCAAAATTCCATAACTTGACTTCTATACATTGGATTTTTGTTGTTTTCATCGTGTTTAATTTATAAAGTCCTCCTTTCTTTTTCTAAGCTGTTGTGGAGTCTTTTGTGGTGTTTTCACTGTGTTACTGTATGAGTTATTGCGCAAATACTTTACACATAGACTTTTAAGTTAAGTCTGTCTGCTTGATGCCAAGCTACCAGATGGTGAGCACAGGATAATTTAGGTTGTGTTGTGACTTACCCTGACTAGGGTTGTGGTCCCTTCTTGGACAGGGTGCATACCTCTGCCAACTAGTAGAGACCCAATTTCTAACATGAGTCAATCTAAATCACATTTAGGAGGAGGTATGAAAGGGGTGTTTCTTCCACTTTGCTCTAAACATTAAATATATCTCTGGTTTCTGACTGTGGCAGTAGTAAGGAAGGTTGATTAGTATGTTTGATGATGTACAGTCATGTTGGGATTTTCAGGCAGATCATTGGAAAATGAGTATGAAGGATCATCCTGAGCAATGATGTATTATCCGAAGTTCTTTGAAAATAACCCAGCATAAGCAAAAGGAACTGAAGAAGATGGATTATCCTGAAATGTTGAATGGTTTGGTACACATTGGCTGCTGGTTATGTGACCAAAATTCTCAGATAATAAAATGCTTAATAATAATTAGGAGCAATGAAAATAAATTTTACAATTTTCAAGAAAGCAAATAGTGAATCTGCAATAATCCATACATTCAAGGGCAAGAGGTGGATGTGGAAGATTTTCACACCCTTGTATATATTTGATAAAAGCAAAATGGAGGGCTCCAGGTAGGAAAGGTTGACTTTTTTGTCATCTAATGATTAACACTGGGCAGTGAACTCGTTCATGGAGTTTTCCACACTCCGCGCTCCGCAGAGCATGCAGAGTTCCCAAAAACTCTGCTCCGTGGAGCGGAGTTTTTCCCTCGCTCGCACTCGTCAACGTCAAGTTGGCGAGCACAAGTGAGGAAAATCCGCCTCCCAGCGTGAACTTTCCTCGCTCGCACTCGCCAAGGTCTAGTTGGCAAGCACGAGCGAGAAAAATCAACCTCCTGACGAGATTTCTTAACGCGGGCAGTCAGATTTCTCAATGCGAGGAGTGGTCACGGTAGGTCGTGACCATTCGCGTTGAAAAAGCTGCTGCTCGAGTAGAAAATCTGTTCGAGCAGCAGAAAGGTGTGTCCTCTTGCGCTGCGCATGGTGCCGTTAGCCATGATTTTACAGCGTGGGACAAACACCTGGCACTCAAAATCACTGCGAACGGCATGACCCTAACACACTCTGCTACTTGCAAAACTCCACGTAGCATGGCAGAGTTTTATTGTTAATTCGCGGAGTTCCGCTACCGGAACTCAACAAACTCTGCCCAGGCCTATTAATGATATCTACATATCACACGATCAGTATATCTGTTGGTGTGCAAATGAGGTGCACATAATATACCTTTTACATCCTAAAGTGATGTAGCTAAAGAGGGCTCTCTAATACCAGCCATTGTGCAGTGTTCTGAGTGTACACTGCATGGGTTTGTGAAAATGAATTGTCTCTGAGTGAGACAAGGTACTTTTTCTCTTTGCCATAACATCACTGGCAGTACATAGGGAGTCATTACTTCACAGGTAAGTACAAGTATCTACGAAGCAAAAATATGTGGCTATTCTCAAAATTAAATTGCATTTGTGAGTAACTTACACCTGAAAGTTTATCATTACACTTGTGAGCAAATTTACTACATTTGGCCAATCACAAACTTTGAATGGAAAGTTACTTAGTAGTTGAGAATTACAAGTGTCTACCGCCTCAGTTAAGGGGGTGGGGGTCATAATTTATAGCCCTAACTGATAACCGTATTTTCTGTCTGGGAGGACGTCCGAACAAGTGGCATAGTCTCTGCTCTCAGGGTGAAGTCTCTGCATGGTAGTGAATAGGAGACCTTCGCACATTGGCAAGGAATCTAAGCACACAGGGTTGAGACCTCCGTACTGTAGGGAATAGGGACCTCTGCCTAGCGTGGAAAAGAGACCTCTGCATGGCAGTGAATAGAAAAATGTTATACTTCTGAAAGCAATCAGACACACCTGACACATATTCCCTTTAACCGCATAAATACAGCACACTCCATAAGATCCGTTTTTTAATTCTTCAGCTTTTGGATCCTGCAGCCACCACATTCTGCCTGAAGTTATTCTTCAGTTATGAAGAGGAAAAGAAAAATCACTGAGTAGGAGACAAGATCTTGAAGTAAAATGTGTATTTAAATATGTGAATGCATTTGGAGAGTTGATCTGTGCAACAGGGGACATAAAAACGTGGCAAGATACGAGGAGGCGTTAGAAGGAGAAGTTCTTCAGAATGTAGCTGGCTGACATTCTTCCTGGAGGGCCAACTGGATCCTGTCTCTGTATTACACCCTGGAGAAGGACATCCTCTCCATGATGCATCACCATTTCCTATATGGGCTGCCAGTTCACAAAAACACTAATGTGCCAAATAAGATCATAAACCTCCAACTCTATCTCTTTAAAAAAAAACTACAAGATCTTACCCATATCTGTATTTTACTCATACCTGCATTGCTAGTTGCACAACATATATATATCCCACATAAACAACCTGTAACACAAGCCCTAAAATTTCATACATATGGTGTTAATGTTGATTTTACTACTCTTTGCTGGCACCAGATTGGTTGCTTCACTTGGGGCAGAAGTCATTGCAACTGCAGCAGGGCAACACGCAGGGTAGGTCTTGCAATGCAAACCACCTACACAGACAGATATGTCCGTATACTAATAGGCTCGATAAGGAACTATAGGGGATTGTTCTCACTTTTTTTTAAAATTCCAAAACATAAATGCCAATGTATGTTTTGCCATATTTTTTAATTGTACTCAAATCTAACCTTGTCATGTATCCTGTTACACTATTATATACCACTACTTTAAGTTTACCTTTTAAGGCCCTCTGTTTTATCCCATCAACCACCTGCCACAGCATTGCCTTCTGCTCCTAGCATTTCACAGCACCTGGACTGGCACCACACAGCAGGTAGACGGTACACACGGTGTGCAGACAGAATATCGAGTTGGAAACGTCGAGCTACAGAAATATCAAGTCCTAAATATCGTGAGTCCGAAATATCGACAGCAAAAATATCGTGGTCAAGAATATCGATTTTAAGGTAAGAAATATCGTTTTTAAAAATATAGAAGTCATTAATATCCTTTGCAAAAATATAGTTGTTTAAATTGTTATCCGGACCACATTTCCCACAATGCACAGTCTCATTCGAGCTTCCCATTGGTGGGTGTGCAATATGAAAATGGCGAAGTGGGTTCAGCGTTTGCACACACTGTCTCCGTTCAAGCCACTGAAGAGAAGCATATGGAGCTTCAAAACGCGTCAGGCATTTCCATTACGGAGCAGCTTCTACAAGCGGATCCTCGTCCCTACCTATCATAAACAAAGCTGCTGATCGAGTGCTACTCACCAGGTGGACAACCTTTGGAGCAGAATATATATGGTTTTTTCAGTGAATATATATATATATATATATATATATATATATATATATATATATATATATATATATATATATATATATATCAAAGTAAATTTCCACAACAAATTCCCCACAATCCGAGGAAATAGGGAAAAAGCACCACAGCCAGATATCAGCATCTTGGTGATTTTTTATTTAATCATAAATTCATCAACTTGTAGTGCATGACAGAGACCAACGCGTTTCGGCTGAAGCCTTCAACAGGGTCATAGAGTTTTCGTGTGTAGACAACATCTTTAAAGGGAAAACCCACTCCAAAATCATCTCTTCAATTTAAAGGTATATACACATGTTTAACATTTCTTTTACATTTTTGGGCATTTTACCTTTTTATTTGTTATTTTTTTATTGAATATATGTATTCTCTTTTGCTACAGAGTATGTACTTATCATAACTTTTTTAATATTAATAGGTATCTAACTTCATAGACTTAGGGGCCGATTCCGATTCAGGCCGGAAAACGTACCGACCGACTCGGTACGGGAATGTAGTCCGACCGACACGTACCGGTGCAGTCCGATCCGCGTAGTACGATGCTATGCATGTGAATTACGACCGACTCGTACGGAACACAAGCCGAACGACCGAACCGCACGGAAAGCAGCCATCCGGCCGGAAAATCTACGCGAATCGAACCGACCGACACGCACCAGGAATGAACCCGACAGATACGTACCCGCGAACTCCGACCCGCGCAGTACGATGCAATGCGTGTAAAACCAGACCGAGTCGCATGGAGATCAAGCTGTACGACCAACATGCATAGAAAACAGGGAGCCGAAGCAACCCAATACTCCGCGACCGACGCGTACGCCGCACATGAAACCCAGCAGAAAGACAACGTGAAAGACTCGGAGAAGCTCGCACGAGACAACTGCAGCGTCCGACTCGGTCAGAAGAACGTCTCCTACATGCCCAAAAAATACAAAGGAAAAAATACAAAAAAAAGGGCCAAACAAGCAATGACAAAGTCAATAAATAGTGGGGAAAAAAAACATGGAACAAAGACACACCCACAACTCCACCCATATAAAGGCCACAAATCCCTACCATGATCCTTTGCAAATTCAACTCACCTGCCAGCACAGAACACCATCACACAGCAACCACAGACACACTCACAACTCATCCATCACACAAGCCACACACCATTAGCACTTCCCTAATAGCACCCTCACATACACCCAGCAAAACTGACACTCACCCACCCTCACTTGCACACTCACACACACATCAATCCCCACCACCACCCATCACCATGCCCCCAAAGAAGAATCCAAAGTTCCTAGACAGTGAATTGGAAGTCCTGGTAGATGAAATCCTAAGAGTAGAGCCACAGTTGTTTGGTATATTGGTCTAACAGACCCCTGCAGAAAACCAAGATGTGGGAGAGGATCATCGACAGGGTGAACGCACAATCACCATGTTTGCGCACAAAGGAAGACATCCAGAACAGGTGGTATGACGTGCGCCGGAGGGTCAAGGACCTACTCTAGAAGGAATACGCCTTGAGTCATCGCACCGGCAGTGGCCCTCCTGCCAAACCAGTATACCTCAGGTCCTGCGAGGAGAAGGTGCGGGCCATCCTATCACCAGAGAGCGTACATGGACTATCAGACATCCCAGAGCCTGGTGAGTACACAACCAATATACCCAATATTGTGTGACAATACACACACATCACTGTCAAGGGGATAGTGAAACCATGCACCATTAGCAAAGCCACAGTAACCAAAAGATAATCATCCAAGATGTGTATGCTAGTCAGACAAACACAATACCTGCCATCTCATAGTGATATGTAACTGTGTCCTGACATGTACAAACCTAACAACAAATAGAGCAAGGCAGTGGCACAAATCTAACCAACAAACACTGTCAGACATTTTGCCACCACTAGAACACCACCTCACAGGGAAGCTGACTGAAAGGAAAGAATTGTGTGTATGCTGGTGAAGTGAGTGTAGCCAATAGCATGATGGGAGTTGTAGTCACAGATATTGGTCACCCTCACAATTGGCCCATCAACACCACTCTGAACCATGCTCACATCACAGGGAGTGGAAGCGAACTGACAAGATGGCTGACACTGGGTACTGCTGTGGGGAGAACAAGCCCCTGCTGGGTGTTGTGCTCAAAACAACAGCAGGACACCACTGCCTGACATCCTGAAAGCCAACTTGCACTCCCTGCAGTGGAAGCACGTTCCATGGTGGGATATCTGGCTGGGTGGGAAGGAGGACTGACAGCTCTGACCATAGTTACCAGCAGCTCTTCTCACACACCCCCTTAACACAAACTACGCACAACTCACCTGGGAGAATGCATTGCCTCACACTCTAATTAAATATCCCACAAAGAACTACCACACTGGGTTATGCTGTGTGAAGCACAGGGACACTTTTGGGGCTTGTAGCCAAACAAACGCCAGGACAACACTGTCAGCCATCCTGTCAGCACAGGCACACTACCCCACAGGGAAGCAGAGTCAAAAGGAAGGAAGTATGGGCATGCTGGGAAGGGGGGTGTAGGCAATAGCATGATGGGAGTGGTAGTCACAGCTCAACATCCCCCACCAGCATGGCCCGGAAAGCTCATACTGAAGCATGCACACCTCACAGGGAGTGAAAAGCCACTTCAAAGATGTCTGACACTGGCCTCAGCTGTGGGGAGTACAAGGCCCTGCTGGGAACTGTGCACCAACAAACAACAGGATCACACTGTCAGCCATCTTGCCATTGCTGTCACACTCACACACAGTGAAGTCGACTCAAAAGGAAGGAAGTATGGGCATGCTGGGAAGGGGGGTGTAGGCAATAGCATGATGGGAGTGGTAGTCACAGCTCAACATCCCCCACCCGCATGGCCCGGCAAGCTCACACTGAAGCATGCACACCTCACAGGGAGTGAAAAGCCACTTCCAAGATGTCTGACAATGGTGCACTGTTGTGGGGAGCACAAGGCCCTGCTGGGAACTGTGCACCAACCAACAGCAGGACACCACTGACTGACATCCTGACAACCAACTTGCACTCCCTGCAATGGAAGCACGTTTCATGGTGGGATGTCTGGCCTGGGGGGAGGAGGAGTGCCAGCTCCGACTACAGCTACCAGCAGGCCCTTACACACACACCACTTCCACTGACTCCAAACAACACACCTGGGACCGTGCTCCACAAGAGAGTGAGTGAAAAGCCACTTCCAAGATGTCTGACAATGGTGCTCTGTTGTGGGGAGCACAAGGCCCTGCTGTGAACTGTGCACCAACCAACAACAGGACACCACTGACTGTCATCCTGAGAGTTAACCTGCACCCACTGCAAGGGTGGCATGCTTCATGGTGGGATTACTGGGCTGGGGGGAGAAGGAGGTCCGGATGTCAACCAAATACCACCAATGCTGGCCATACACACACCTACTCTGCAAAAACACATTGCACACGTGGGACCAGTCACTCCCAAAGTAAAAGCCCTGGCAAGATGGCTGACACATGGGCATGAGAAATTATGTGCCTGCAATTCACACCCATGCACTGGCCAACCCAAACACGTACACACTCACAGCCATTGCAACTCTATGTTTACACACACTGTCAGGGGATGCAGTGTCCATGGGTGCCCCCTGGCCTGGCTGTGAAGGTGTGACTTGCAGATGACAACTGTGGAGAATCAGACAAACTACATAGCACAAAACACACAGGAAGTCACAGAGACATCATTGACAGGGGACACCTGACAGTGAATGCAATGGACACACCAATATACCGGACACTGTACCATGGTGTCAGTCACACAAGTTGCGGTTGTGATCTGCATTCCACTCCCACATTGTTTGGCAACATATGCATCCTTCACACAACACACCACTCACTGTCACAGATACTGTAGACACAAGCACCAAGCTGGACTGCATTTGAGGAGACATGCTACTCACAGCAGCAGAACTGCAACACACACCACTGGCCATAACTGTCATGACAATGGAAAAGCCAGAGAGCTGCCGTGCCCAATCCTTATCACCATGGAGGACATTGACAAGATTAATCACGTTTGCACGTACAAAACTCAGCAACAACATCATTAGCTACGTTAACAACATCACTTGTATGAAATGAGACGTGAACTAGGAACCCAGACAACAACACAGATACTCCCAAGAGATCCCAGGCATACCGGACTGTGACCATGTTGTCCAGACACACCAATGTGACGCACAAAGACTGGCAAAAACTGCCACCACACATGTCCCAATCTTGTAAGATATCCTAAGTGGAATTGCACGTGTGTCCCAGTTAAAGGACAAATGTGGACAAGGATGACACACCTGTGTCAGGCACGTGATGGCCCTTGAGTAGCAATGGCCATGTACAGCCAATCTATACATGAGCTGGTCATGCACACACCTCAACATTCACATTGAAATGCTTCAGGTTGGCAGGACAATGTGCTACAACAATATCAACCTCTGGCTGTGACAGCTTAGCACAATGCAATGTACAGGCACGCATCCAGATGTACAGTCACAACTGTCATGTGTTTGAACCATTGATGCCTGTAGAAACATAACATACATTGTGTGTCTCTTCCAAACACAGGTGATGATGGGGACACAGCAGCAGATGATGAGGAGTCCCTGTCCCAGGCTCCGGTGGCCCCTGAGCTCTCTGGTGTGGAACAGCCTCTGCCCTCCTCGGATGGCGAAGACCTACCTGGCCCCTCCGGTGTGAGTCATCATGCAGCACCAGCAGGACCACCATCTGCACCCCCTGCACCCACTCCTCCAACATCTGCCAACACACAGACCACCCCCGCCGACACGGACAGACCAAGGACACTGAATGACAACAGCACAGGGACCCCGGCCCCCCGGGAAGCAACGGACAACAACCCCAGTACCAACACCCAAGGGGGCCTAGGGTCACCTGTGCATGCCACCACAGGTCCCGCACGTGTGGCCAGGGGTGGTGGGAGGGGTGGTAGGCAGAGGTCGCTGTTTGCAGAGGGGTCTGGACTGCATGATGACCCACAACTGGTACGCATTGCTTATGCGTACCAGAATAGCACCGGAGAGGTCAGCCAGGTAGTGGGGATCCTCAAGGACATTCAACAGCAGCAGGCTGCCCATCATGCCCGCTTGGGCTCACACATGTCCCGTGTGGAGACACACATGTCTGGCATGGAGTCCAAGTGGGACACATTGGAAGAACTGACAGCGGTGCAGAGGGACATATTGACATGCCTCCGCCAGATTAGCACCAACATGTCCACACCTCCCTGTGTGCCCACAACATCTGGTGCCGCAACAACTGCAACTGCCACAGGGAGGGAGGATGACTCTGGTGGAGAGTCCACTGCACCGCAGCGGCCTGCACGTGAGGGTCCCCCCAGAAAGAAGAGGGGTCGTCCGAGGAAGGACAACTGAGAGGCAGATGGCCATGTACATCCCCCAGGAACCCAACACCTGTTCTGGAAATTCTCCTTTGTGTGCAAACTGTTCACCCTGTCGAATGCAACCCAACTCTCCCACATGACATGGGGAGTTTAAGTTGGACTAATGTATCAGATGACTGTGGACTTTACTCAGGACATTTCTGCTACCAACACTTCCAACTCATCAGTGAACTTGGATTCCAATCTCAATGTACAGCACCCACCATCCTGTGCACTATCCTCACACATGTATGTAAATAAACTCACTAATACACCATACTTGCCTCTGTTGTGATTCCAACGTGGTATTTTGTCATGGAGATGATGATCTGCTAAATGACACTGTGCATGCTAACTGCTACAGCAATTCCAACACCGTCATGTGAGTCATGGCGACGTGACACATATGAGGGAGACACACCACTAGGGCAACACAACACATACACACCAGGGCCATCTGACTCATCGCCTACACTGATGTTGCCAGGAAATACAGTGGAATGCACAGACACCACACCTATTCAGAGTCTGTGTTAACTAGCCCACATGTGCAGTAAGCAAATGTCAGTCAGATGTGTGACCACAGACAACGCACATCCCAAAGTGAAGCACAGGTTTATTACACATTTGCAACATGTTATTTCCACTACAGATGCAAGGTAATCCCAAGTGGCAGTGTCCACACAGTCAACAAGTGTTGAAGAAATAAAGTCCAGGGGTGTGTGGCACATCACCTGTAGGGAAACGACTGCTTCCACCCTGGAAGTTGAATCATGGTGTCAGGGGATCACAGTTGACCAAACAACTCTGAAAGTACCCTGTGAAGGACAGACATGACACACAGTCAAAAGCACTGAAGAACAGGACAGAACTGCAATACTCATGCCCAATACATGTCACAAGATACCTACACAAAACCAAGTTAGCATGTCAACACTGTTGGGGAGTACAGACTACCTGTAAGGACACATCGCTGCACGCATCCAGTCAAGTAGCACATGGCCACACTCAAACAGCAACAGAGCACCACCAACACATATCATGCAAACTCAAATCATTGACATAACATCTCTGTATACTCACATTCAGCTGAAGAAGTTGGTGATGAGCTGTGTGCGGACATCACCCTCATCATCATCATCATCACTGGCATCGTGGCCCAGGCCAGGATCCTCCACAGGTGGCGGATGTTGGTCATTGTCATCCAGGATGAGAGGCAACTCCTTCCGCACTGCCAGGTTGTGTAGCATGCAGCAGACGATGAAAATCTTGCACACCTTTGCAGGGGCATATGGGAGGGCCCCTCCTGTCTTGTCCAGGCAGCGAAAGCGGCTCTTCAGGAGACCAAATGTCCGCTCGATCACTCTCCTGGTCCGACCATGTGCCTCATTGTAGCGCATCTGGGCTGGTGTCACAGGGTTCCTGAAGGGTGTCAGCAACCACGGCATGTTGGGGTATCCGGAGACACCTACATACAGACAATTGCACAATAGCTGAGTTGGAAAAGAGGGTGGAATACAACATTGCAGAACACACACAATGGTACAAAGTCAGTACACACCGACAAGCCAGGCAAGCTGGTTCTGCATCTCTGACATCATCCTCGGGATGCGACTACTCCTCATTACGTAGGCATCGTGTGCAGAACCGGGGAAATGGGCACACACATGTGAGATGCTCATATCTGCAAGACATACCACCCGAGCATTGATAGAATGGAACATTTTCCTGTTCCTGTATGCCTGCTCATGTGCCTGTGGTGGTACCAAAGCCACATGTGTCCCATCAATGGAGCCGATGACATGTGGCATCCTCCCCAGGGCATAGAAGTCACTCTTGACGTCAGTGAGTTGTTGACGTTTAGGGAAATAGATGTACTGGTTCAAGTATGTTAACAATGCCTCCAAAACATTGCGTAGCACACGGCTGCACATGGTCTGTGACATCCCACCAACAGACGCCACAGTGTGTTGAAAGGTACCGGTGGCAAAGAAGTGTAGGGCGGCCATCACCTTCACCTTGGGGGTCAGCGCTGTAGGGTATGGCCGGCCAGCTAGCAAATGTGGGGCCAACCGCCCCGCCAATTCCTCAATCAGCGGCCTGTTGAAGCGGTACCGTCGGATGCAGTCACGTTCCACCATGGTTGCAAGTTCAGGGAATGGTCTATGGACAGCTGGTGCCCTGCAGTACATAGGTGAACAAAGAAAGATTGTCAGTCACCCCACATATGTGGCATTGACCATACTAAATATCACATGATACATCATTACGAGACACAAGTACTTGATGTGTGTGCCGTTCTGTATGGACATATATGGCACCTACATGGCCATCATCTAACATCTCAGTTCAACATGTGTTGACAATAAGTTCCAGGTTGTGCTATGGGAAATCATTAGGCTGTGTCACAGTACCCATGTGCTGCTGTCACATTCCAAACACACACCACAGTGACAAGTGAGGACAGATGTGCCCCAGGCATCACAGCTCTTTGACAGGTAGATTCCCAGGGACCCTGTATTGCCACATGGACACTGGCATGACATGGCGTATCATGTACACGCCAGCAAAACAACCATGACTCCCACAGGTAGTGGCCCCTGTTGCCTCTGCAGGACAGACATGGACGTCTGTGACACACACACGCACAACATCAAAGTCGATGCACAAACAACGTGGATGTGGAGACTGTCTCCCATTGTGCACATGGAATCAGAGACATCTGGAACACAACATGCACACAGACTGTGGAGGGCCATCACAATTGTGGCAATGGGTCACCCTGTGACGTACATACCATCCCACATGGGACTCAGGGTGTATGTGACATAACATACACATATACAACCTGGAAATGTGACCATGCCACATGCTCTGAACTGAACAGTTGCACATCACAGTGGTCATGTGCACAACACACAAAGGATTCTGTCCCCATGAACATGTGCACAGCCTGGGAGTGGCTGCCCCCAAGTGCCACCCAACAAACCACATGTTGACCCCCATACACACACAGGTAATGCAGCCTTACATTCCTTAGGATACAGTGTGGACAGGCTGTGGTGTCATAGGTGTGCCCCTGAGTACCTGGCAAGTAATTGTGGCTGGCATACGTTCACCTGTGACAACCATGGTGACATATGCGAGTGACTTGTACAGGGACGCGTCGTACAGCAATGGACCGATCGGTGCGCACGCATTGGCCATTGCATATGATGTTGACGGATGTGTGTTGTGTTTCGAAATACGTGTCGTACAGCAATGGACCGATCGGTGCGCACGCATTGGCCATTGCATATGATGTTGACGGATGCGCGTTGTGTGACGTAATACGCGTTGTACAGCAATGGACTGATCGGTGCGCACGCATTGGCCATTGCATATGATGTTGACGGATGCATGTTGTGTGACGTAATACGCGTCGTACAGCAATGGAACGATCCGTGCGCACGCATTGGCTACGGACTGACATGGTAACGGACGCGTATTTGAAGCTTTTGTGAGTCGGATGCAGTGAATTCAGTTGGCCACCCACAACAATGTTGCAAATTCATGGGTGTCATCAAGTTGAAATTTTGAAGGATGCTGTAGGCGTGTATTAGTGGTGCAATTCCATGGATTGGCCAGATTCAGAAGATGCAAACAACTTGGACCTATCACATTGGACACATGGGACAGTATCTGCCTCTGCAGCACACATATAATGCTGGCTGTTCCCCTGAGAGCTTACTTGCCTGCACTACATGCTCCAGGACAACATCTGCCAACACCACTGCTGCTGTCTCTGCATCCTCTGGCTACTGCAATGGCACGTACTGTGGAGAGAGCCCCAGCCTTCAGCACTTAGGAGAACCAGGCCCTGCTGGACAGCCTCCTTCCACAGTACAGCAAGCTGTATGGGAAACCAGGGGAGCAGGTGAGTGTGCTGTCCACTGCCTTACTAATTGTGCATGTTGTCTGACTAGCAAGACTTACAGTGTGTACACCAGTGGCTAGCATGCTCACTGAGTAGTTGTCACCCCCAAAGTGTGTAGTTACATGCACTGAACAGGTATAGTGCAGTAACAGTGCATTCCAACAAGGTTTTACTTCCCAGGCAATGATACCATTTAGTAACTGCTGGACAACTGTTCATAGCCATAGTTGCACTACCTGTGTACATCATATGCCCCTGTGATTGAGACATGTATATCCAACTGTGTGATGCACGGATATGTTGCATGTGTAATAATGGCCTTTTCACTTTGTCATCCTCACAGGTTGATGCCCACCAGAAGCAGGAGATCTGGCTGACCATCGCCCGGTCAGTACGATCTGTGGGGGTCTACAGGCGCAGGATCCGCAACTGCCAGAAGAGGTGGCAGGACCTTCGTGGCTGGACCCGGAGGATCGCAAGGGTCCAGATGAAGCTGTCGCCTCCTCGCAGGAGGGGCGGACACCGGACCCTGACCCCCCACATGCTCCAGATTCTGGCGGTGGTCTTCCCTGACCTGGATGGGCAGCTGAAGGCCAGACAGCAGCAAGGAGGGGGTAAGTGCTAGCCTTTTCTGGGTACTATGACTAACATGCTCTATGCACTCCTTTAGCCTGGTTCCACTTCCACAGTACGACTGACTTGTCATCCTGGACTCATGTCCCTCACTTGTGTCATGCCCCCTCCTCATCTGATACACAGGTGTGGCCCTTACAGTCTGTGACTTAGGTCACTTGGGTACTGTGTACTTGCAGTTACCTGTGGTTCAAGTTGGGGACAGCATCAGTTACAGGAACTTTGTTGTGGGCTGCATGGGTGGTACAATTGCTCACACAATGCCTGTGATCTGACATGTACTCTGGGTATGGCTTTAATATGTGTTCCAATTGCTGCTCTGACTCACCACATGTCTGGGGTATGTGCCACACACCCATGCTGCTGCAGAGACCAAGGTAGGAGCCTCAGAAGTATGTACATCATGTGTGTGACACATGCATAGCCACCTGCCTAGTGTTCAGGGTAATACCATGTTGCACATGGGCCAGGACTGTAATGCCTACTCCGGACATCGAAGGCACTCTGTACTCCCACTCCCGTGTGTCAGCATACATATTGGGCATTGTGAAGAGTGCACTCAGGTGTCTGCCTCTGTGTCACCGTGGTGTGGCCTTGCTTTTTGGACTCCTGGAGTGTTTAACAATTAGGAGTGGCCAGCCATCTGAGTTGTGACTATAGGATCTGCACATTGGTTAATGCATAGGTCTCTGATCCCTTGACTGTGCACAATGGTGTATGAAACATTGAGGTGCAGGCAGCTTTGGTTCATTCTCATCAGACGGTGAAGTGCTCATGTGTATGGATTTGTGTTTGCAGTCACTCAAATGTCTCATTTGAATGACGTGGGATCATCTTAGTCCTCATGATGTGGGTGGCCAGGGGTGCACATGTGCAATTGTCAGCTACAGGGCTTGCATTCCCAAAACTTCCATGATTGTGACACAGTGCAGACTGGTGTTGTGTGTATGCACTGCCCCTGTGACAGGAGACAGTTATGACTGACTTGCCAGACAGGCCTGTGCCATGACATTCAACTTGCAAAGGGTGATTCAGCAGTAGTGTGATATGTCCTGCATGCACACCATTGTCGCATTGTCTATCAGGACATGAGGACATCATTGTGTCTGGTGATGGAACCAAAACCCGCATATCGACAGAGACTCTGCCCATCACTTTTCCTGACACATGTACTGAGTCAGTGGCAGGAGATGGCATGTGTTTGGAGTGACACATTTCCATATGCTCTCTTGGATGTCCAACAACTGTGTATGTGGTGCATGTGTGCACATATGATTAGTCGCATACAACAGGCACCAGACAGATGGGTGCATGGACAGGTAGGACATGAGTGGCATGAATGACATTCAGGCAGACAATGGGCTTCTTCAAATCAGTGTCAGCACTTATTGCAATGTCTAGCAAATGATGGCAGGGCTTGCTCTGTGATGTGCTGTACTTACTGTGGTGTGTGTGGTCAGTACAGGTGACTAATGTTGCTCTGTTTATCCTGATTGTTTGCAGATACATCCGCGGCAAGAGGAGGAGACAGCTCCACGGACCAAGAGGAGCGGCAGAGCCAGACTGGGTCCACTGCAGAGGAGACCGAGGGACCCAGTGGCACGGAGGGTGAGGGGAGCCACACTGAGGAGACCTCAGCTATGACCACCTCGGCTGAGGTACACAGCACTTCCAGTGAGGACTCCCTTGTGGAGGCGGGTGTCAGCAGACCACAGACAGAATCGAGCAAGTCTGTCCCCGCCACCACCACCATCTCCACCCTCCCATCTGCTCCCATCACTCATGTCCGTGGAGGCTCCCGTGTAGGGGAGCATGTCTCCTTCATGCCAGGCATCACACCCCCTGCCTCTGTCTCCCCTGCTGCCCTGAGTGTGGAGTCTGTGGACTTGCTGAAACAGATCCATGTAGGGCAGACATCAATGCTGAGTGTCCTCTATGCACACACGGGTCTGTTGACACAACTGGTGTCATTCATGGAGGGCATGTCATCTGGCATGTCTGCCCTACAATGGACCAATCAGTCCATGGCCTCCTCACTGACGGCAGCAGTGTCCCTCCTGCAACAGTCCCTCACCCCTCCTACCTCTGCCCCATCCACAATGCCCAGCACCCTACCTGTCCCAAGCACACACACACCGGCACAGGCACGCACCAGCACAGACACAAGCAGCAGACAGACACACACGCCAAAATCCAGACGCACACGCACGCACAGTAAGGGGTCTGATACCTCACTCACAGGGGATGGGGCCCAGACACACACACACACGCATCCATGAGCACTCCGCAGTCCTCAGTTACCTCTCCCTCCAAAACCCCTTCCCTTGCCTCACCTGCAACCCCCCCCTCCCAGAAGCTCTTCCTCTGTGAGCTTGGCCTCTTCCCCACAGACCCATCTGACCCAACGTACAGGCGGAAGAGGTGACCACCACACACAGAGGGGAGTGCCCCTCACACCCGGACACCCTCCCCCAGGCACAGGCAGACTGAGGACCCCATTAGGAAGTCCCCCCGGACCAGGAAGGGCAAGACCCCACCACCATCACCACGCAGCTCCACCACACAGTCTCTCTCCTCCATCCCCCAGGCCACCACTCCACAGGTTCCCCCACCACATCCTGCCCCAGGTTCCCCCACACAACCATACCGCATCCCCAAACTGCTTAGGCCCTCCCTCCCTACCACTTGCTCTTCCACCCCCAACCCAGACGCTTGGCCTGTTTGTGCCACTGGTGTGGAGACCGGGTCCCCCCCCTGTGTCCTGCCCACCTCATCTGCCCCCCCTTCCACTCCCTTGGAGTTATGCACTGCAGTGGAGTCCACAACCACCCCGTCTGACTTGGGCACTGCAGTGGGGACCCAGTCCACTCCATCTGACCGGCCCACTGCAGTGGTGCCAGCACCCACACCATCTGACTTGTGCCCTACAGTGGTGCCGGCCCCCACTGAGTCAGACATCTCCACTGCAGTTGCCGGTGACACTCCTGCACCCACCAACCCTTCACTGCCTCCTTCTGGCATCCCCTGATCCTGTCCCTGCGGTGCCTGGCCTGCCCCTTGTATGCCCCTCCGAGGGGGATGTCCCCTGTCCGTACCACTGCAGGCAAGCAATGGGTGACAAGTTGTCACATGTCACCCTGTTCGGACTGTGAATGTGGACTGGCCATTGGCCTTAGTTTCTTTTGGACTTCCAATTTTTCATTGACATTGGCTGAATAAAGCGTCTTTTTGTTTACTAGTGGTTTTGCTTTTGTTGTACATGATGTAGATGAGTATCATCATGCATTTGCTGTTGTAATAGTGTTCAGATCAGGAAAATGAAGTGTTGCTGTGATGGACTCCATGTGGTCCATGGGATATGTGTCCTAATCTAGTCTGGATCCATAGCATCCTTTGCTGCAGTCTGAGGGTGTAATGTTCAGCATTTGACACAGGGATGTACGTTTTGCATTTGTAATTTAACATCTGTGGCTTACACTGATGCACATCTGGTGGGCTTACCACTGTTCAATGTTTCTATTTCCCTGACTGTGTGCCCATCTCCACTGGACATGCAGTTTAGCACATCAATGTTGAAGGACTCATCTGTGTATACAGTGCAACTTGCTTGACACATGTTTTGGGTATATGCAGATGACTGAAGTGACACTCCCGTACCCAGGCTGATGTGAGCAGAGCCTTCAGTGTGTTGTAATTGTTGACTCACTGACCGGGTGTTCTGCTGACATGTTTGAGTCGTGCACAGACAAGGTTTGGCACAGCGGACCTTCCACAGGAGTGGAGTGCCCTCATGGCAGTGTGTAATCCTGTGACATTGCCTGGGCCCGTGTTGTGTGTTGTGTAAGCATGTCTGTGTGTGTTCCCTTCCCTTTTCCTACACAGGCTGTGTCCCTACGGATGTTCCTGTTTGTGATGCTTGCTGAGTTGTCCTGTGTTCATCCAGCATCTTGGACCTGGTTTCTCCGTGATGTGGGTGCATGGCAAACTAATGTTCATCAGGTTGTCATCCCTAGTTGTCTTTGTTGTCAGGGCTGGGGATGTGGGCAAACGCAGATGGGACACAGTCAGGATTCCCCTTGGCACTTGTTGGTTACACAAGTCATGTAATTTACAGTTTGTGGTAGCTTTCAGTGATTGTGACACGTTGTGTGTGTGACTGCTGCCACTCCTCAGGGTCAGAGCTGCAATGTTGGAAGTTGTCTACGTGTGTTCTTTGTGGGTCACCTTGGCTTCTTCATTGGTGTGTGACTGTGGCCGGGATCCCATTGATTGGGGTGGATTTCACGTCATGCCCATGTACCGCGTACTGTGCAGTGTGTCAGACATTCACGAGTCTTGTTGACTGGCCAGGTGTGATGGGTTTCTGCACCTTAGTTCCCACAACCACCCCTGGGATTGTCATGGGTGCATGTGCAATGTCACCAGTCCATGTGAGCTTCACTGCTGCACATTGGTGGAGATCAAGGTGTGTGGTGTTGAGTGTGTGCAAATGTGAGTTGTTGCATGGCTAGACCCCTACCTCCATATTGGCCTTGGCTGACAGGCCGTGCTGATTGATTTGTGCTTGTGTAGGTGTGATGGTAGTTTGTTGCTCAGGACACATGGCTGTGGTTCACAGTGTGAACGACATCTACCTTTGTCATCACAGTGGGATTATCATGCAGGCTAGTGTCACCACAATGTGGGGTCCCTGGGGGTAGTGCTGTGGTGGGTCTGTCTCTTGCTGTGTTAGTTGCTGTTCCTACAAGCTTGTGTGACATGTGTTATTTGGGCTCCCTCTCATCTAACAATGCCTGATTGCCCACATAGGGGAATCGAATCCATGAGTTACTTTTGTATGGCACTGTATACACATCTGTGTAATTGGAATTCAGGCCTCCTCATGTGTTGTGTGGTTGCCTGGGGACACTGGCACACCTCCCCATCACCTGTTGTGTTTGATATGCAGTGTGAGGCTGCCTGTTTGTGTTTGTGCATCTGCACCACTGCATTGGCATATCTTTTGTGTGCCATTGCCTGTATGTTGTTTGGAGGATTTCCCATGCTGTCCCTGGAACTCCTAGGTCATCAGTCAGCACAATAATCATGGTTTGTATGTCCCATTGCTGCCATGGTATGGTATTTGTTCACCTCACATCTACAGTCTCCACAGGATATCTACATTTGTGTGTCCATTAGTGCAGATATGTGGGTCTGCATTATGATGGTCACTTCTGGCATTGTGTAATTGATAAATGGAGACAATGTCAGTCCCCATGGGTGATGTTTATCTGCACATGGCCAAAGGTATGTTTTATTTGCACTGCACTGTTTGCCTCACCCAATCTATGTTGCTATGGGACACAACCACTACTTTGCCACTGATGTGTTTGTTGTTCTGTGACCAGAAATCATCCATGCTGTTTGGCAGTTGCAGCTTTTTCCATGACAACACTTACCTTTTGGTCACTGTGATGATGGGGGTTTAGACCCCATTCCCACAGTGGTCATGGTCTGCTTGCATTGTGAAGGCCACACATTTTTGTGTGACACATGTGATAGGGGGTCACATTGTATGTTCAATGTCATGTTCAGTGTTGTAGGCATTTGACACAGACTACACACTCTTGTCATGATGTTGGGGGGATGTCTTTTGCTGACATTCCATATGTTGGAGTATACTGGTTGTGTCATGCATTACCCGTCCTATGAGTGGGGATGGTAGTAGTGGTAGGCATCCAGGCCCACATGAGTAGGGGTGGTGGTAGTGGTAGGCATCCATCCCCCCATGAGTAGGGGTGGTGGTAGTGACAGGCATCCAGCAGCCCCCCATGAGTAGGGGTGGTGGTAGTGGTAGGCATCCATCCCCCTATGAGTGGGGATGGTAGTAGTGACAGTCATCCAGCCCCCCATGAGTAGGGGTGGTGGTTGTGGTAGGCATCCATCCCCCTATGAGTGGGGATGGTAGTAGTGACAGGCATCCAGGCCCCCATGAGTAGGGGTGGTGGTAGTGACAGGCATCCAGGCCGCCATGAGTAGGGGTGGTGGTAGTGGTAGGCATCCATCCCCTTATGAGTGGGGATGATAGTAGTGACAGGCATCCAGGCCCCCATGAGTAGGGGTGGTGGTAGTGGTAGGCATCCATTCCCCTATGAGTGGGGATGATAGTAGTGACAGGCATCCAGCCCCCATGAGTAGGGGTGGTGGTAGTGACAGGCATCCAGGCCCCCATGAGTAGGGGTGGTGGTAGTGGTAGGCATCCAGCACCCATGAGTAGGGGTGGTGGTAGTGACAGGCATCCAGCCCCCCATGAGTAGGGGTGGTGGTTGTGGTAGGCATCCATCCCCCTATGAGTGGGGATGGTAGTAGTGACAGGCATCCAGGCCCCCATGAGTAGGGGTGGTGGTAGTGACAGGCATCCAGCCCCCCATGAGTAGGGGTGGTGGTAGTGACAGGCATCCAGCCCCCCGTGAGTAGGGGTGGTGGTAGTGGTAGGCATCCATCCCCCTATGAGTGGGGATGATAGTAGTGACAGGCATCCAGGCCCCCATGAGTAGGGGTGGTGGTAGTGGTAGGCATCCATCCCCCTATGAGTGGGGATGATAGTAGTGACAGGCATCCAGGCCCCCATGAGTAGGGGTGGTGGTAGTGGTAGGCATCCATCCCCCTATGAGTGGGTGTGAGAAGTTGGCCTGGTATATGCTGTTCACTAATTAAAGTGGACACCTTGCACCAGAACAATTCGACTCTTATGGTAGATAGGTTTAAGACAACCTTTATAGAAAGTTATCCTAGTGGTAGCTGTGGAGAGCAGCCTTCAGGCTAAGTCTTGAAGGAATGTAAAGCAGCTTGTTTTACCACACAATCTCTTGAATCACCAAATGAAAAGACACCACACAGGTATATATATCAATTATATATGTATTTATTAATAAACACTCTCTACTAATCTCTTTATGAGATTAGAAGTCAGGAACATATGTACAAGTCAAATGTTATCAAAATAAGTTTAGCACAATCGAATATCACAATCTTAGTTTGCTAGACCTAGGTCTAGGGCATCTAGAATCGAGGGACCCCCAAGAACCACCCCAGGTAGTTTGTAGGAGACCCACAGGGGACGGACGCGGTGACCTGGCACAGGTGCGAGTCCTCTGCGAGTCTATGCGCTCAGATGCGATTGAGATTTCAATGTTAAAGGTCCCTTGCATGTTCGAGGCGAACACACCGATCGGTCCTTGTACGAGTCGAAGGATACAGTTCTAGATAGTGTTACAAAGGAGATGGACGCGGTGTGTCTAACACAGACGCAAACCCTGTATGAGTCAGCGCAATTGTCGCACTTAGAAAATTAGAGTTTTAGGACACTTCGAGGGAAGCTACAAGCAAGTCACTTACAGGGTAAGTAGTTCTAGGGCCCACACCCACAGGAGCACCGTAGTGCTGAAGTTACCTCACCCAGGGAGCCGGGTGCATAGGTGTCCTTTGGTGTCGGGTCGCGGCGTCGTTTTCAATGGGAGCCAGTGAAGACTTGCTGCTTGCGGCGACAGGAGAAGTGTCCGGAGGAATCCAAGCCTGGATTCGGAAGATGGAAGACCTGAAAGCAGAGGGGACAGTGTTCAAAGTCCCTTGGCAGTGACTCGGGGCACGGAAGATGGATGCCCACCGTCATCGCAAGATTCAGGTCGTTCGCGGGTGCCTTGACTCTTCAGCCACGAGGTCCAGGAGGCGTCGATGACAACCAGGAGCTGGATTCGGCGTGTCCCATGATGACTGCAGCTTACTGCGATGCTGGCGACTCGATTAGAGCCAACAAGCCTTGGTAACAGCAAGTCTCGGGGAAAGTGCAAAGAGGCAATGGCGCAGACCAGCAAGGTCTGTGGGACTCACCCAGCGAGGTTAAGTCAGGGCAGGCCTGGAGCAACCAGGGGAACCCTTTGGTTTCTTTAGAAAGTCTTCTAGGGACCCCCAAGCTGGCTGGCAAGGGATCGCGAAGACGCCTTGGGAGGATTCGCTCACAGGGGCCCACGGTCACTTGGGACGTGGTAGGCCTCTGATCTTCAAAGGGAATCCTGCTGGAGGCTAGGACCACATGTGGTCCAAAGCACAAGTTCGTGAAACGTTGTGAAGGGGTTGCACTCAACAATAGTGCACGGTACCCAGGGGTCGCGGTTCCTCGTTACTCTTGGGGTCCACTGGCCTCAGCTTCACTGGGGACTCACGATGGCCTTTGAGAAGTCAGGAAATCTACTTCTTGGGCTGCAGAGACTTCGGACTCCGGCGGGAGCGGCGTAGTTTGCGACCGTCGTTTGTAGTTTTTGGTGCCTGCCAAGCAGGGGAGTCACTCCTTGACTCCAAGGGAGATTCTTCAGTCTTCCAAAGGTAGTGGAACGTCGAAGGTCCGGGATTCGTCTTCAGAGCGTCGTCCAGGGAAATCTAGGGTGCTATGCACAGGTTCCCCCTCTTATACTAAAAGAAAGGGAGGGACTAGCTCTATGACCCTACCTATGGGAGGGTCAGGGGAGTGGGTGGCTACACCCACTTCCCTTTGTCCAGTTTCATGCCAGAGCAGGGACAGGTAGCCCCTGAGCCGGTTTGAACTGGCATATGCACAGAGGAGCCTTCTGCTCCCCCAGTGCAGAATTTCAAAGCACTCTAAGAGTGCACCCACCCAGCCCCAATACACTAAACCCTGTCTGGAAGGTGGTCACACCCCTTGGGACAGGATATCTATTGTTGGGCTTCCTCCACTGCGAGTGTTGGTCATCAGCAGGAGGGCAGCCCAGTGTCTGTGACTGGTGGCATCCATTTTGTGATGCCAGGGCTCTGCAGGATTCTACCGCGTTTCCACAGTAGGTACATGTCTATCCCTCTAGAAGGGTGGAATGCTACCCCCGCCGCCAGGACTGGCGGGGGGGTAGTATTCCAAGATGTTTGACACCAAACACGACATGTTTCGATGCAGCCATTCCAAAGTTAGCATTCTACCGCGAGGATATAATGCACTTAAAAGTATATGGTTTAACCGCATCCACAAACAGCACCAGAGAATGGACTCCGAGAGCTGCAGAGGGGCCCTGCTCAGGCAGAGGCCCCCCCTCACATAGAAGCCAAGCACCCTGCCCTCAGGATTGATAGGGCCTGCCTTAGGGGTGACTGATAGGTTTATATGTGTGTGTAGGAGAGATATAGGGGACCTATATCTCAGTGAGGGGTGCTAGCACTTCCTCACCCAGGCTGCAGTAGCAGGCCTGTGGTGTCAGATTTAGTCTGCTTCCCAGGGGTGGCATAATACATGCTTCAGCCCCTGTTAGGCCTGTGAAGTACCTATGCCCTTGGTACCTAAGGTACCATATACCAGGGACTCATAAGGTACCACAGTATCCAATCACTAGTGCACCTAGAGTGCACTCCAAATCGTTTAGAGAGAACAGAGAGGCTGGGGCCCTGATTAGCAGGGTCCCAGCCAGACTACAGCCAGAAACCAGTGTAAACATCAGAAAAAAAGTGGGCGCAACATAAGAGGCAGATCCTACTCTCCTACACAACCCCCCCCCCAAACGCAGGGACACTAAACTAACCTTGACCAGTTGAGTCTTCGTGTTCAAAGTGGAAATACCTTGAGAGTCCATCTGCATTGGCATGTTGGGTCCCAGGTCTATGTTCCACTGTATAGTCCATCCCCTGTAGGGAAATGGACCACCTCAAAAGTTTTGGGTTTTCTCCTTTCATTTGTTTAAGCCATAGGAGGGGCTTGTGGTTAGTCTGAACTATGAAGTGAGTGCCAAACAAGTATGGCCTCAGCTTCTTCAGGGCCCACACCACAGCAAAGGCCTCCCTCTCTATAGCTGACCAACGTTTCTCTCTAGGGGTCAGCCTTCTGCTAATGAAAGCTACTGGCTGGTCTTGACCTTCATCATTCAGTTGAGACAGTACAGCTCCCACACCCAGCTCAGAAGCATCTGTTTGGACAATGAACTTTTTGGTGTAGTCTGGACTCTGTAAGATGGGGGCAGTGCACATGGCCTGCTTTAGGTCTTCAAATGCCTTTTGACAGCTAGCTGTCCACTGAACCTTTTTTGGCATTTTCTTTGAGGTCAGATCATTCAAGGGGATCACTATAGATCCATATCCCTTGACAAACCTCCTATAGTACCCAGTCAGGCCTAAGAAGTCTCTCACCTGTGTCTGGGTGGTTGGAGCAACCCATTCCATTATGGTTTGGATTTTGCTCTGTAAAGGCTGAACCTGGCCTCCACCCACAAGGTGGCCCAGGTATACAACCTGACTCTGCCCTATCTGGCACTTAGTGGCCTTGATAGTGAGGCCTGCTTTCTGCAGGGCCTCCAAAACATTCCTGAGGTGGACCAGGTGATCCTGCCAGGAGGAACTAAAGACAGCAATATCATCTAGATAAGCTGAGCAATAAGTTTCCATCCCTGTCAGAACTTTATTCACCAACCTCTGAAAAGTGGCAGGTGCATTTTTCAATCCAAAGGGCATCACCACAAAGTGGTAGTGCCCACCAGGGGTCGAAAATGCTGTCTTGGCTTTTGCATCATCAGCTAATCTGATCTGCCAGTAGCCAGCTGTTAGGTCAAACGTGCTTAGATACTTGGCTGAGGCCAAAGTATCAATCAGCTCATCTGCCCTTGGTATGGGATAGGCATCAGTCCTAGTGACTGCATTGAGGCCTCTGTAGTCTACACAAAACCTCATTTCTTTCTTACCACCCTGGGTATGAGGCTTGGGTACCAGGACTACTGGGCTAGCCCAAGGGCTATCTGAAGGCTCAATTACACCTAGCTCCAACATTTTCTGGACTTCAGTCCTGATACAGTCCCTGACATGGTCAGGTTGCCTGTAGATTTTATTCTTGACAGGCAGACTGTCTCCAGTGTCCACCTCATGGGTGCACCAGGAAGTCTGACTAGGGGTCAGGCTAAACATATGTCTATACTGTTGCAGAACTTGCCTGCACTCAGTTTGCTGATGGTCAGTGAGGCTGCTTGCCAAAGCAACACCATCTACTGACCCATCATCAGGGTTCTGAGAGAGCAGGTCAGGGAGAGGGTCACTCTCCTCCTCCTGGTCCTCATCAGTTGCCATGAGCAAGCCCATGTCAGCCCTGTCAACATATGGCTTTAATCTGTTGACGTGGAGCACCCTCAGGGGGCTCCTGGGAGTTCCAAGATTCACCAGGTAGGTGACTTCTCCCTTCTGTTCAACTATTGTATGGGGGCCACTCCACTTGTCCTGGAGGGCTGCTGGGGCCACAGGCTCCAACACCCACACTTTCTGTCCTGGCTGGTATACAGTCAGTACAGCCTTTTGGTCATGCCAAGCTTTTTGTAATTCTTGGCTGGCCTCCAGGTTTTTGGTTGCCTTTTTCATGTACTCTGCCATCCGGGAGCGGAGACCAAGTACATAGTCCATCACATCTTGTTTGGGGGCCTGAGAGGTAACTCCCAGCCCTCTTTTACCAAACACAGTGGACCTCTCACAGGATGCCCAAACAGAAGCTCAAATGGGCTGTAACCAACCCCCTTCTGTGGAACCTCTCTGTATGCAAACAACAGGCAAGGAAGAAGAAGGTCCCATTTCCGCCTAAGCTTCTCTGGGAGTCCTTTAATCATTCCTTTCAAGGTTTTGTTGAAGCGTTCAACTAAACCATTGCATTGTGGGTGATAGGGTGTGGTGAACTTGTAAGTTAGACCACACTCCTTCCACATTGCTTTTAGATATCCTGGCATGAAGTTGGTACCTCTGTCAGAAATGACCTCCTTTGGGAAACCCACTCTGGAGAAGACTCCAAGGAGGGCTCTTGCCACCACAGGGGCTGTGGTGGTCCTCAGGGAATTGCTTCTGGGTACCTGGTGGCATGATCCACTACCACCAGGATAAACCTGTGCCCAGATGCAGTTTGAGGGTCAAGGGGACCAACAATGTCAATCCCTACCCTTTCAAAGGGTATCCCCACCACAGGTAGTGGTATCAGGGGGCCTTTGTTGTGCCACCTGCCTTACCACTGGCTTGGCATGTGACACAGGAGAGACAAAACTCCTTTGTGTCCTCTGACATATGTGGCCAATGAAAATGTGGAACAAGCCTGTCCCAGGTCTTGTTTTGGCCCAAGTGTCCTGCTAAAGGGATGTCATGTGCTAGGGTCAAGAGGAACCCCCTAAACTTCTGAGGTATTACCATCCTCCTGGTGGCTCCAGGGGCTGGATCTCTACCCTCAGAATATAGGAGTCCCTCATCCCAATAAACTTTATGGGACCCACTAGCACACCCAGCAGCCTCAGCAGCAGCCTGCTGTCTGAGGGGTTCAAGAGAGGGGCATCACTGTTGCTCCTTACTCAGATCTTCCCTAGAAGGGCCCCCTGCCCCCAAGAACTCAACCTGATCAGGCTCAAGTCCCTCTGGGGCAGTTCCTTCTTCAGGATCTGCTTCACCTCCCTCTGGGGGTGAATCTGTGATCTGAGACAGAGGGAAGGCACTGCCTTTACCCTACTGCTCCTCCTCTTGGGAAGCATCTGGTCCATTGTTCCAGGATCCAGAGCTGGTTCAGTGTTATGCATTCTTGCTTGTGACCTGGTCACAGCAAATACCTCTGCAGGGATGCCCAACATCTCAGCACGAGTCCATAACTCTACTTCAGACCAGGCTGAAGTCTCTAGATCATTGCCCAATAGACATTCGACAGGGAGGTCTGCACTGACTACAACCTTCTTGAGGCCAGTTACCCCTCCCCAGGAGAAATTCACAACTGCCAGACTATGGTTGGTCTTGACATTGCTTGCATTGGTCATCTGGTACATTTCGCCCAGGATGATCTGTCCAGGGTCCACAAGATCCTCTGCCACCATGGTGACACTAGCACCCGTGTCCCTAAATGCCAAAGCCTGTTTGCCATTTATTACAGGCTGCTGTTTGTATTTGCCCAGATTACTGGGGCTTACTAGGAAGGACATATTAAGGTCTCCCTCACAAATCAGCATTGCCTGAGTGGGCACTCTGACTAGGTCAGAGTCCACTTCAGAACCCAGGGTCAACCCTACTACACCCTTATTCTGAGTACTACCTCCACCAGTAGCTGAGCTAGGGGGAACAGTTGCCTTAGGGGCAGGCGTGGTGGTGGTTTGGTCTTTGGACTTGTTACAGTCAGAAGTCCAGTGCCCTTTCTGTTTACAGAATTTGCACCAGGGCTTCTTTTGGCCTTTTCCCTTGTTGGATAGTGACTCCCCACCAGATGCAGATTTTTGGGGCCCTTGTGAAGACTTCTGGTCTTTTGACTTATCCCCACCTTTCTCAGAGCCCTTAGGATCTTGCTTCTTGGTGTCACCCCCTTGGTTCTGGGGTTTCTGCCTCACCCTGGTTCTGACCCATTTGTCTGCCTTCTTTCCCAATTCTTGGGGAGAGGTCAGATCTGAGTCCACCAGGTATTGATGCAACAACTGGTTCTGGCAATTATTAAGGATCTGTTCTCTCATCATCGGATTATACAATCCCTTGAAATCAGTAACCCTACTGCCAACCAGCCAACCCTCCAGAGCCTTGGTTGCACAATCAACAAAGTCAGTCCAGTCCTGAGTCTGTGCCTTCTGGGTGTCTCTGAACTTCAACCTGTACTGTTCAGTGGTTAAGCCAAACCCATCTATCAGTGCACTCTTCAGGACTTCATAATCGTCAGCATCCTCTTCTCTAACAGTGAGGAGCTTGTCTCTACCTTTATCTGAAAAGGAGAGCCACAAGATTGCTACCCACTGCTTTTGGGGGACCTGCTGTACTCTACAGGCCCTCTCAATAGCAGTTATCCACTTGTGGATATCATCCCCACTCTGGTAGGGAGGAACAACCTTGCTCAGGTTCCTATGGTCTGGAATATATTTTCTGCCTCTAGGGACACTGTTGCTGCCACCAAGGGTTCTAACCCCTCTCTTCTAGAAGCTCTCTGGATCTCCAGGGCTTCTCTATCCAGTGCCAACTGCTTGGTTCTGAGGGCAACTCTTGCTTCCTCATACTGCAGCAGTTTGCACATTCTTTCAGAGGAGGTCTCTCTTATGGGAAAGTATGAGTTCCTCTGGTGGACAAATTCTCTGCCAGAGTGATAAGAGTGCTCAGATTCCCTGGAAGGGGACCTATGCCTCTCATCCACTCTGTCAGTTCTCTTAGGGAGAATTCCTCTGTCCTTTTCAGGCCCCTTGAGGCCTGGCCCTTCAATCACAGAGTCCTGGTCATTCTGATTTTCATCATCTGACCCAGATACTGTAATTGACCCACCCACTGATTCAGACCCATTAGCTCCTAGAGCCAATCTAAGATCATCTGCTGTCAGGGTTGAGGGACTCTGTCATAGCCTCAGGTGTCTTTCAACACACATGGCTCTCAAGTCAGAGAAAGCCATGTCCTTATACTGAGGCTGAGTGGATCCACTGGTTCCACCCTTTAAGGACATTCTAGTGTTGTGCAGTGTTGTACTACCTACACTAGTTTGTGGCCTACTGATACTAGCTTGAGCTGTAGAAAGGGTGTGCTATCCCTTGGCACACAGCTCTAAGTTCAGTAGAACTTACTGATACTAAGCTTGACTTTATATGTACCTTGAGTACCTATAGTGGTTTTCAGTTAGTAATTCAAATAGAGATTTTCTGGTAAAACAATAGCAAGCTGGAATCCCACACGCTGCCCACCAATG
Source organism: Calotriton arnoldi (assembly GCA_963921515.1). Classification (NCBI taxonomy): domain Eukaryota; kingdom Metazoa; phylum Chordata; class Amphibia; order Caudata; family Salamandridae; genus Calotriton; species Calotriton arnoldi. Next base: position 2,325,739 of record CAWUFW010001874.1, on the reverse strand, counting down.
TGAGAAGTTGGCCTGGTATATGCTGTTCACTAATTAAAGTGGACACCTTGCACCAGAACAATTCGACTCTTATGGTAGATAGGTTTAAGACAACCTTTATAGAAAGCTATCCTAGTGGTAGCTGTGGAGAGCAGCCTTCAGGCTAAGTCTTGAAGGAATGTAAAGCAGCTTGTTTTACCACACAATCTCTTGAATCACCAAATGAAAAGACACCACACAGGTATATCTGTCAAATATATATGTATTTATTAATAAACACTCTCTACTAATCTCTTTATGAGATTAGAAGTCAGGAACATATGTACAAGTCAAATGTTATCAAAATAAGTTTAGCACAATCGAATATCACAATCTTAGTTTGCTAGACCTAGGTCTAGGGCACCTAGAATCGAGGGACCCCCAAGAACCACCCCAGGTAGTTTGTAGGAGACCCACAGGGGACGGACGCGGTGACCTGGCACCGGTGCGAGTCCTGTGCGAGTCTATGCGTTCAGACGCGATTGAGATTTCAATGTTAAAGGTCCCTTGCGTGTTCGAGGCGAACACACCGATCGGTCCTTGTACGAGTCGAAGGACGCGGTTACAGATAGAGTTGCAAGGGAGATGGACGCACTGTGTCTAACACAGACACGAACCTTGTGCGAGTCGGTGCAATGGAGATCTCAGTGTTACAGGCCCTTTGTGTGTTCGAGGCGAACACCGATCGGACTCAGTACGAGTCGAAGGATACAGTTCTAGATAGTGTTACAAAGGAGATGGACGCGGTGTGTCTAACACAGACGCAAACCCTGTACGAGTCAGCGCAATTGTCGCACTTAGAAAATTAGAGTTTTAGGACACTTCGAGGGAAGCTACAAGCAAGTCACTTACAGGGTAAGTAGTTCTAGGGTCCACACCTACAGGAGCACCGTAGTGCTGAAGTTACCTCACCCAGGGGAGCCGGGTGCATAGGTGTCCTTTGGTGTCGGGTCGCGGCGTCGTTTTCAATGGGAGCCAGTGAAGACTTGCTGCTTGCGGCGACAGGAGAAGTGTCCGGAGGAATCCAAGCCTGGATTCGGAAGATGGAAGACCTGAAAGCAGAGGGGACAGTGTTCAAAGTCACTTGGCAGTGACTCGGGGCACGGAAGATGGATGCCCACCGTCGTCGCAAGATTCAGGTCATTCGCGGGTGCCTTGACTCTTCAGCCACGAGGTCCAGGAGGCGTCGACGACAACCAGGAGCTGGATTCGGCGTGTCCCACGATGTCTTCAGCTTACTGCGGTGCCGGCGACTCGATTGGAGCCAACAAGCCTTGGTAACAGCAAGTCTTGGGGAAAGTGCGAAGAGGCAATGGCGCAGATCAGCAAGGTCTGTGGGACCTGGAGCAACCAGAGGAGCCCTTTGGTTTCTTTAGAAAGTCTTCTGGGGACCCACAAGCCGGCTGGCAAGGGATCGCAAAGATGCCTCGGGAGGATTCGCTCACAGGGGCCCACGGTCACTCGGGACGTGGTAGGCCTCTGATCTTCGGAGGGATTCCTGCTGGAGGCTAGGACCACACGTGGTCCAAAGCACAAGTTCGTGGCACGTTGTGAAGGGGTTGCACTCGACAATAGTGCACGGTACCCAGGGGTCGCGGTTCCTCGTTACTCTTGGGGTCCACTGGCCTCAGCTTCGCTCACGATGGCCTTAGAGAAGTCAGGAAATCCACTTCTTGGGCTGCAGGGACTTCGGACTTCGGACTCCGGCGGGAGCGGCGTAGTTTGCGACCGTCGTTTGTAGTTTTTGGTGCCTGCCAAGCAGGGGAGTCACTCCTTGACTCCAAGGGAGATTCTTCAGTCTTCCAAAGGTAGTGGAACGTCGAAGGTCCGGGATTCGTCTTCAGAGCGTCGTCCAGGGAAATCTAGGGTGCTATGCACAGGTTCCCCCTCTTATACTGAAAGAAAGGGAGGGACTAGCTCTATGACCCTAACTATGGGAGGGTCAGGGGAGTGGGTGGCTACACCCACTTCCCTTTGTCCAGTTTCGCGCCAGAGCAGGGACAGGTAGCCCCTGAGCCGGTTTGAACTGGCATATGCACAGAGGAGCCTTCTGCTCCCCCAGTGCAGGATTTCAAAGCACTCTAAGAGTGCACCCACCCAGCCCCAATACACTAAACCCTGTCTGGAAGGTGGTCACACCCCCTTGGGACAGGATATCTATTGTTGGGCTTCCTCCACTGCGAGTGTTGGTCATCAGCAGGAGGGCAGCCCAGTGTCTGTGACTGGTGGCGTCCATTTTGTGATGCCAGGGCTCTGCAGGATTCTACCGCGTTTCCACAGTAGGTACATGTCTATCCCTCTAGAAGGGTGGAATGCTACCCCCGCCACCAGGACTGGTGGGGGGATAGTATTCCAAGATGTTTGACACCAAACACGACATGTTTCGATGCAGCCATTCCAAAGTTAGCATTCTACCGCGAGGATATAATGCACTTAAAAGTATATGGTTTAACCGCATCCACAAACAGCACCAGAGAATGGACTCCGAGAGCTGCAGAGGGGCCCTGCTCAGGCAGAGGCACCCCCTCACATAGAAGCCAAGCACCCTGCCCTCAGGATTGATAGGGCCTGCCTTAGGGGTGACTGATAGGTTTATATGTGTGTGTAGGAGAGATATAGGGGACCTATATCTCAGTGAGGGGTGCTAGCACTTCCTCACCCAGGCTGCAGTAGCAGGCCTGTGGTGTCAGATTTAGTCTGCTTCCCAGGGGTGGCATAATACATGCTTCAGCCCCTGTTAGGCCTGTGAAGTACCTATGCCCTTGGTACCTAAGGTACCATATACCAGGGACTCATAAGGTACCACAGTATCCAATCACTAGTGCACCTAGAGTGCACTCCAAATCGTTTAGAGAGTACAGAGAGGCTGGGGCCCTGATTAGCAGGGTCCCAGCCAGACTATAGCCAGAAACCAGTGTAAACATCAGAAAAAAAGTGGGGGCAACATAAGAGGCAGATCCTACTCTCCTACAGTGGGGATGGTAGTAGTGACAGGCATCCAGCCCCCCATGAGTAGGGGTGGTGGTGGTGGTAGCCATCAGGCCCCTATGGGTGTGTATGGCATTGGTGATAGCCATCCCGCCCCTATGGTTCTGCTGTTGCTAGTGTACGTCATTTCTGCATCCCTATGTGTGTGTGACATATGTCGGGTGCGTGTCGTTTGTTTGTGTTTTGGGTGTCTGACTTACCGTCTGCGCCGTACGTGTCCGTACCGGTTCCGGTAATAGATGTACAGTATTGTTAGGACCTGCGCGATGGGATTCATGGTTGGTTCGTTTCGTTCGGGTTTCTCGTGGCTTCGACTCGTACTCGTAGCTGGCTTGTTCATCTCGTAGCCGTGGATCGTCTTGTGGCGCGAATCGGAGCTTATGTGCAGCTCTCCCGGATGCTCTGACGTGCCGGACGTAGCGACCAGTTCGGCGCGTACGGATTGCGCATCGTACTAGTCCTGCCGGAAGGTGCTGTGTATTTACTTCCGTGAGACTCGAATCGGCATTTACGGATCCAGCTCGGTCGGGGAACTGGAGCTGGATTGGGAACGTACCGCTCGCTCGGAATTTTAGCAGTAATGCGCATCGTACTTGCTCGCTCGGACGACTGTTCGAATCGTTCGGGAAAAACGCGTTCGGCTCGTATTTTTTCCGGACGAATCCTATTCGGTGCGCTTCCGGCCGAGATCCGAATCGACCCCTTAATCCCAACCCCTGGTTGTCAAGTACCAGTGTATAGATACAATATTAAATAATTTTTACATTAACATTTTCTTATTATAAATTATTCTCTATAACTCCAATTATACTGACTCTGTCCTTATCGGTAAAGTACAGTTTTTTCAGGTTGGGAGAGATGTTACAAGTTAACTTATTTAAAGTTTGTGAGTGTATACTAAAAAGCATACAAGTATAATACTCAAGCATACTTTTCTCCCATATTTTCTACTCCCTAGTGCCCATAAGGGTCCTAACAATTATTGGTTAATTTATACATCTTAGTACAAGGGTGGGAAAAAGTTGTAAAAAGGGGGCCTATGGGATTGTGAGGATTATACACTCTTAGTCCATCATAGTACACCTGAAAATCAATCGTGACATCCTAGGGAAAATTATTAACTAGGACTGGGAATAATAGAGAAAAGAAATGATAAAGACAACTATTTACACATTGAAGCTACACAGTTGAGTAGGTAAAAAGACTAAGCAAATCTATTTAATCTTAGATGATCCCCTTATATATGTAGTACTAGTGTGGATGAGTAATGCTTTTAATAATCATATTCATACCATAGTAGTATAGGTCATTGGAAGTTTGTTGCTAACAGGATTTGACCAGGAGCTCTCGTACATTTAAAGTGCTTAATCATATATTAAAGTACATGCTGCTAAGTATGTAAACATATAACTCCATGTACAGTTCTAGAAGCAGAAATTATCCAAGAAACAGACTATCGGTGCAAAAGTTTGCTAAAGTGCATTATTGACAAGATCTTAAAGTACTAATGCAAGAGTCTAAGAACATGAGGAATAGCACCCAAAATATCATACATTTATGAAAATTGTGTCTAGTTCATGTCTTATATTCTTGACACTTATCTGGAACCACCAACTTGAATATGCTTCGTTGATGGGTATTGATTAACATTTACGAAAAGGGAGTATGAGTCAATGGGTTATGTTCACTAATGATTACATTCTAGAACGTGGTGGCAAGACAGGGAGGGTGATGATGATTGGGAGGGGTTTGTTTGAGCACATTTACAGAGCGTGCAGCTACGCTTTTAGAGGGAAAAACGCTGGTTAAAGGGTTCAGTTGTAAAGCATGGCATGAATTTGTTGAAGTAATTCTAGCGATTTGTATGCACAGAGGCTTTAAAATCAAATCTAATGGTATTGTTTTAAATTTGTAGTGAACCCCTGAAGAAGGGCTAATGAAAGCCCGAAATACATTGGGTATTAAGATCAACTAATCGAGGACCATTTATGTATACTTCATGCTCCAGAAAAAGGCCTGGATTGGCATATCTGTTGCATTTGAAACTGTGGATTATATAAATACCTCATTTGTGACAGGACCAAGAAATGAGCAGTATTAACTCCGGAGTACATGGATTAAAGCGAATTAAACATGGATAAAAGTGTGGTATTTTTGTTAAGAATTACGGACTAAGCTGTGCGTCATGGCAAGGAGTGTTACTTCGCTCCAATAATCGATTTTTTAACTTATATGTTGCCAGACATTCCGAGTACTTTAAAAGCACTTCCATAATGTCAAGGGCAGATGAGTAGTCATTTCAAAGAAAAAAAATATTAATGGCCATTTTAACAAAGTTGAACTTCCAAAATGTTCAGACCCAAAAAAATGAACATGTACGGTTATGAGAACGCTCACACTAAACACATGACAGGGCAGCTCAAAACGTACATTCACTAAGTGCCAAATGCTACTATACACTTACCATCTCTCTGTTGCTCACACTGTTCTGGCTGAGTATGCAGGTTTCAGGACCCTCTGGTACTGTGCTGTCATTAAGGGGTCTATTTATGTGGCTGAGAGGACAACCCCACAATTTCCGCAGCATTAATCTTGGCCCAACAACAAAGGTTCTCCCAGCACTTGAGGCAAAGCTTCTCATGCACGGTGTCGACACTCACTGCACTGGAGCGTGTTGCGATGTTTTGCCATATTTTGGCCCGCACTGCATTGTTCAACTGGGTATCAGGATCCCTCATAATGCTGAAGGTACTTATTGACGATCCGCTGGCTGATGATGTTTAATTAACTGTAAGGGAATGGAAGGGCCTTCTTGTCAATTTTCTAAGGAGCAACAGGATGGAGGAGGATGGTGCTTTGAAGAGAGGATGGCTCAGAATTACCACAAAATGTTCGACTTCTTCTTCCTGTATGCCATTTCCTGTTTGTTGTAGTAGGCAGCCATCTCTGCCCGATTGCCAAACCTCCGCACCATGTGTGGACGGGAGCCTCCTCATGTGGGAGGGGGATAACCCACATGTACTACAAGAAATCATCATGTGATACAGTAAAAAATCAAAGCAGGGATGGTTAGTTTACCTAATCTATGTGGGCTAAGTAAGGATTTTAGTATGTTTTTGCCCTAAAACATGAGTGCAGTATGTGAAATATTGTGGTTGTTTATTGGTAATGTTTGGGAAAATGAAAAGTTCAATATTTTTAATCTTGAGCATAGCATGTTAGTTGGCTACATTATGCGAAGTAAACAAAGTTGTTGCAGGATAGCGTCTATGGAACGTGTTTTAATAATCCATCATTCATCAGTGAGAAGAAACTCTCAAACCACATAAATGCAGTAACCAAACTAGCAGCTCAATAGATAAAATGAGTTGTCCAGCAGATCCAGCATCTGCATATCTGTATCTTTATTTAGTACTCCACCCCAGGTACCTTGGATGTGGGAGTAGATCAGGGTCAAGATTTATATGTAAGCCCTGTTGTATAGTGATGTTGTGCAACACACAACAGGTTACAACAATCTTGCACACAACTTCTGGGAAGTACATCAGCATCCCTCCCTCTTCCCTAAGGACATCTGAATCGTGACTTGAGGATCCCAAAAGTGCACACAATAATGGTTCTTGTGTGTATGTGTGCCATGTTGAGATACTATAGTTGGATTTCCATAGGGTAAAAGGAGTTGGGAATAGAGAGCATTTCCAGCATCACCTGGAACATATACATGTGAAATTTTAAGAAAGGGGCCTCTATTCCAATTATACTACATCATGCTTACCTGCATGAATTGTATCAGGGTAATGCATGTGTTTTGTGGTGTAGTTATTATTGATTATGTTTGAGCTACCATCCCCAGATGCTACTTACCAATAAGCCACATGTCACCACAATACCCAGCAATCAAGTGACTGTCATAAAATGTAAGCAGTGACTGTCATAAAATGTATCTTTCTTGTGTGTTTCCAGGAAAGGCAGTGTGCACACCAGTGAAGCAGATTCTGGCATGGCAGATAACTTGCACATTGATGGGGTGCCAGCGGTGTCTTTTGCGGAAAAGGTTAGCTGCATGGTGAGATGGCTCAAGAGCAACACCAGCATAATCAATGGCACCTAGTACATGAAGGAAGTGGGAAAATGCATAAAATTCCCTTGGCATCCTTTGCCTTACCACCCGTAAGTGTGGCATGGTGATAAACTGGAGAGCTCTTCTGTTGATGCATCTCAGTATATGATGCAAGCATTGAGACTGGCTTACCCGTGAAATACCAATGTTGTCAGAATGGGCCCACTGGGAAGATTCAGTGGCCATAAAATGGGGTGTAGTCAGTATGGGGTGGAATGGGGTGCAGCATAGGCTGGGATAGCGTGGGAGTGGGCTGTAGTTGAATCTAGATCTAGTAAGCAACCATGTCCAGGATCACATCAGGTGAGAAATGGTATCTGGCAATGACAGCTTCTGAAGACATCCCAAAGATGTTGATCCTTTGCCTGTGAACCTTCTCTCTCATCCTACTCAAATTATTTGTCTTCAAAATAAGGACCAAATCTATAAGAATGTTCAGTGGCATAGTGAATGCAGCTAAGTTTTTTTGTTCTGGGAGTTCATTTATTATGTGTGCAGTGTTTCTGCTCCCACCCACTGGGAGGGGACTTTTTGTTTGCTCTTACTTGGTGGGTGCTCTCATAGCGCTCACAAAACGCCATAAAATGGCTATGTCCCGAGGAGGGGCCCCGCAAAACGTAGGGAGCCAGTCCTGGGGTGTGGCGATTCCAAGGACATTAATGGCTCCAGGAGGTGGAGCTGTGCAGCCCCCCACCCCTTTTCATTAAATCGGGCTGGCCCCAAGGAGGTGGTGGTCCCTGGGGTGGTAAAGGGCCTTGGAGGGTGGCCCATGCGGACCCCCCACCACTGCTAAATAACTTATTGACCTTGCCCTGGGGAGGTGGCGATCCCAGGGGCCATAAACAGCCATGGGAAGGGGGGCCGTGTACACCCACTCCCCAAAATACATAATAATATATGCCCCTGGACCTGGCCCAAACGGGGGCCCAATTAGAAACAGGCGCTGGAGACCGCTGCAAATGCATGTCAACCACGAAATCGCAGAAAAATTGAAAAAAACAAAATGCTTTGTGGCCCTGGCAGCCCTAGGAGGTCAGGGTATTCCTCCTTGCCCCCTTCTCTTTTTTTTACCTTTTTTGTTTGTGACTCAGCTCAAATCACAAAAAGCACGCTTTCTGGATGAAAATCTAGCTTTCTGCCAAATTTGGTGTAATTCCGTTCAGCGATTCGGGCTGTAGTCGTGTCTAAAATCTTTATGGGAATTAACATTGGAAATACACCTTTTTTGCCCCCTCTTTTTCTCGTCCCCCACTTGACAAATCACCCCAAAACTTTGTATGCACAACTAGACAAAATGGGGCAATTTATTTGGTAAATTTCGTGCAGATTAATCGAACGGCACCAAAGTTATTTGCAAATCAATAAATGCTTTTCTATGGAAATTATGTCCGAACTATAACTACCTACCTATATAAATATACTGGGAGCAACTGGGAAAATGGGCAAACTGAGTTAACAGATATGCAAAGGGGATGGTGTACTTAGGCAGACCTCTGTCACCTTAACTATTTTTAGCCCCTTTAAAATATATTATTCTTCAAATTCCTAAAAATCCATACCTCCCCTCAAATTTTTAAGCCACTTTATATCTGCAGTAACATCTCAATGCTCATTTACTTTATCCTGCTCCACAGAGAGGCTTTAAGTTCATCAGCTCCTGTTCCAACAAAATGACATTCAGGAGTACCTCACCTGTGTCTTGAATATAAAATGTTAGTGCTCTAGTTGTTTATTAGGACTCTGTGGTGACAATGCAGCTGATTGATCAACTGGAGAGAAGTTCTTGCTACGTCCTCATTAACACCTTACTGGCTGCATACCTGTTATCTGTTATTGCATGCAGTATTTTATACACTATAAATCCTGTTGGATGTTTTCTTGGCTCAGTACATTTGTGTTACTTTCATTAAATGTTTGTAAATACTCTTTACAAAAAAGTTGTGTGGAATCTCATTATTATATCCACTTTGGTCCAACAGGATTTTTTTGCTAATGAGTACAAAGTGAGGAATTTTCTCCAATTGAGCAATTAATGATTAAGCCACTATGGAACCAAGTATAGAAGTCAAAGAATACAAATGAAGTGCTATGTGTCTTATCACTTCAATTCACTCTGTAATAATATACTAAATAATTAATAGCAAGATCTGGAGAAATGTGTCTCTTTCCATAAATTTGCCTAGGAACAGTCAATGGAGATTGGTCCGAATTGTTAGGGTCTTGTGAATCCAAACTATTCTTCATAAGTAAACAGCATATGTATGTTTTCTTTAATTCCTCTAGAAGCATATCCTTAGTATGTACTTAATTCCTCATATGTTTGATAAGGTGATGATGTGGTTTGTTTGGATTAAGTGCTGTTGTTAATGTCATATGCAAAAAAAAAATTGATGGGCGGAATGCTGAACAATGCCAAACATTCACCCTCAGTACAGAGATCTGGGCCTAAATCCATAGTTTTTTGCTCACCATGTCATTCCAGTTTGGACCCAGCCTTATGCAAATCAGCCTTGACCCTGCCCCCCCATGGGAACAGTCCAGCCCCAACTGCCAGGCCAGGCCAGGTGTTCCCTGGACCGGAAACAAGCATCCTGGGACCAGTTTCGGGGTATCACCCCTCATCAGCCAGGCTAGCTTAACTCCAGTGTCATGGTGAGCATGGGCTCCATGTCTAGACATACCCGTCCCACTTGGAGTGACAAATGCAAACAGAACAATTGATGGACAGAATGCTGAACAATGTCAAACATTCACCCCAGTACAGAGATCTGGGCCTAAAACCATTGTTTTTTTTTGCTCACTGTGCCATTCCAGTTTGGACTCAGCCATATGCAAATCAGTCTTGACCCTGCTCCCCATGGGAAGAGTCAAGCCCGAACTAACAGGCCAGTTTCTCCTTGGAGTGAAAACAAGCATCCTGGGAGCAGTTTCGGGGTATCACCCCTCATCAGCCAGGTTAGCTTAACTCCAGTGATATGGGGAGCACAGGACCCGGTCTGGGCATACCCATCCCACTCGGGTGACAAATGCCAAAAGAAAAATTGATGGGCGGAATGCTGAACAATGTCAAACATTCACCGCCAGTACAGAGATCTGGGCCTAAATCCATTGTTTTTTTGCTCACCATACCATTCCAGTTTGGACCTAGTCCTATGCAAATCAGCCTTGACCTTGCTCCTAATGGGAACAGTCTAGTGTGAACTGTCATGTCATGGCAGCTCTGGGGCTGTATCATCATCAGGTCTCTGAGCTGCGCTGGCGCAGACAGGATCTGCACATTTATATTTGGTGTCTTTTGCACATATATTAACTTAAAATATCTCCGATTTAGTGTATGTTTTGCTGACAACTTGGCTCAGAAACCCAGGGCAGTATTTGCCTCTTTGTTTTTCCAAGCTCTGTTGCCAGCAAAAACATGCACTAACTTATTTTGAATTAATGAATGTACTCAAGACACCACACAGAAACATAAAAATCCCTTCTGTCCTGGCACAGCTCAGAGAACAGGATCATCATATCACTGCTGGTGTTCACTGTCGTGTTCAAACAGGCTTAATAGAGATTTGGTGGGTTGTTTGCGGGGAGTGAGTATGATTTCAGGTGTGTTTGAGAAATTGGTGCTTGTGGGAGATTTTACATTGGAGTGGCATTGAACTTAAGTTTGAATATTGTTATGTAGTAGAAGGGTTGTTGAATAATGTGTGGCAATTTTGATGTTTATCTTTTTTTTCCAGTTGTTGGTGGTAGTTGAGGGTGGGTGTTAAGGCTATGGGAGAGTAGTATAATTGTACAGATAATTTGAGAATACTGAAGTTGAAAAGGAACTGACTTGAAGAGAGGGTGCATATCAGGATGTGTGAGTAAAGTAGGGTAAATGTGAGGGGCAAACCGGAAAGGAGGATGGAAACGAACAGTAACAGGTGGAAGAGTTGTGCTAGTATGGCCTAAGTGGGGAGATCTTGAGTGGGGCGGCCAAAGTGGACAAAGTTGTTGGATGAGATAGGGAACTTAAGACAGTGAGAATGGGTACATACGATGCATGAAAGAGTAGGAAGAATCATAGGGAGGAATGCAGTAGGTGAGCATTTGTTTCAGTTGGGATGCAGTAGGTATGTTTGTTTCTGTTGGGATGTTGAGAAAAGTTCATCAGGGAGTTGTAGTTGATTAGTGAAGGTGTTTAGAAGGTATGCAAAAAAACATAGGGATCCACCCTCGGATAAATGTCAGAGAGAATTAACTCACATGTCACCTGTGTTTCCTACAGTGGTTGGAAGCACACAAAGCTTGTTTAAATACCCCTCACACACCAAAAGGGCCCTTGGTGTCATGCTTCACCATGGGGGTCTTCCCGCCCCGCTGCGAGACGGGGCGTGCTATGACCTACGACTACGTGGGAGCACTGATTTTAAATACTATGTGTGGTGTAGGAAAAAAGTGAGTGGAAGGGTCAGGGGTGACTAAGAAAAGTGTGTTAAAAAGAACCTGGCTCCTAAGGTCAAGTAACTTTAATAATCCTTGGAGCTGGTACTATCAAAAGCGTGGGTTAGGAGGTGTCTTGCTTTAATGAGCGGTGCCTCCTTAGTGTGTCAACATGTTTCGAAGCTCACAGGCTTCTTCTTCAGGACAGAAACAGATCCCTTCTGTACTCACTATATTAATGAAACAATGTTGGTAGCGTCTATGATGATGTGATGTGGAATATATATACACGTGGTCTTGCTAAGTGATAAGGCAATAGATACGCCCTTGATACCGTACCTACTGGGTTTTCTAAATTGTAATCTGAAAAGAAAAAGCACAATATTAAAACTGCAAGACATAGGTTGCATCCGGCAATAATAGTGGTGACCTAAGGAAAAAGTGAGATATATGGTGAGAAAAATATCTATCTTCTAGCCATTATCATGTAGCAATACGGTTGTGCCGTGTCCTGTAGGATGCAAATAGAACAATACATGACAAACAAACAAAAAAACATGAAACACACACTCTATAAAGTTGATATTCCATGGTCTGTGGTAACTGCAGTCTGATTGGACCACCGAATATATGAGATATAAAATCAAGTTAGTGGCAGGTAAATGTACATCAATACATACATGTATAGGAAGGAGACAATGCTCCATGAGCCTTTGAACGGGTGGGAAGGGTGCCTCTAGTCAAATTCTGTTGGGGAGGGAAAAACAGGAAATGAATACACGAAGTTTGAGCCCTCCGAAGGTATCGTGTCAACCGGCTATGCCGTACTTACTAACTGCAGGTCACAGCCTCTCTCAAATGTTGCCTCCCCGCAGCTCCACTGAATAATGGGACCGCGGGACGAGGTTCTTATATAGTGACCTTAATTGATAAATTTACCACCAAAAACAGTCAAGTCAGAACTGTGCTGACTGCTGTTAGTACCCCGGAAGCAGAAGGGGTATGGTGACAACTTCCTGTATGTGCGTTCGGATCTGAGTTCTAGAACGCTCACAGGTCAAGTCCGGGCAGTGTTGACAGCCCTATGTAACCCGGAAGTGGGTTGTTTAAATAAAGGAAACTTTGTGTGGGCGCTAGGACTTGGGTACACAAACCATCTATGTTAGATGGAAAACCTCTTTCAATAATGATTTAGAATGGTATAGACGGAATTAGAGTAAGAGGAGCGTGCTACGTAATACACGTCGTATAATACGGTCTTTGGAAAGTCCACCTCGTGGAGGTGTAAATAACTCACGGGGTGTAGCGCGTACTCCTTCACTATTGGTTACGACAGTATGGGGACATTAGGAAGACATGTGGTTAGGAGAATGGATATTCTCAGGCGGTAACCGGATATTCAGTGTCAAAAGATAATACCGGACTGCAGTGATGGAAATAGCGTTAGAGGATCATGCTATGCAATGTATAAAGTCTGTTATGAACCATGGAAATCCATAAAGCACGTGGTATAACGTGGACTAATTCGTTTATGGTTATGACAGTATGGGGACATCAGGATGACATGAGGTTGAAGCTATAAATATTATTGGGCTGCACCCAGATATTCAGTGTCTCAGGGATGGTCAGGGAGTTCACTCCATATAGATGTTTATAAAATACGGGGAAAGATTGTGTTACTTTACTTATGTGAGCTGACCCCAGGGAATGTCATCATTGAGACCCACTATATGGGTGCCCAGACGGAACACCCATCGTTGTTCTTTTTCCAGTAAGCCATTCTCGCCATGTAGCTGCTCTATGACGGTCCATGATAAGTCTTCCACATTGTGTCCTGAGGTGAAGTAGTGTGTCACCATCTTGGTGGTGCTTTTCTTACAGCGGACATTGCTTTTGTGTTCTCCAATATGGGTTTTTATTGATCTGGATGTCATGCCTATGTACTCTAAACCACATGGGCATGTGATCATGTACACAAGAGAGGGTGCATATCAGGATGTGCAAGTAAAGTAGGGTAAATGTGAGGGGCAAACCGGAAAGGAGGATGGAAACGAACAGTAACAGGTGGAAGAGTTGTGCTAGTATGGCCTAAGTGGGGAGATCTTGAGTGGGGCGGCCAAAGTGGACAAAGTTGTTGGATGAGATAGGGAACTTAAGACAGTGAGAATGGGTACATACGATGCATGAAAGAGTAGGAAGAATCATAGGGAGGAATGCAGTAGGTGAGCATTTGTTTCAGTTGGGATGCAGTAGGTATGTTTGTTTCTGTTGGGATGTTGAGAAAAGTTCATCAGGGAGTTGTAGTTGATTAGTGAAGGTGTTTAGAAGGTATGGACTGAATAGCAAATGGGTTTTAACTCAGATACAGCTATATTTTCTTACTGGGAGAGTGTGTTTGACTAGTAGCACCTAGCTTGTCTGTTGTGGGTGGAAAAGTGGGCAGAGTCTCTCGCCCTTCCATACCCTAACATACCCAAACAGGGAGGATGTCTTTGTCCTTCTGATCCTTTGAATTGATGCTCAGGGTGAGATTTTCTGGAAGAAGAGGCTGAATAGGTTGAAAAGGGAGGTCACATGACCAGACTTCCTCCACTCCAGCTTAATATTTGCCTGGCAACCAATAAGGAGCGTACTTGGAGGCGTAAAATAGCTAAAGTCTTCATTTTTGCCTAATACACAAATCCTGTCTGGGGTGATAAAAAGTACAGGTACAGAGAGGGAACTGGGAGGCTGGAAGAAGTATGGGAGTGGGACACAGGAACAGCGAAACTGCTCAAAACAGGCAGCAATATGAAACCGAAGTACTTTAATTATACTGTCAAGAAACCACTCAGATATTTGTTAAACATGTTAGACAATTTTATTATAAGACTTTCAGTTTCGCTGTGCATGTGATTCCTGTTTGTGAGTTAGAAAAAAGTCCTAAGAAAAATGGGATGCACTGTAAGACTTCATATGGGTGTCCACATAGTAGTGTCCAGATTTCAATTATTCATGCTGTCACGCTGGTGTAGTTTCTTTTTTACATTAGAGTGAGGAATAGACTACCTTGCCATGTGGCTCAAAGGACAGAGATGTAGAGCTGCTTGAAGAAGTCAAAAGGCCTCAGTAGACTAAGGATGGAATTACAGAGCTACCATGTAGTTGCATTTTTCTATTAATTTGAATAGTTACTTCATCATGTTTGATGCTGAAAGAATGCACTCGATGTGATACCTAAATTTAGCGTGTTTAATACTCCCACTTATTCTTTGAATTTTTCTTCGTAGATTACTTTTGCTGAAACTGAGTAGTCCTTTTTGGGAATTCCTCTTGCCTCTTATTGAATCATCAGGTGTACATATGGTGCAAGTTTTTGTACTCTTTGCAAGGGAATAAGAAAGTACAAATGTGAATCATTCCACTTTCAAATGTTGCAGTCCTTAGATGTAAATATGATATGGTGTAGGAACATACACATACACAAAGCACACACATTCACAAACATTGTGTATAAATCAAATTTGCTTTCACTAACATCCCCATGATTATCACTGACCTCAAGTACCCTTCACAGAGACCGTCAGTACGTACTACTGACCAACTTTACCTTTGCCCGTCTCAAATTTTTTTTATGTGAAATGTTGGGTGACAAATTACTTAATAATTTATCATTTTAATGATGCTCATAGTCATAACTGATAAATTAGTGATGTTGCACTTGAAACAATTTAATTATTCTGTTTAGAAGTGTGATCAATAACACAGTATAGTTATGCCACATTTTCGCGTGAGACACCATTTATTTAAAATGGATGCAGTTTCTGGTGTCCAACTCATCTTGTTCCTGTCATTTCCCCCTTCCAATCAGTGATCTGCTGCAAGTCCTCTTTGCCCACAGTTTCCGCGGAGAACAGAATGTTATGACGTAAAAGGGGCAATTGTATTAAAAAGCATACATTGTGAATGAAGCTTTCCATTGTGTGCCTAATGTATCATTTTGAAGGCTTTCCACTGGAAGTGTTGATGCAGGCATGAAGAAGAACATAAATCTGTGAGCTATTGTTTAAGAAATGTTTAATATTATGTTGTACATTTATGAAGTGCAGTTGCAGTGAAAGCAAGAGGAAGATTTCTCTTACCTTAAGAAATGGGTTAGTGTTAAGACATTTTATTTATTATGTGGTTATTTTTTATTTGCCAATGCAACCTAACCATGACCATCCCATGCCGAATTTGCAGTTTTATTAATTGGTGTGCATCAATTCTGTGTAAAAACAACTGGTTTTGAGATTTCAGAGGCTACTTCCCATTTTCCTCCTGAGACTCTGTGCGATTATTTTGAGACTATTACTTTTCTCCCTTTGGATGCTGTCAGTACTCTTTATGAGTTTGACACTAAAAATCTCTATAGATGTAATTACCTAAAAAAGGATTTTGCTATGGTTTTTGGTTCTGTATTTCTTTGTTTGAGCTTCATGGCAGATGTATGCATTCCTCTGTATTATTATTATTCACAGTTCTGTAATAAATCTAATTTTCCTATTTTTGAGCTAGAAGTCAGTTATTATATATTCCTAGTTTATTCTGACTTTTCCCCTGTTAAAATAATGGTTTATGGATGGGGAATATAGTCTCTTACTGCTAGATCCTGGAGCCGAACAGCCTAAAGTAAAAATCGGGGTGCATAAAATATTGGGGCTCAGACAATTATTGGGGTTCGGCTCCCACACCCTTTCTATTGACTAAACCCCACAATTTTTCCCCAACCACTAAATCTCCTCAATCATCCACCAATACCCCTTTCAAACCCCAGTTTTTCCTGCTGACCTCCAGTGTCCCTCATATAACTCGTCAAAGGCCTCGCAGACACCAACAGTTCACATCACAGAGTATCTCAGTGCCTTCACACGGGCTTTCCGAAGGTTCCTCAATGGACACTTTGTAGCCCCACTCACATAGACAACCACAGAGACTCCCCAGGTCCCGTCGCAAACATGTCTCCATTATCGATCCTAAAGAGTGTTCAGCAGTTCTTCACCAGCGGCTCCAAACAAAAACACACACTGTGCCCCACACAAACCATGGGGCATATTAACAAGCCCATTATCGCCGCTTTAGCGGCCGTTTTCGGCCGAAAAGCGGCGATAATGGCATTGCAGTATCAGCAAGGACACGCTAGCGCGTGTTTCCTTGTCGTAGCACCGGTTTTGCTTACGCCTTGCATCGCATCTCTAATGAGATGCAAAGTAGGCGTTCCCGAGCAAAACCACAGGGAATAAGTCGCTAACCGCACATTGCGGTATTTACAAGGCCTGCCCTGACACCCATAGCGATGTCAAAACCCGCGCTAACCGCCGTTATCGCTGATAGCTAACGTCTGCGTAAATTCAGACTTAGCTATATGTGTAATGGGGGGAGGAATCTCAGGCTACAACCACCATGGGCTATTTACAAGTAATTCCCTATCGCTGCAGGAATATCGCTGGATTTCCAGCGATATTCCCGCATTTCGCCTGCTATCGCTTGATTTTTATCGCCTGGGTGATAAGCGTTGTTGATAACGCGCTACCCGGGCGATAAAATCCAGCGATAGCCGGCGATAAGTAAAATCGCGCTACTCGCGCATAGCGATATTTAGCGCCCGTTGTTGGTAATATGCCCCTTTGTTACTTACCTCTTTCCCACTGTGCTTTACTGACAAGCAGTTCTCGTAATAAAGATGTCCCAATGTCACCACACTCAGATATAAACCAGGTCCCCCTACAAACACTAAAACTAAAATTGTTATGGGTACTGAAAGGCCCTAATCCACGATGTTTATAGGTTCACTTAGCACTGCCCCTCTCGTTGATTTCTTTGAATCTCAGCCCTGCCCCCTCCCTTAGAGCTACGAAGTAGTCTAAAAGAGGTGTGAGCTTTCAACAGAGATCCACAAATTAAAATTAAACGAATAAAATAACTTAGAAAGCCTAACCTAAATCAACATATAATTTTTTTTTAAAAGTGCATCACCGTCCTCATTGCCTCATGCATGAAATGCAAAAGACAGATCAACGAGGAATTATTTGTCCGGTGTTTCCTGAATAGGGCAATGCTTAATTGGGCGCATCACTTGCAGATCAAATGAACCTTTTTCTCTTCAACACAGCCTCACAAGATTTAGCTCCTCACATAAGAAGGCTTTGTTTTCTGCAGAGAGCTAAGCTTACGAGTGTGGTTCCCAGGAAGGTGATCACACCATTCAGCTATGTTTAGATTTATATTTCGCATTATTTGAACTTTGAAATCTAAGAAACCTCAGGGCTTTTATGAGAAATACTATGTTAAGCTTGATTACTGTTGTGTTAGTCATCAAACACCACGCACAGGCAATTTAACTGCTGTGATCTGTGGTCAGTGGAGCGAATATGCGCGGATGTTGGTGGCGGCTCGACACAACATATATGGTGCCCCTGAGAAAACCTTTGTTCCTTCATTGGTGGGAGTATCTTCAGCTAGGATGCTAAGAATGCTTCAGAATTTACACAGCAAAAAAGAAAAAAACAACTTGAGGTGTACTTAATGCATCATTCATTTTCGGATAATAGTCTATTTTGCCCGTTGAGTCTTGTAACTTAACACACATTTTTCATACGTATTTTGAAAGTATAAGTGTACTCCTGATTTAATCTGCAGGATTTGTAAATTTGTAAGAGAAGGTTTTTTTGTATGTAGCCTGCTTTATGAGTTTTACCAGAAATAAACAATTTCATGAAATCTATATTTCATTTCCGAGACTGTGGTTTTAAGAAGCATAACGTGAAATTATGAAATCAATTGTTTATATTACATTTTCTACCTCGAAATTTTAATAAATAGTATATTTATTTCAGAAAAGAGATTTATGACTATTGGACAATGTGGGTACACATTTATTATAACTTCATCCTCCAAGTTTTAAACTTATTGAATACGATATTTTCCTTAACGTTTTACAATATTATTAAATAACGAAAATAGCCTAACAACATGCTATCACTCTGCAACACATAAAAGATTGCAAGGCACATCATACTTCACAAAAGACAGAGGAGGAGAACTTGTCACACTTTGCAAATACAGCAGAACAAAATAATGATTTAGTTCAGCTGTACATTTTTTTACCCAGAAGATGAAACTAAAATGAATGGAACGTCTGCATTCATAAATTCAGGTAAGGTCACAGAGTATTTTTCTACAAAGCAGACAAGGAAAAACAGCTTGTCAGTGTGCAGTGATTTACCAGGAAAACATTTCCCCTTCTTTAAGATAAACAAACTTGTTCAACTAAAAGAGTAAATCGTAGGAACATTTAAGAAAGTCGAAGGCAGGCTTTTTATCAAGTTGTACCATCAAAATAAGAGAACCGTGAACATGGTTCGGCAGTCAAATCATAGACATCGATTGTCTTCGAAGATATCAAACTTGAAGACACAATAGTAAGGCAGAAGCAGTCTGTTAATGCTTTGTTAACTATTAGAGAGGCACGAATAGTTTGCAGTTCATTCCCCACACCTCTAACCTCTCACTGGCCCAGGCCTGACCGGATCAGAAAGTGTGATGAAGTGCGCAGCCATGACTCATTATCACAGTGTGTGTTTTGGAAGTTTTTACTTTTAGTACAATTACACGACTATTTAACTCATATAATACACATATATGTGTAAACAACATGCAAAATGTATGCATTGAAGGGCATAAAGTAAGCATGTTGCTTAACTGCTTGCTTTTGTCAATGAGGTACATTATGATTAAGGTTATTTCGATAGATATAATAACCAAGTGTACATTGAATCTAATTTTAGAATGGGTCGGAGCTAACACAGGGAGACAAATTAGGTCAGTCAGGATGCACCCAGCAAATGCTTGTTTATTAGCAGACATTTCAGTTTTTGAAGGTAGTGAATGCAGAATCTGCCCATGCCACAAAGTATAAAAGTATAAAGGAATACATCAAACACAATCTCAAGATGCAGCCCAACATCTACACAAATATTCTTAACGGAAATGTATGCGAAGGTTGTGACACTTCAGCTTGTCTTTCTCATTTCTTATTGGCTTTTGGAACTGACATTCATCTATCAAAGAATGTGCAATTTGAGTGCCACATGAAATGAACACATACCAATCCACACTTGTAGTGTGTATTTTCATGACTATGTCATGGAATGTTAGCGTGTCTTACTGGGGTATTTCATAGGGGGAATGTTGTTATTAAAATTAGGTGTGGGATGTGGGGCAGACGACGGTTGGAGGTGGAGTGCTGTATCTGCTTAGTCTCAATAAACATACTTACCGACATCCTGGTGGGTAGAGTCTTTACTACACATTGTTAGCAACGATCCTGACTAGGCAGATTACCCTCGTGTGCAAGTTTTGCCCACTTCCCAGGATTTGTTCTTTTGTGTTGGCACTCGCTGATCCTCTGTGTCTGTACTACTCTTTGGTTGAGCTCTATGGTGTGGCTCCTTTATCTCTGGCACCACAGATTTACGATGGATCGGGTGATCCTATGAGACACTGAAGGACTGGCAATTCTGAAGAACTCAGCTCGTACTTGAGCAGGGTATCGCCACGGTAGTGTGTGCGTGGAAACCGTCAAAGTGTCTTACTGTTCATGTAACTGCTGTGAGCCACCAATAGATAGGAGGCTTTACAAACTCGGCTCGTATTCAAGGAAGTGCACCGGAGTGGTGATTTAGGCGTACGCATATGCATGTTGAAATAGTGGAGTGTCTTGCATAGTCATTGGGTGTTGCATCATCGCTACAAGCTCATTTCTCTCCCTTCCTTCATGTGGGTGAATGATCACACTGCCTGCTGACAGTGCTGCCAGGTATTCCTTTTCCAAGTGTTCAATAGTACCAGCAGGCTAGCAAAATCGTAGTTGAAGTTTCATTTTTTCTATGGTGTGACCATTCTTCCTTGAGCGCTTGTCTGTTGGAACTGACTACTGTACTGTTGTTGTTCTGGAAATTTTGCATCAGAAAGTAATTCTACAAAGTCTTCACGGTTAGTGGTGAAGAACGGACTGAGGTAATCCTTAGAACTTGTCCACTCAACCATGGCTACCCCTACTATTACGGTAAATCCTTATGTTTTCCTGGAGATCCACCAGTGCCTTGGCTGTAGTGGAAAGAATATTTCTTGAATTATATCGCCACTATTGACCACAGTGAAACATTTAATGCAGAAAGGAAAAAGAGTCTAGTGTTGCATTATATGGGTCTGGAAGGTCTTAGGATTTATAACCAATTGACTAAGATTGATAACGTGGAGGATGGCATTGTTTTTAACGAGGTTATTGAACAGTTGGATACATATTTTTCACCAAAAGTGTGTATTGGTATAACCCGTTAAATGTTTTTCCATGGGAAACAGGAAAAAATGGAATCTATTGATGAGTACGAAGCGGTCTTGAAGAATTTGGCTCTGGGATTTCAAATTTGATGTATTACATGAGGAACTGATTAGAAATCAAATGATAATGCATGCCAGTGATCCAGCGATGCAGGAAAGGCTTTGGGTAACTGGTGAAGGCGAATTTAAAGGATGTGATATCCATTGTAAGAAAAGCGAAGGTGTCAGGAAGGTGTGCAAAAGCACTTTAAGAAAAATAGTGCAGATGTTGAACGTTCAGTTGTTGCAAAAGTTATGATGGATAATCCCACTTTAAAGGTGATTAAATCCAATAAGTACAGTAAATGTAATAGGAAGGCACAAATTAATGATGTTAGATGCTTTAGGTGAGATAGAGCAAACCATCTAGCTAATATTAGGAATTGTCCTGCTGTGAAACAAAAATGCAGCTCATGTGGGAAAGTGGGACATTTTGCACGTCTTTCTAAAATTAAGGGGCTGATTACGATGGTGGTCGGAAAACCATCCCGACCGCTGTGGTAGCGGAAATGAACCGTCCGCAGGTACCACGGGAAAACCGGCGGTCAGATTAGGATCAACGGCCAGGAAAATCCGACCGCAGCGGAACGATGCCACGAAAGACCGCGGCGGAAAAACCCAAACCCGCCGCAAGGCCAGCGGAGTGATCGCACACACAATTAGGATACCATTGAGGTGACAGTGGAACGAATCGCTGTTTCCGACCGCCGCGATCACTAACAGTAATGAATGGGAGAGCAGGCGGAAGGGCCGTTGCATACCCACCGCCGCGGCCGCACCGGAACTATTGTGGCGGTCGACTAAAAAAACACACAACAAGGCCACAAAGTGTACACATCAAACTAGCTCAGCCCCCAAAAACACCTAACACACCCCAAGGTCACACCCCCATGGCAACTTTAAAAATACAAATCCCAGGACAACACACACAACACACCTGACAGCAATACACCATTTTGACACACCCACATAGGTGAGTATAAAACCTGCCCCTTCCCTGACCAGAATCCTTTGCACTACTCCAGCCCTGAAGGAACTAAACCCTACAGCACATTGGATAGGCAAACTACCACACATCACACCAGCACAACAACAACACACACACACACACCACCTACACCACCCCCACCACCCTCACACCTGCACCTCAAACCATTTGCACATCACACACCATGGCGCAAAAGAAAATGCCCAAATTCACAGACAATGAGTTGTCAGTCATTGCAGATGAGATAATCAGAGTAGAACCACAATTGTTTGGTAACCTGGTCCAACAGACACCATTAGCCACCAGAGCACAAATGTGGGGAAGGATAGTCGACAAGGTCAATGCAGTAGGAACCACCCCACGCACCAAGAAGGAGATCATGAAGCGGTGGCATGACCTCAAGAGGCAGGTGAAAGCAAAGAACTATAAGAACCATCAGCTGGCTCAGATGACTGGCGATGGCCCTCCCATTCCACCAAGAACATTTACTGCATGGGAGGAGAAGGTGCTTGCCAAACTGCATCCAGAGAGTCTCACAGGAATATCCGGGGGAGTGGAGGCTGGTAAGTACAAACAAATGTCCACCATCACACTGCTATGTACTGCCTTGCACAACTACAAAGCTACACCTCATAGGCGCAATTCCATTCATGTGCACCGCACTCTCCCCAACACATGTCTCACAGATCCAACATTCACTCCCTCTCATTCACCCCAAAGGTAGCTAGCAACATTCCCTGGGTTGCATGTGCATAGGCAGCCAGCACTACAACTCCCACCAGGCCCCCTGTCCCACAGCTGAGCACGATGGAACACACCCCCCACCCAAGAGTCATGTGTAACCATTCCCTCCCACAGGGAGCCAGCCATCTTAACAGGGAGGGGTGTCTGTGGGTGGGAAGCCAGCACTCCAACTCCCAACAGGCCCCCATGTCCCACAGCTCAGCCACCTGGAACACTCCCCCCCAGCCAGAAGCATGTGGCAGCCATTGTATCTCATAACACAAAAAGCATGAGGAGAGGGTCCGAGGGAGACGATTTAAAGACCTGTGAGAAGAGATTCCCCTTACACTATAATCATAACACAAAAACTTCTCGGGTCTATGCTAGCATGAAACCAGTTTAGAAAGAAAGAAAGAGTGAATCAGTGTCTCTCAATAAAGCCCCAAAGGGGAGCAATCCCTTTTAGGACGAATGCCCTCACCCACCATAGGTGGCATGCTTCATCATATGGGCTTCTCCTCCCAGTGGGAAAACCTAGTCCCACTGAGGGCCACAACTCCCTCACTGTGAGGTAGGAGCTCTGGGATGTTTTTAGATTGTCCTAAGCTGTTGAGGATGCTAAAATCCCATATGTGAGTGACAGGTGTCGTGAGGGTGCAGCGCAAAATGTGAGTGAAATTGAAAAAGTGAATTTAAAACTACCTACTGGGGACAAAAAACTCTTTATTAACTTGCCCGAACTGGCAGGGTTCTAGGCTTTCATCAGGACCAGAACCAATAAACAAAGCTGCTGCTGTTCATGTGATAGAAAATTAAATAGAATAATACAAAACCAGTAATCCTCTGTTAAGTTCGGTATTACTGGAGCTTATCCAAATTGTAGGATACGTAGCCCCATCTCAACCTGGTAACAACTCAGGGAAGGGGGCCCCGCTCTCTCCGTCGGTACCCCGTCGTGGTACATGAGCTGCAACCAAACAGCAGCAGCTTTGTTTATTGGTTCTGGTCCTGATGAAAGCCTAGATACTAATATAGATCACTTAGGCTGAAACATGTCGACCGTTTTATACATCTTAGCAGTTTGAATCTATACTGCTTTGCACTGCTTTTTAACCCTGCCAGTTCGGGCAAGTTAATAAAGAGTTTTTTGTCCCCACTAGATAGTGTTAAATTCACTTTTTCAATTTCACTCACATTTTGGTCTGCACCCTCACGACACCTGTCACTCACATATGGGATTTTAGCATCCTCAACAGCTTAGGACAATCTAAAAACATCCCAGAACTCCTACCTCACAGTGAGGGAGTTGTAGCCCTCAGTGGGACTAGGTTTCCCCACTGGGAGGAGAAGCCCATATGATGAAGCATGCCACCTATGGTGGGTGAAGGCATTCGTCCTAAAAGGGATTGCTCCCCTTTGGGGCTTTATTGAGAGTCACTGATTCACTATTTCTTTCTTTCTAAACTGGTTTCATGCTAGCATAGCCATTGTATCTCACAAACCAAACCTACAGGTAGGTAGCCATCTTCATAGGGAGGGGTGTTTGTGTGTGGGAGGCCAGCACCACAACTCCCACCAGGCCCCCTTGTCCCACAGCTCAGCAGGATGGAGCACTCCCCCCCACCCAGAAGCATGTGGCAGCCATTGAATCTCACTCATCCAACTTACAGGTAGGTAGCCATCTTCACAGGGAGGGGTGTGTGTGGCTGGAAGACCAGCACTACAACTCCCACCAGGCCCCCTTGTCCCACCCCTGAGCAGGATGGAGCACTCCCCCCCACCCAGAAGTATGTGGCTGCCATTACATTGCCCTCATCAAACTAACAGGTAGGTAGCCATCTTCACAGGGAGGGGTATGTGTGGCTTGGAGGCCAGCACTACAACTCCCACCAGGCCCCTTGTCCCACAGCTCAGCAGGATGGAGCACTCCCCACCCACAACCATGTGGCAGCCATTGAATCTCACTCATCAAACTCACAGGTAGGTAGCCATATTAACAGGGAGGGGTGTGTGTGAGTGGGAGGCCAGCACTACAACTCCCACCAGGCCCCCTTGTCCCACAGCTCAGCAGGATGGAGCACTCCCCCCACCCAGAAGCATGTGGCAGCCATTGAATCTCACTCATCCAACTTACAGGTAGGTAGCCATCTTCACAGGGAGGGGTGTGTGTGGCTGGAAGACCAGCACTACAACTCCCACCAGGCCCCCTTGTCCCACCCCTGAGCAGGATGGAGCACTCCCCCCCACCCAGAAGTATGTGGCAGCCATTACATTGCCCTCATCAAACTAACAGGTAGGTAGCCATCTTCACAGGGAGGGGTATGTGTGGCTTGGAGGCCAGCACTACAACTCCCACCAGGCCCCCTTGTCCCACAGCTCAGCAGGATGGAGCACTCCCCCCACCCACAACCATGTGGCAGCCATTGAATCTCACTCATCAAACTCACAGGTAGGTAGCCATATTAACACGGAGGGGTGTGTGTGAGTGGGAGGCCAGCACTACAACTCCCACCAGGCCCCCTTGTCCCACAGCTCAGCAGGATGGAGCACTCCCCCCACCCAGAAGCATGTGGCAGCCATTGAATCTCACTCATCCAACTTACAGGTAGGTAGCCATCTTCACAGGGAGGGGTGTGTGTGGCTGGGAGGCCAGCACTACAACTCCTACCAGGCCCCCTTGTCCCACCCCTGAGCAGGATGGAGCGCTCCCCCACCCAGAAGTATGTGGCAGCCATTGCATTGCCCTCATCAAACTAACAGGTAGGTAGCCATCTTCACAGGGAGGGGTGTGTGTGGCTGGGCTGGGAGGCCAGCACTACAACTCCCACCAGGCCCCCTTGTCCTACAGCTCAGCAGGATGGAGCACTCCCCCCACCCACAGCCATGTGGCAGCCATTGAATCTTACTCATCAAACTCACAGGTAGGTAGCCATATTAACAGGGAGGGGTGTGTGTGAGTGGGAGGCCAGCACTACAACTCCCACCAGGCCCCCTTGTCCCTCAGCTCAGCAGGATGGAGCACCCCCCCACCCACAACCATGTGGCAGCCATTGAATCTCACTCATCCAACTTACAGGTAGGTAGCCATATTAACAGGGAGGGGTGTGTGTGAGTGGGAGGCCAGCACTACAACTCCCACCAGGCCCCCTTGTCCCACAGCTCAGCAGGATGGAGCACTCCCCCACCCAGAAGCATGTGGCAGCCATTGAATCTCACTCATCAAACTTACAGGTAGGTAGCCATATTAACAGGGAGGGGTGTGTGTGAGTGGGAGGCCAGCACTACAATTCCCAACAGGCCCCCATGTCCCACAGCTCAGCAAGATAGAGCACTCCACCACCAACCCGTAAAGCTGTGTCAGAAATTCCCCCCAAATTTGCCACAGAACAGGTAAGTAGACAGTGCATGCACCCCGCCATTTCTCTCAAAAAGCATGGAGCCATATGACCACACCAGCCCTCACATCCCACCAAAATTGGCACAGACCCAATAGCCACTTACAGTGTGCAGACACCTAAACGTATGTAACTGTCACAGAAACCAAAGTGTGACTCACCAAATAACATGTTGAAGAAATTCAGGGCACAATCATGCACAGCACTGAATGCTATCTGTAAGTGCCATGGGGGCAGATCATCAAGGCCCATATGAAAACAAAACAAGCATGGTCTGTAGTAATAATAAAGCAAAGCACATGACATGACAAAGGTATGCATGAGATTACAATGGCTCGTTCGTGCTCAGATGTAACGTCTTCCATGCAGAGTAATCAACAAAGATGCATCACATGAAGTTGTTGTGCTGCCAGTCGTTAGATGACAACATGTCCTTGTAATCACAAAATCTGCACGTGGTGCATGGTATCTATAGACATGTGACACCATGGACAAGTAATGTATGTGCCTCCACATCATGTCATGATGCACAGTACTGTGCAGACATACAATGTGATATCAATGTAAACTGTGTGGTGTATAACTTGTAAATAAAAAACATCTAACACCAAGCTTGAGAGGTGCACTTCAATGACCATTTCCCCTCTGTTCCACAGGTGACCAAGAACTGACAGCTGACGATGACCACACCAACCTGCAGAGCCAGTCTCTACCCCGGAACATGGACTCTCTGATGCAGACTCCCTAGATTTCTTGGATGCAGAGCCAGAAGCCGGCCCATCAGGCATGCCAGGGCACAACATGTCCCAGGACCCAACTGTCCCCACCGCCACCACCTCAGCAACAACAACTACGCTGACCCCTGCTGTAATGACCTGTGCGGCCTCCACCACCACCACTACCAGTGCTGCCTGCAACACTCTCCCTGCCTCAGAGGATGATCACCCCACCCCACAATCTGAAGAGGGCAGGGAGAGTACGCGGGTGCGTAGAGTGGTGATGCCACAGGTCTGGGACAGCAGGGCAGGTGGGAGGGCAACTGGGCGTCAAACCCAACTGGACACTGGGACCGAAGCCCTGGCCAACATCGCCAGAGTCCTTGGGGCCTATGAACGAGCCCAGGGACACATGGGCCAGGCTCTTGAAGAGTCCAGTGAGCTCCGCCTGCTGCTGAGGTCCATAGACACCCGCATGGGCCAAATCGTGGACCTCTTGGGCCAGCTTGTGGGGGTTCTGAGAGACAGGCCTGCGGCCCAAACAACAGCTCCACCTCCCTCCAGTGGCCCGCAGGATGACAGTTCCCCCACCTCCCCTGCGGCCACAGAGAGGGGTGAGTCCTCAGACCCCACTGAGCCCGCAGCAGAGGCCCCCCTGCCAAACGATCAAGGGGCCGTCCAAAGAAATCCCATGGAGGATCCTGTGGCAAAGCACCAGCCAAATGCCAGTCAAGGAGCCAGCCACGATGGCACCCCTCTTCACCCTGCCATTGACTTTGTTGACTGTCCTTACCCACACTGCCAGGCTAATGGCATGCGTCTGTTGGACTGGGTCACCACATCAATGTGGCGACTACTCTATTGTCTCATCTACCATCACTGACAACTCATTGATTCCCTTTTCACCATTTTGTAAATATTCACTTCCCTGTCACATATACCCATTGTAAATAAACACTCCTTACGCACCTAAGTTTTCATGTCAGCTCCATGTTTATCACAGGATGTACAATGTTGACTCTGTATACAATGTACCAGGAGCACTGATTGTCTGGACTCATTGAGAGGCTGAAGGGACCTAGGAAAACACAAGAGAACAATATTCACTTGTCAGGTGATGGCATCACAGCCATTACACAACACTTGTCATCAAGGTACTCAAATCTGCACACATTACAATGAGCAACAGTACCAACATAGACATCCTGTAGCTGTGCATGACTACCCTGTCCTAGAAACATTAGCAGCCAGCACAGAGCCAACAACAGGCAGCAGTCACAAAGCTCACCTAGGCCTTTTCACCAACAACAAAATCAGCAGACAATGGCACCATTGCACGTTTTCACTCACCTTCAAGGGAAGTAGCGGTTGATGAGCTGTTGACGCAGGTCGACACCTTCCTCCTCTCCACTATCCTCGTCACTGGACATGTGTAGGCTTGCAGGTGGGGGCCTCGGCTGCTCATCATCATCCAGGAGCAGGGGGATCTCCTTGCGCAAGGCCAGGTTGTGGAGCATGCAACTACGATCTGACACACCTTTTGGGGAGAGTACATCAGTGCACCTCCGGTCTTGTCCAGACAGCGAAATCGTGACTTAAGTAGACCAAAAGTACGCTCCACCACAGGACGTGTCCTGCCATGGGCATCATTGTAGCGGACATCACCCGGAGTCCTGGGATTCCTCAGTGGGCTCAGCAACCAAGGCCGGTTGGGATATGCAGAGTCACCTAGGTGTGAGATACACAGACCAATTTTGTTATATAAACAGTAGCTGAGAACAGCATGTCACACATACAGCACACTACTTGACTCTGCATACTCACCCACAATCCACGCAAGCTCTGGATGCAGATTTGCCATCAGCTGTGGTACGATGCTGTTACGCAGGATGTAGGAGTCATGGGCTGATCCAGGAAATTTGGCACAGACATGTGAGATTATCAAATCCGCCTGGCATATCACTTGCACATTAATGGAATGGAAATGCTGCCTGTTCCTGTAGATGTGCTCACGTGTCTGTGGTGGAACCAGGCCAACATGTGTGCAGTCAATGGCACCAACAACATTAGGGATGTGGCCAAGGGCATAAAAATCACCCTTCACAGCCGCCAATTCATGCCTCCTGGGGAAATGGATGTATCTGTCCTTGTAGGTCATCATAGCGGACAGGACATCACGTAGCACCATGCTGAACATAGGTTGCGACATCCCACCTGCACTGGACACCGTGTACTGGAACGAACCAGTTGCAAAGAAATGCAGGGCCGCCATCACCTTACACGTTGGTGTCAAAGCAGTCGGATAGGTTCTGCGAAGCCTCAGATGGGACTCCAACAGAGCACATAGGTCTTGAAGGGTAGGTCGATCCAGACGGAATTTCCATATGATGTCTTCATCCTCCATGTCCGCCAGCACTGTGAATGGACGATGCACATTTGGTCGCCTCCTAGGTGAGATGAAAGGGTACACATGTCAATTAAATCCCCCTATGTGATGTGTCCAACATCTTACGTGTTGACTGAGACAGCGCCAACAATGACTGGCAAAAACACTTCAGCTTACTGCACAACTCACATGTAGGGACACCTTGACCTAAACTAGTCGCCCACCTGTCCAGTATTCACACATAGATGTCCCCCAAAACAGATTCAGACTAGGTGAATTCAAAAAGGTACATTCCAACATCTTGTGCCACCAGCCCTGAGAGTAGTTGACACAGCACATGTGTGAGACAGCAACACTGCTAGCTTCTACGTAGCTGCTGTACCTGCCACATCTTCTTGCGTAATTCGGACATGGCACACATTAACAACACAATGTGCACAGTGTGTTCACAAAGATCAAGCATTAACATGAGTTCAGCAATCTACACAGTGAAATAGGCACAATATGTGGTCAGACCTTCATTACTGTGTGTCGCTTAAACATCTCACACATTGAAATGTGTACACATGTGAGAGTCCATCACAACACAGATCTTTGTACATGCACAACAATTATATAAGTGACATGTGAGTGAGTACATGCCCGTGCATTTAATCCTGTGCACTGACATGGCATGTGTAGTCATCAGTGGGCTAAATGTCACACTAGCATTGGTTAGCACAATCTGGTGGCATGATTCATGTGTCTACTGTACAATGTTGAGAACTGGCCATTGACACTGCCACAGCATGATGTGTCCATAGGTGGCATAAGCGTGCACCGCCACCACAATCACGGCCATGGGCACCAATATCAGGCGGCCAAATCACGGTAGCGACCGCCTGGCCCCTGCGGTGTGGCACCACCAATGCCTACCGCAATCGCGGTAGTGATATACACATTGTAAAATGGCGGCTGGTGTGCTCTGCAACCACAATCACGGACATGGGCACCAATATCAGGCGGCCAAATCACGGTAGCGACCGCCTGGCCCCTGTGGTGTGGCACCGCCAATGCCCACCGCAATCGCGGTAGTGATATACACATTGTAAAATGGCGGTTGGTGTGCTCCACCACCACAATCACGGCCATGGGCACCAATATCAGGCGGCCAAATCACGGTTGCAACCGCCTGGCCCCTGCGGTGTGGCACCGTCAATACCCATGCCCTTACAGCCAATGGGAAGCGCAATCGCGGTAGCCAAATGCAATTTTGAAAATCGCGGTAGGCGTGCTCCGCTACCACGGGGCCGGTCATTGGATGCAATTGTAAGATGCACCATCGCGGTAGCAACTGCCTGGCCCCTGCGGTGTGGCACCGCAAATGCCCATGCCCTTACAGCCAATAGGAAGCGCAATCGCGGTATCCAAATGCAATTTTGAAAATCGCGGTAGGTGTGCTCTGCTACCGCGGGGCCGGTCATTGAATGCAATTGTAAGATGCACCATCGTGGTAGCAACCGCCTGGCCCCTGCGGTGTGGCACCGCCAATGCCCATGCCCTTACAGCCAATGGGAAGCACAATCACGGTAGCCAAATGCAATTTTGAAAATCGTGGTAGGCGTGCTCCGCTACCGCGGGCCTGTCATTGGATGCATTTGAAAAAAGCTGACCTTGAACACCAATTGCAGCAGCTTAGTACCACTGAAACAACCCCAGGGGGCTATATATGTGTGGGAGAGAGCCACACATTTCCACTGCTTCCAGACACTGCTGACTGACACACTTCACCACCAACTGCTGCTGTTCCTGTCTCCTGGACCCAGTGATGGCGAGGACTGAGAACATCAGGGCCCGTCCCTTCACCACAGAGGAGCTGGAGGTCCTGGTGGACGAGGTGCTCACACAGTATGGGAGGCTATATGGTGCTCCTGATGTCATGGTAAGTGTTTCAGGGTGAATGTAGGGGAGTGCAGGGAGTGCACGAATGAAGTTGATCTGCTGCAGTATGTGCCTGAGAGTGAGGGTTTGTGTGATACACAGCCTAGCATGCTGACTTCAGGGGAAAGGGGTTTGTAGCCTATTTTACACATTTTCCTGGCTGCATATCAGGATGGGAGGGACATGCAGTGTTTTTGCAGCCATACAGTGACACTGCAAGTTTGTTAAGTGGGAGTCAGGACAGAAATTGCCTGTGCTAATGGATGTTTGGGTCCATGAGGTTCTTCACAGGCTCATTTGTGACATTACAAAGAGTTTCCGTCCAGAGGGTAGTGATGGAAGTGGGTTTGACTTTATATTGCCACCATGGATATGTCAGCATTATGCACAAGAGTGAAATGCCTGAGGGTGACACTCTTGGTGGAAATTCACCTATGACACAGCAGATTGTTGTACTTTTGAAACATCCCCCTTCCATTTTCATCATAATGTGTACTTACTGCATGTGTAGGCAGATGTTTTCACTCCCATATTGTACATGCATGTGACAGTTCGGATGGCCCACGTTAGACCGCAGTGTGAGCCCCCCTGGTCTGCACAGTTACTGCCCAATTTGTCAGGGACCCATCACTGAATGGACAGAGTGAGACATATGGGTTGTCTGCTACCCTATTCCTCAATGAACTAGCTTATGCCTATGGATTGCACAAGACAGACCTTGTGATAAGGGTGTGAGATTGTAAGATCATGTCCCTATATGTGACCTCCATAAAACAGGTAGCCATTCACATGCCAAGGACATTGAGGGGTGTGCAGTGTTGGACACAGTGAGTCTGCCCAAAAACATCATTTGCAATGTAATGTATGTCTTGCTCCCTCACATACTGCATTGCAGATGTAGGCCATCTTCCCCTTGCTTTCTGTGCTGGCATTCTGCATGTGTATGAGATGGCCAGGTACTGTGTCCATCCTCATACCTGCATGCATTTCTATACAATTATCTCATGCTAATGTACTACGTGTCATGCTGTATTGTCTCTGCTAAACATATCTGAGTAGCTGTGCTGAGTGTGTGCATGCTCCTGTACTGAGACACAGTGGTACATAAACCAGTGTAACTGAAATTTGCTCTCCTTGTCTCCCATGCCTGCAGCTCAAAGTCCACCAGCGTAAGGCCATATGGAGGGCCATTGCACGCAAGGTGCGGGCTCTGGGTGTGTCCAACCGACGGCACACACACTGTCACAAGAGGTGGGATGACATCTGCCGGCTGAGCAAAAACGTGGCAGAGAGGATGCTGGGGCTGCTCCCTTGGACTGGCACGTTGGCCCGAAGGAGCATGACACCACTAATGGCCCGCATCTTGGCTGTGACACAGCCAGAGCTGGATGAACGTTTGAGGGCCCATCAGCAGCAAGCTGGGGGTGAGTATTCTGGGAAGGGTAACTTTGGTTGTGAGTGACTGCATGTATTCCAACCCTGAGCCAGTGCTGAGCTCTGTGATGTTGCTCGTGTGATGCAATGGCTTGTAAGTGGCCTCTCTGTTGGGTGCAGCTGTCATGCATTTTCGCTACATGTACTTTCTCATGTCATTGATGTAATGGCCCTTGACGTTGCATTCTGAGTTGTAGCCTTGTGGCATCGGCTGCATTAGGGGAGTCAGGGACATCCCATGGCAGTGAACGGTACTGTGTCTCATCTGAGTGTGCTTTCGTCAATGTGTGCAGTGCCTGAGCTCGAAATTGTGAGAACTACACATCTGACACCAATGTGCAACTGTAGTTGTGCACCAAAGCATGACATGGTGGATGGCAGTAGCTCATGGCCATTGCGAAATGACATTTTGGAGTCTTTTTCTGTGTTGTCCCCATATGTTGACTCCATATGTGACTGTGACAACATGTTGGGATGTACATCTTTTTCACCCACAGGGACCTAGGTATGCTCACAGGGATCTGTATGTCAGGTTACACGGAGGCGCGGGCAAGCTATTTGGCTGTGTGGACATCACATGGCTCAATAATGCCAAGTGTGCATGTTACCATACATCTTTTGCGTTTTGAATTAAGGTTGCACAATGTGACTGCACAGGGTGGTGTGCAACTTGAGGGTATCATCATCTTGTTTTGTGCTTTGCTTGCATATGATGTTTGTGTGTATGGCACTAAACTGAACCTACGTCTCTGTCTCTTGCAGCATCTGCCGAGGCACAGAGGGACAGGGGACGGACACCAGTGGTGAGGCATCTTGCACGACTGCTACACATGAGCCCACTGACACTGATGTGACCAGCGCCTCGGAGGGGGACAGGAGTGTCCTTGAGGAATCACGCCCAGAAACACCACCCTCTACGTCATCTGACGACAGCGGTGACTCCTCGATGTTGGCGGGCACAGGGAGTGGGAAATCTGCCTCCTCTTCCACCACACATCGTCCAGTGCCCACCCTCCCAGCTACTTCCACTAGTGCTGCACGTGCTCGCACCAGTAAGAAGGGAAGAGTGTCCTTCCCCCCAGGCACCGCTGCCCCTGTCCCTGTCTCCCCTGCTGTCCTCAGTGTTGAGGCAGTGGACCTTTTGCGCCAGCTGTGTGTGGGTCAGACAACTCTCCTGAATGCCTTCCAAGACCATGACAAGAAGTTGGCACAGGTAGTTGCCTTCATGGAGGGGATTCATTCAGACGTGGGTGGGCTACACAGGACTGTCCAGTCTTTGTCCTCCACAGTGACGGCAGCCATTCAGCTGTCACAGGCTCAGAGTCCAGCTCCAGTCCCTTTGGCAACCCCCCAGCCAGTGGCTACATCTGATGACAGTGACCACACACCACAGCCCACAGGCTCCAGGTACACCACACGCAGCACACAACAGCAGACACCATCCCCCAAACAAACTAAAGTGACACAGGAGCGCAAAGGCAAAAGACCTTCAGGTGACACTCAGGGGCATCAAGCCAAGAAGCAGGCCTCAGGCTCACATGCCTCAAAATCTGCCCCATCCAAGGACACCCCCATCCCAAAGGCGTCTCCCAAAGACAGACAGACAGTTGCCGTGCCTGCTGTGAAGCTGGTGCCTGCTAAGAGTCCGCAGAAAAAGCCCTCTAAGGCAGATTCACCCACAACCTCAACTCCCACCTACACCCCTGTAAAGCTGGGTAAGGAGTAGACCTGAGTGGAATTTGCGTAGTCGCGTTACGCAAAGTTCCGCAAAGATGTAAAAAATCTCCGCGAGCTATGCAGAATCCCGCGAGCACGCGGAATTGCTTGTTCCGCCCGTTCGCAATGCATTTTTCCTGTTCGGGGACGCAGTTTGCTTGCTCGGTGGGAAATATCTTGCAAACTTGCCCATGAGGTCGCCAATTGGCGCGGCCATCTTCTTTCACTTGTCCCGCCCATTCGCGATGCGTGTTTCCTGTTCACGAATGCGGATGTCCGATGGCGCGTCCGAATGAGGTGTTTGCAATCGCACACTCTCGCGGGATCGCACGGCCGGCTACCAAAATCTCGTGGCGCACGCGAACGGATAGGAAAACTCGTCGGTGAATGCAGGGATCCCGGTAAGTCACTACCACGTGCGCGAACACGCATTTTGAAAGCACGAACAAGGAAAAAATTCCGCTACGCCGCTGATCGCGGAATTTTCGGCAATTCCGCGTTCTCCGCGGAATGCGGAATTGCCAAAATTCCGCAAATTCCACGAGCGGAGCGGATTTTACCGCCCAGGCCTAGTAAGGAGGGCACTGTAGGGGGTTCACCTGGGCAACAGGGGATGGAGGGGAAAAGGCAAGGCCAGGCCAAGCGTACTGCCCGATCCAGCAGATCCCCAGAGGGAGGGCAACCACCTGCACCTGATGCACCTGTGGTGGGGAATGAGTCTGTTCTGCCCGCCCCACTTCCCACTCCTACCAAGACAATTATTCCCTATCGAATCCCCAAGAAGTGGAAAGGCAGCCCTCCACATTCTCCCTCACACACTGTGTCTCACGGCAGCATGTCTCCGCCTCCACGTGCCACCACACCACCCGCTCCAAGCAGCCCTCCGGCTCCCAAAGCCACTGATGCCTCTACCTCAGCTGCTCCTCTCTCTCCCAGGTCCAGTCCTACAACTGGCCCGGACAGTCAACCACCTCCCAGTCCGACTGACAGCCAAGTCTGAGTCTAAGTCCCCCTCCCACTCCTATCTCTCCCACAGCGGTGCCTGGACTGCCCATTGTTATCCCCCTAGCTGTGTTGCTTCCCATGGCAGTGTACGGTGTCACCCATTCCCTGTGCAGGTTCTCATGCACACATGTGCCTACTTTGAACTATGGACTGGCCACTGGCCTTGCTGTTTGTCACTTTGTTTGCCCATTCCCTGTGCAGGTTCTCATGCACACATGTGCCTACTTTGAACTATGGACTGGCCACTGGCCTTGCTGTTTGTAACCATGGATGCCCATTCCCTGTGCACGTTCTCATGCACACATGTGCCTACTTTGAACTATGGGCTGGCCACTGGCCTTGCTGTTTGTCACTTTGTTTGCCCATTCCCTGTGCAGGTTCTCATGCACACATGTGCCTACTTTGAACTATGGACTGGCCACTGGCCTTGCTGTTTGTAACCATGGATGCCCATTCCCTGTGCAGGTTCTCATGCACACATGTGCCTACTTTGAACTATGGACTGGCCAATGGCCGTGCTGTTTGTCACTTTATTTGCCCATTCCCTGTGCAGGTTCTCATGCACACATGTGCCTACTTTGAACTATGGAATGGCCACTGACCTTGTTGTTTGTCACTTTGTTTGCCCATTCTCTGGGCAGGTTCTCATGCACACATGTGCCTACTTTGAACTATGGACTGGCCACTGGCCTTGCTGTTTGTCACTTTGTTTGCCCATTCCCTGTGCAGGTTCTCATGCACACATGTACCTACTTTGAACTATGGACTGGCCACTGGCCTTGCTTTTGTCTACTTTTGATGCCTATCTAGGTAATATGAAATAAAGACAGTTACTCCTGTTGTCTGCTTTGTCAGTGTCCTTGCTTAATAAAATCTTTCTTTATGGGTATGGTTTCATGTGACACATGATCTGTATGCCACTTTAACATTGCCAATTGCTTGTTTCAGTTTTTCATAGTTTGCCAGAGGTGACAGGCACTTCAGTTCTTCTTGACTCTGAGGCTTGGGGGGGCAATGATGGTTGTTTGTGATGATCTACTGTTATCCTGATCATTCTATGGTCAGGTTTGCTAAATTGTACACATGTCATGTTAGGATGCACTACCAGCACAGAGGGGAATTCTACCTACAGGATTAAAGGCAGGCTGGCCAGGGTCCATCATGTCTGTGTGATCTTTCTGGATGTGTGAACAGCAGTGTTGATATATGGTCATCTTGTGAGGGCCTGTCTTCCTAGTCACATGGGTACATTTGAATGTGTGCACTTGAGTGGTCATGAAGTCTGAAAGGGGTGACTTGGTCAGTAGTGTTGATGTGTGTGTGCCCCTGCAATGCCAACTGCACACATGTATGACCCAGGAGCTGAGTGCCTGTTTGTTTGAATTGTCAGCCCTGTGCTTGTGATTGTGGGCACATGTAGGAGTTGTAGGTTGTGCACTGTGCAGTGTGTTGGTGTGTCCTTGCACTCCTGGGGGACACCTACTTGTTGTTGCTGCCAGTTGTGAGTATGCAGAGTGTGTGACAGCCAAGTCTGTGTTGTGTTTTGTTGATCAGCCATGTGTCTTGTTACTGTTTGTGCTCACTGTGAAGACCTGCTCAGCCACATTGACATTGTTGGTGAGTTTCCTCATGCATTGCTGTCACTTGAGCCATTTTTGGCTCCAGTATGGTATGTGGTCTGTGGAGTCATACCATCCCCTATCTGTGCTTCTGATGCCTGCCCATTGGGAGTGACTCCTCTATGTGTTTGTGTACAGTACACTCCTGACCTGTTTACTACTGACGTACACACCACTTCAATCTCAAGTCACCTACCCCTTGGGTTGCCAGTGTGTGAGCCTCCACACCACTTCATTTGTTACACTATGCTTTGCGGTACTGATCTGTGCACAGGACCAAGGTGCCACTCAGGACAGTTTCCCAATTAGTTATGTGTGATTTTCTTGTACTGGTTTGCAGTCATGGTTGCTCATGTGCAGTGCAACTGTTTGTGCTGCACAGTCCTCTGGTCATGTTGTTTGCACCTGGGTGACCCTGAGTTGTGCATCTGTGAGTGTTGGGTTAGCTGTATGTGTGTTTGCTGAGGTACTGCTACCCTTCCTCAGTGTGATGTTGTCTGTGTGCTGTGCTGATTTGTGTTGTGGGAGTACATGTTGTGGCACTGAGATGTGTGTGCTACTGATTTGGTTGGTGTGCACACACTGCTTGGCTTGCATGCAGTGCTGTCAGTGTATGTTGCCTTGTACTTGCCTGGTGTGCATCCCCCTGTTGTCCAGCTGAGTTTGCAATGTGATGGATTGGCATGTGCATCTGTTGTGTTTTTGTTGTGGATGTATGCAGTGTTTGGCCTGTGTTGGCTCTTTCTGCTGACAGATGTTCTGTGTGTGATGTTCTATTTGCATGACATTGTGTGTGAGTAGTTTGGGCATTGTGATACATTCTGATGTGTGTTGCAAGTGTAGTGTGCATTACTTGTGTGTCTGTCACATGCAGCAAGGTGTATTCTTGTTACTGGGCTTGTTTTGAGTGCACAATAGTGCTATGTCCTCCTATCTTTGACCTGTCACTTGTCATGATTGGGCATGTGCATGCTTGTGGTACACTATGACACCATGTTGACTTGATGGGTGGTGTGGTGTCTCTGTCTGTGTTAGCTTATTGTCCCATTGATCCCAGTTTGTGTTCATGACTGTTTTGAGATGATGCAATTCTTGTTTGGGTTGGGTTATGGTGTCTGTGCATTGGTCCTGAGTCACAATGTTGTGTACTCCTGTTCCGTCTGGGGTCCCATTGCCTTTCCACTGTTTGGCTGGCCATATGTGGGGTTGTTGGACTTCTGTGTATGTTGTTTGTGAGGTTTGTGTTTGGCTATTGTTTTTGTGTCAGCATTGGTTCAGGCATCCCTGAGTGTGTGTGTGATGTTTGTGGATGCACGCCAGGGAGGGGAGTGTGATTGGTTGTCAGTGTACTCACAGGACATCATTTGCACCATTCTGCGTGTTTAACACTGGTGTTGAGTGCTGCAGGTGTGAGTTGGGTAGAGGAGGGGTATGTGTGAAGGTCCAACTTGGGTTTGACGGTCAGGGAGTGTGACAATGAGCCATGTGTGTTGTGCTGATGACATACACATGTCAAGTGAGTTGGGACAGATGTGTGGCTGATCACTGTTTGACTTCAGACACTTCCTATCATTCCTGTGCTAATGCATGGCTTGCCCTGATGTCTCCCTGAGTTGTTGAACAGAGGTCACTTTGGTTTAATTCCACTCACTGTGCCACCCATGTCTGATTTGATGGCCTAAGGGTGGTGTAATATGTTCCTTATCTTGCATATGATGTACACATGCTTTGTGGCTTGCTCCATGGCTTTCCATCACTGTCCACTTCACTTTTGGCTAGCCCATTTATTGCCCTCCATTACTGCTGACATCTGGTATGTGTATGTGGCTGTGTGTCAGTGTGGGGTGTGTCTGAGTGACTTGACAGGCAGTGTGGACAGTTCAGTGGATGTTCATATGCAGTGTGAGTCTTCATTTTGTGATTGGACTCAGTTTGCTTGACATGAGTGGAGGGTAGGTGGGAGGAGGAGGAATGCCCTGCCCCTGAGCTTCTGTGCAGGGTGTTCCTCTTCACTCCCACCTTCTAAGACAGGCTCCCTGGTTGTTTGGTGTGTGTGGTGCAGGGTCTGGCTACACCTGGCAGATGAATTGTGGGGTGGGGGCACAGGAGGAGCACACAGCATGTCCCCTAATGGGTGTGGGGGTCGTAGTGTGTGAAGGGTGGAGGTGGGACCCTTTAAATCTTTGTGGACTGCCCATGCCTGGCGCTGGCCCTGCCTACTACATTGTGCGCAGGTTTTCCCATGTCTGCACCGCTGCGGTGATGTCACCGGGACATTGCTGTGATTTCGCGGTTGATGGGTGACCCGGATGCGGAGGAGTGATTTTGTGACAGGTAGGACATGTGTGGGTACACTTGGGGATGTATTCCTGTCCCCACCAGAGTGTCTGATGTGGACAGGAACCGTATATCAGCCCAGGAGTTGTGTGTTGTGTTTGTGTGCGGAGTTGTGTGATTGCATGTCCGCGACGGACCATTATTTGCTGGTAGTGAATCAGGTACAGCACCGGAAAGGATTGTAGAGCTGGATCCATTGCGGTAGAGACCGGGTGGAGGGGACCGGGAGTCTGGTTTCGCGCTCCGCTGTCGTGCTTCTGCCGTCTCAGGCTGGGTGGTATCTCCGCTGCGGTGTGACGGGCTGTTTGGGGCATCGTGATTTGTACGTCGGACGGGACGTCATTCCGCAGGGCGGTGGGTATCTATTGGCTCACACCGCCACGGTGGTGGGTGCAAATTTGTGGCGGTTCACGTCGCACCGCGGCGGACGGGAAATGGGCTATGTTTGCCCATTGTAATATGGCGGACAAGAGGACCGCTGCTGGAGTGCGGAAAATGACATTTTCCGCCAGCACCGCGGAGGTGCCTCCGCCCGCCATCCTAATGAGCCCCCAAGTTGGGTAAGGTCGAGGGAGTGAAATGCATTGCTGAAGGGGAAACAGATACTTCTAGTGAAGAAGAAAAACTGATAATTCTGTGATATTGAATGTTAAGGAAAGTAGTTTTAAACATTTCTTGCATGAGGTATAAAAATAAACCAATATGGTTCATGAAGATTGGTGGGATAGGAATTCACATTGCTGCGGATTTTGGATCCCATACACTATTGTGAATGAGAGAGTGTGAAAAAATAACTTTGAGAGGAAATTGGGTCCTAATGTGAATAGTTCTGATATTGCTCTGGAAAGTTATACTGGGTTAGGTTAAAGGAATCTTATCTTCCGATTTAAGAACAGGAAGGCTCTTGGCAGGTTGTATGTTGCCAAGAAAGGCCCTTCTGTGTTAGGATGGAAGGTTCCAAGGAGGCTGAACATTGTGTTAGATCCTAACAGTGAGGAACAAGTTTTGGTACTTGATGATGGTGAAATAGTAGGAACGAAAATGTGTGAGGAATTTCCAAATTTATTTAGTGGAAAGATAGGGAAATTCGAGGGATTTGATCATAAAATTGTGCTGAAGAAGAATGCTGTTCCTAAAGTGCACAAATTAAGCAATGTGCGCCCACCTGTAAGAGAGAAAGTTGAGAGTGAATTATCACACCTGGTTAATAATGGGATTACAGAACCTATGGCATCCATTGGGGTAGGTAAGGAAAGCTAATGGGAAGATCCCGTTATGTGTTGATTTTCGCAATCTTAATGGTAATTTTCAGATTGATTGTTTCCCTTTGATTAGAATCAATAAGATGTTAACCTAAACCAGGATTATGGAAGTCTTTTTGACAGTAGCGCTATCTGCTGGTTATCATCAGATTCCTTTGAGTGGAGAAAGTAAAAAGTACATTGCCTTTATTTCCCATGTGGGTTGTTATCAATTTAAAAGAATGTCATTTGGTTTGGAGTCCGCTGCTGCTGTCTTTCAACATGTAATGTTTAATATTTTTGGTAAGATGAACGACGTTTCAGTTTACCAGGATTATAGTTTGTTTATGGGAAGAAATAAGCATGATCACGATCACAAACTTAAGGAAGTGTTAAGTTTGTTAGGCAAGTATGGTTTAACAGTTGAACACTCAAAATGCAAGTTGTCCAAAAGACAGGTGCCTTATTTAGGCCATGAGATTAGCTCCAGGGAAATTCAACGAAAGACTAAATTGTTTGAAGCTATTTGAGAGGTTCCCTGTCTGCAGAACAAAGAGGAGATTAAGTCTTTTAGGGCTGGTAGAATTTTTTCAAAATTTGTAAAAAAAAAGTTCTATGAGAACTTTTACATCAGACAATTGTTGATGTCAAATGTAAAATTTGTGTGGTTTGAGAAGTGTGAGATGGATTTGAAAGATGATAAGAATGCACTTTGTGCTGCTCGAACTCTGCAAGGTTTTGATCTTTAGGTGTGAGTGTGATAGCTACAGATGCCAGCAGTAAAGATCATGGTGCTGTGTTATCACAATACAATAAGCAGGGAGAAGAAGGGATTGTGGCATATGCATAAAGATCACTGTCACCAGCTGAATAGAAGGATGCGGTGATCGAAAGGGAAGCGTTGGCCTTCTTATTTGAGTGCACCATGAAATGAAGTGATCCCAATCCACACTTGATTCAATAAAAATAATAAACCTTCTACAGACATATCATTTTCATCCAGAAATTCAAGCCACGTTCATCTCTTGATTTCACTATGGAAATTGAACACTCCTCACCCTCCACTTGGTCAGTTAAGTGTGTCTGGGGCAAATAAAATAAATCACGGTACCCCACTGTTAGTAGAACTGCATTTGTTGCTGCTTTCCTGTCTGCTTGCTTGCCTGATTTTCACAGTTTTGCAGATTTCCCAAAATGCAAAGCATTGTTTCACATTGAATGTGTCATACCAATTATAAAGACTTAAACATTAAGAATGCACCATTGGAAAGCAAGATATTCAAGACCCCCCACCTTGCCTCACATCAGTTACTTTTCAAAGGAGAGCCATCTCTCTGGATATCATGACCACAGGTGCAGAGCCTCCACTACTTCAGATAAAAACAATGGGCCTGATTCACAAAGGTAGGCTGAGATGAAAATCTAACTTTACGAATTTGGGTAGTTACAAAGGGCATTTACGAGTAGTAAAGTTAGACTTTTGTCTCAGTTTTGGTCTCATTTAAACTTAAGACCAAAACTTAAGTTAACTGAGACAAAAGTCTAACTTTACTACTCATAAATGCCCTTTGTGAATATAGAATGTCATAAAGTTAGACTTTCGTCTTAGTTTACCATTGTGAATTGGGTCCAACATTTTTTGCTTCTCAACAAATATCTTCCTCATAGGCTCACTAATACCATACGCCTACATGTTTTTAATCAGTCTATCCCCATCTTTCCTTGCTTTGTATGATTGTAAAAGAGAGTATAGTCACTTAACGTATTATAAGTATGTGCATAGATAATCCTGGGGGTATGAAAAACTCTACCAATACAATTAATTAAAACTAAAATGTATGTGATATGTGCTCAATCTTCTAAACAACCTATCATCCATCACACTCCAAAGGAAAGTAGAAAACACTAAAAAAAAAATGGCCGCCAGCACCATGCACATATACAACTAACTCAGAGCACGACAGACAGAGGATAGTGGCCTTAAGGTCAGTTTCATAAAGGACAACTCAGTGCCAAAGCACACTCTCAGATTAACAACATGATTGGCGTGAACATATGTCACACACTGGACTTAAGGAAAACATGGTTTTATATTGAAATGTCCGCCCTCCTAGACATCCTACACCTACCATACTATAAAAACATCATGAAGAGCAGACTCAGTTCTTGAGGCATTCGATTGTTACTGATCCTTCATGATAAGACCAAGACACCCTTTGCTAAAAAAACAAAACCTACCAATTTACTAGTCCAATGATCTAATCTTGGAGTTAATTATAATAGTGCATCATGAACAGAGATACAGATCACCTACCACAATGAAATTACCACCCTAGCATTATCATCCAAAGGCATAGCACATAGAATTATGGTGATGGTAGACCTCAGTCTCCAGATGGACACTCTAGGCAGTAAACATAGAGCAGTCTTTTGGTGGTATAGAAGTGATTGTAAACCATGATCTGCTGGAATTAACCAGGTTGATTGCATGCCCAGATCATAAACTGGATCACACTTTGGAAATGGTATTTAGCTGTCAGCTCCTCACATCAGATGTATCAAGCCAACCTAAATTCTGGCCAGATGACTTCTTGATCATTAAAGCCGTACAACTATAATTAAATAATAAAGGCCTAGGAACACCAGATGATACACATTGCATCACTCATACAAGGAAGCCCACATGATTAAGTCAAGCACACTGTTACATTTCTTGGACAAATCAGGTCATAATTTAGTTTAATAAGCATTTGCAATCTCCTAACAAGTGAAAGAATTAAAGGCAATGAACATACATCTGGAATCCTTTTAAAATTCTGAAAATGTGATAGTATCTTAGAAGATATGATTTGGAAGATTCAGAATGAGACTCAAGACAACTCAACATTCTACCCCATCAACCAAATAATACCTAATAAGACTCAAGGACTGTTGTAAGCTTTCACAATGTGGTGTCTCAAACTAGTCAGTCATGCAGCTGGAAGAATCATAGCTTCCAACACTCAGAAATAAAAATTGTGCCTTGACCCTTGGCTGCCAAACATACTAGCATTGAGACAGTAACTCAGGATCTGCCTTTCCTTAGCAAGAACGTCAAAAATGTGATAATGCACCATTTCTAAGAGTTGATGAATGTGAAAAAAATCTTAAATGATTGGCCCATCAGGAAATTTAGAGGCATCAATGTGTTTATGTGTATTTGAATAGCATGAACCTCATTAAGAAGCAGTAGAGCTCTGAACAAAGGCATGGGTTCAGGGATACAATTCGCAATGAGGCAGAATATCTATGGGTGGTGATTGCCAAGATGTAGTGATATTGGCCCAGATTTACTAGCACTTTGTGCCGTGTAGCGAGCCACAAAGTCACACAAAGCAGAGCAAAGCAATCCCTTGATATTTACTTTTCAGCGCAAAAGGTACTTTGAACTAGAAACGTGTTCTTTTTTCAGCACAAAAAGCAATTTGTGCTTCTTCAAGTCGCTCTTCATCGAGGGGCATTAATGGGGTGTCACAGTGTAAACACCCTTAGATTATGATGCAAAGCTCGATCTTCTAAGAGAGCCAGACCAGCCATTGCATCTCAAACTAAAACCTCCTTGTAGCATACGTTAGCAAGGAGTAATGGTTTAATTTCTCTGAAAACCCCACACATTGCGTGTATTCTATGTTTTCCATTACAAATTCTATGCTAGACATCAATTCAATTCAATTCTTTCTTTATTCGGTTCATATATTAGAACCATAAAAGACAGCAGAATTATAAATACAATGTATAAAAACGTGCTAAAAATGATAATACATGTAATAAACACAAGCAAGCCAAAATCTGGACAGGCATAATTAATCATCCTGCGCACATCGTATAAGAACAGCAGCCTTTAAAAAACGAATAACGTTTGCAACCACAAATTCATCTGATAACATCTACAAAAACAGTAGGGCTGGGCGAACTTGTTTAAAACCACTTCCTTTAAATAAAGGAGCTATGAAGGATCATCCTGGGTTCCTTGTAGTATTCACAATAAAATGCAAGGAATCCTGCAGATATTTGTTATCGCAGCCCCAGGGGCCCAGGGATTTAAAATCATAATAACTGCGTGGCGAAGCTAAAATCAAATGCAACAAGTTAAATCTGAAATGAGTTAAGAGGCATCTATCTCTGTTGCTCTTCACCAGGGTTAAATAAGGCTCCAACTCCAATGTGGACGTTGTCAATACATATGTTCGGATTTGTTAACTCAGCCTCTTCCGTGAGTATGATCACCCTTTACCTAAAACTCTTTTTAAGCCATATGAGGTCTCCTGTGCAAATGCCCTCTGGATTAAAAAATATGTCCTTCCTAACCAAAGAGTCCTTATTGTACCATAGCCGGGGTATTTTTAAAGCATGATCGAGTGACAAGCAAT
Organism: Calotriton arnoldi; assembly: GCA_963921515.1. Classification (NCBI taxonomy): domain Eukaryota; kingdom Metazoa; phylum Chordata; class Amphibia; order Caudata; family Salamandridae; genus Calotriton; species Calotriton arnoldi. The sequence goes on along the minus strand of CAWUFW010001874.1, from coordinate 2,280,906 downwards.
CCCCCATGACTAAACGATTCAGGCCCAACTCCTCCTGGGTCCATATCCTAATCCAACTCTGCAGAAGATGCAATGCTATCTGGTCACTTAAGTTCCGAACCCCTAACTCTTCATGTACACGATAAGTTGATGTGCTATGTGGAGCATAGAGTGCGCGCTTACAAAATTTGTTTTCCTCTATTTGGAGCTCGTTTACTGGAAGGTACCCCCAGATGTCACTCCCATGCAGTACTTTTGATATACACTTAGGGCCTGATTATGACCATCCATAGCCATGGTGGCGGTGGAGGCACTGCCGCACTGGCAGTACGACTACCGTATTGCGAGTTTGGCGGTTAAACCCCCATAGGACCATTGCCACCAACAGGTATCCGTGATCCCTGGTGGTCTTGTAGCGGTCTGAGGCTTGCAGTATGCTGGCAGTGCCGCTGCGGCACCGCCAAGCATATTACGAGTTTCCTCACTGCCATAGTTTTCATGGCGGTGAGCCCGCCATGAAAAGTGTGGCAGTGAGGAAACTAAGGGGGCCCTACAGGCCCCCTGTTGCCTCAGGGCCATGGAGATGCATGCAGGGGGGCACATGGTGTGCCCCCTGTATGCATGCATCCCCAGTTCCTGCATGGCATGGACTTAGCAGTCCATGCCGTGCAGGAACTTGCTTTGGGGTTCCCATTGCGGTGTCTTTCTAATGCTCACTGCCTGGGACCACAAAGGCACCGCCTGCCAGACCAGGAGAAAACTCCTTATCTGGCGGAAGAGTGTGACGGTGTGGGAGTGGGGTGCTGGCATGGCGGCCCTCTCCCACACCGTCAAACTCATAATCAGGCCCTTAGCCTTATAGATTTTAACGAAGGCTCTGAGAGGCCTACTCTCCAGCCTAGAAGCAAATCTGAAAACAGCACCTACCGACTTCCTAAGCTCCTGCCTCTCTGCCTCACCCAGGGATTTCCAGCTTAATTTTAAATTTAACTAAACCCCCAAGGAGGGAAAGCTTGCGACTTATGAAAGGGTATGCTGGTTGTAAGTAAAGGTCTTAGTTCTTGCTAACTTGGTTCCCACCACCATATTATAGGACTTAAAAAGATTGACAGACAGGTCTAAATCACTCATAAAGTGGTCAAAGGAATTCAACAAGGTTTGCATACCATTGGCAGTTCGCTCCATCAGAACCGCGTGATCCACGTAGAGTAATGCTTGTAACTGACGGGAGCCAATAAATGGGCAGTCCACTTTGGCAGCAACTAAGGCCTTTTCCAACCCATTTTTGTATAAAGAAAATAAAAAGGGGCGAGGATACACCCCTGTCGCACCCCACAACTTGTTTTAAAGCTGTCCATATATGCTAAGTCATTAGAGATTCTTACTGAGGCAGTGGTCTCAGCATGGAGATCCTGTAAAAAGTAAACTATATTAGGGTCCAAATCCAAACTCTAAAGGATCTTCCACAATTTGCCATGATTAAACCCATCAGACACAACCACAAGGTCCAAGAAGGCCAGTTATATTGTTTCTGAGCAGTCAATAGTGTATTTACTAGCTCACCATATAAAGATTTTTTTTCTTCTTGACACTTGGTATGTTTAGTACAATGGTTGGTAAGAAAAGAAGCTGAAGATGCAGAACACAGAAGGATTACATAAGCTGATACTAATACTTCTAAATAATAAAATAAAAGCTGTAAACCAAGAAAATAATAATAGGTGTACAACTATACCCATTGCAGACTAGACCAGACCCTATTGAACCTATGGCAGGCGCTGGGGCCTCTAGCCTTAGCTAGGGCTAGCTCGGATTCGAACACCTATCTGTGCAGTGCCCAAAACTCTTTGACATTTGGACTGATACCATTTATCTAGGCTCTGACAATACACAGACGCGCACACACTAAAATAGTAGAGACAAGTGCTCTCTCAGAATTAGTAGCCTCAAGCTTAAGCCCGAGAAGGATTTCCTTTTCTGTAAGCTGGAACTGGCAACCAAATTGCTCTGCTAGTGTTGCACACACATCGTTCCAAAACAACCTAAGCATTGGGCAGTCCAAAAACATGTGCTTTAGATCTGCTGCAAACAGTTTACATTTAGGGCAGTACAACTTACTAAAAGATCGAGATGTTACCCACTTAGAGATGAGCTTGGGTGTGTAGTACAACATAAAGACGGTCTTATGTTGTTGTAATTTTAGATTGATGGAGGCAACTGCTCTATCTAAAACATCTAGTGCCTCCTGCGCTTCTACTGCCATAACATTAGCATTCAAAAGCCAACTTAGTTTTAGAGATATCTGCAAATTATCGTCGTGAGCTGATGCAATGAGTTTCTGATATAATGCGCCAATGGAGCCTCTGCCAGAATACCCATTTATCCCCGCCAATATTTCAGATTTATATGGTGCAGTTGCTCGTGTAAAAAATAAATGCAATGAATAAACGGAAACCCTGATTGTCGTATAGTTGGCCTAGTCTGTAAATGCCTAGAGACTGCCAATCTCGCCCGACAGAATCCTGGAATATGTCGGGCAGGGTTGGATTGTCCCATAAAACAGTATGAAAATGCAGCAAAGGCCAAGATAATTTCTTGCAAATCTCACGTCAGATCCTGGTTATGTCCCTGACCACCTTAAATTTAACCCACTCATAGTAATTAGGGTCAGAGGTCTTGTAAAGAGTAAATCCTATACATGGCCCACAAGCTAATTGGTAGGCCAGTGATGATAATCCAGCTCCAACCCCGTTTAGCAGGCTCCGCATCCGCCCAACGAATGCAGCCTAAAAATAAAATTTGAAGTCTGGATGCCTAAAGCCCCCTTGTTTATAAGGCAGTTTAATGAGGCTAAGAGCCCTTTTGGCACGTCGATCACCCCATATAAAACTGCCTATAGTGCTTTCCAAACGCTTAAAAAAGGAATTTGGGACCCAGAGAGGAATTGAGCAAAAAAGGTAGAGAAACTTAGGCAAAATGTTGATTTTGATTATATTACAGCTGCCAATAATACTAAGAGGGAGCCGATGCCAAATGTGTAGTTTAATCCTTGACAGATTTAAGAAGTGATTCATAATTCAGCGCAATTAGATCCTCTACCCGGCTACTAAGACAGATACCTAGATATATGGCCGTATCAGTGACCCCCAAAGATGTTGGCAATATGTCAGACTGGTAGTTGAGGTTTTTGCTAAGTTCAGCTTATAACCAGAGAAGGAACCAAAAAGTTCAGCCTCATCTGTTATGAGAGCTAAAGCACTGACAGGATTGACAGAGTAAACAGCGATGTCGTCTGCATACGCAGTAAGCTTTAATTCAGTACTATTCAAGCTTACTGCGAAGAGCCCCGTATTCTGCAAGGGGTGTCTTATGAAAGGCTCAATATACAGAGCAAAAAGCAGGGGGGAGAGAGGACATCCATGGCGAGTGCCCATTTGGACAGACGAACTAAGTACCAAGTCCGAATTCTGACATTGTCCCCCAGAGTGCCTCCCAGGCAACCCTGTCAAAAACCTTCTCGGCATCCAGCATGATCATACCGATCTGTGTTTTTAATTTGCTGGATACATCGAAGCCTGCTGTGGCAGTATTGATATGGGACGCAGTGTCTCTGCCGGGGACAGACTCATGTTGCTGTGTGGAAACTAGCCGATGTATATTAGGAACCAAGTGCGCAGCCAGGATTTTAGAAAATATTTTGGCATCCGAGTTAATTAAGGAAATAGGGCAGTAGGAGCCTCTGTCATCCAGAGGTTTTCCCTTCTTGGGAAACACAATGATGTTAGTCAAAATCCAGGAAGCTGGAGCTTGCCCTCCAACAGTAATATAGGTAGTTAATTCCGTATACTCTGGTACCAAAATATCCCCCAAAACTTTGTAGACTTCCAATGGGATAGTATCCTCACCTGCATCCTTTCCTGAGGGCAGGGCCTTGACTGCACCCTCCACCTCAGCTGACAATATATCTTCTTGTAATATCACCGATTCCTTAGCGTCAAGTCGCTGAAGATGACTGTCTTGCAGATAATCCTGGAGCCTGTTCTTGTTAGAAGCTGACTTGCCGTAAAATTTAGCATAGAATACTCTGAATTGTTCAACTGACAGATGTAAAAATTACTAATAATGACTGTGTCATTTTAAACTTCAACAATGAATGGTAAGTGTAAGATTTACTGGGGAGTTCACCGGCTGCCCCCTCACCTCAGATCTATGCAGTCCCTTTGGGCTTTTTTTATAGGCCTTCAATCAAACGTACCGCCCTCACATACGCCCAGGGTTTTCCTTTCATGAGCGTTGGTAACAAACCCATCCAATTGGCCCTTGAGGCTCTCCCACTCTCTAATAGATATTCCCTGTTGGAAGATATGGAGGCTTGCGATTGACTCATACCACCGTTAAATCCGTCGCTTTGCCAGCTTCTTCCCCATCATATAAATCAAAGGATCCCTTTTTTGGTACCTGCTGTGAGGGCTACAAAGGCTGTCCTAGATCCACAAAGTAGTAATACGCTTTTACCAACTAGTCCTACATCTTCCTTTATCAACTTAACAATGATCCGCTCCCAGGAGCCCCTAATGGACACAATGTTTCACTCATGGAACATAGCAGGCTACGAAAATATAATCAAGATTGGTATAAAGTGTTCATGTACTGTGATATTGTTTGTTTCCAGGAAACTTGGGCTGAGCAGCCTATTTATGTAAATGGATATCGCTCTTTTGTCACACCAGCATTTCCCTCAGTATCAGGCCGATCTAAAGGGGGCTTACTTACACTTATAGCTAATACAATCTCTCTAGGTAAGGTGACTTTCACCAATAATTTGCCCTATTTTCATACTACCCTAGCTGAAGGCTCGGGAAAAACCGATCTACTAACGATACATTTTTATAATAACAACTTTCAGAGTCAAAGTCAAAGAAAGCTTTATTCGACTGATTTTTTAACAGTCATAAAAGCACATAAAAAAAGAAAAGACAATAAAACATGTTATTACAATATTAAACATTTTTAAAAACTATGATCTTGTAGAAACGTTAGAATATCAGATGTTATTAAAGCAACAGCCATAGAATCATAAAAAGATCCAAAAGGCTTGTTATGTTAGACTTCATTTGTTAAATACGACTTCCTTTGGAGGAGTACCTTCTTAAGAAACATAGCTGTGCACCAGGCAATTTGTTCGTTCTCCAACATCTGAAGTCTAATTAATGCAGGGCGGCATTGTCGCAATCCCTGTGATTTTAAAAACGGTAAAATCCATGCTTTCCTCAACACAACGTAAAATTTACAAAATAAAACCAAATGAATTGTGGACTGGGTAGAAAGATTGTCACACGGACAGAGAGGCAGCTCCCGTGACCAGTCATTGGTTTGTGGGAGGGTCACGAGTCTGTGGACAATATTCAATATAAACCAGGTCAATAACCATCTATCAAAGCTACCCGGTACAAATGTGAGGTAAGGTTCCATATGTGTGGCAGTTACAGTTAGCTGATGTTGCCTTACACTGGGTTCTAAAATTTCTCCTGATATTCGTACTATACCCAATGATTCAAGACACTCCTTTTTTAAGGCCTGTCTAGAAGTCGCCTGTAAGGCAGTAGGGTCAGTAAAGTATTCTGGGTGCCCAATATCCTTCATAAAATCGCAGATATACTTTATCCAGGGGATCTTTAATACCCCTTCCAGCTTAAGGCAATCCTGTATAATTTCCCTATTTAGCTTTGGCTGATCCTTTGACCAGATCCTATGCCATAAGAGGGCTGGTTCTAATCTAATAAGGTCTGAGATATAAGGAATACCTAATTCTTGGTGACAGGCAAAAGAAGGTGTACTAGGTGGCACCAATAATAAATATCTTAAAAAAGAATTTTCAACAATTTGTATGGGGAGGGTATTAGCGAAACCCCATGCTCCCGCCTGTAACAACTTTCAGAATCCCACACAGGTGGCCGATGAGCTGGGGGGTATATTGGAAGCTCTGCTAACTCACCATATACAGGCAATTTTTGTAATTTGGGCTGGGGATTTTAATGTGCATTATTGTACTAAATTAAATCAACGTATTTGTGGGATGACTGACACAAATGACTTGCTGCTTGTCCATTTTAATCATCTCAATTATGGAAATGTTTTAAACAGTTTTTTATTAACCTGGGATCTAGTGATAGTAAACCTGTGTCACCCCTCCACAGGTCAACTTCTCCCTAACTTCCAATGAACAGGGGTTATTTCAACAATTGATTTTATCACTATTCAAGCTAATTTTAAGAAATGTATTAAGTCCTCTAAGGCTGAGCTAACTGAATTTAGTGACCACGCATTTCTCCTTCTATGCTTTGCCTGGCCTCTCGTTACAAAGACAAGTTTTTTTATTTGTCCCAAAACCTATTCTGAGCAGAAAAAACGGATTCACACTAAAGTGGGAGAAAATAGATTCAACTTCCTTCCTCCCATTGGTTGTAAAGGAGGTGTTACCCGATATCCATTCCTGCTTAGCTGCTCACTCCGATAGGTACCAAGTAGTAACAGCATTTAGTAAAATTTTAACGTCTATAAGTTCTAACCTCTCACGCCCTGCACCAAGAAATACAAAACCGGTGTCAAGATGGTTTGAGACCAATTGTTTAAAGGCCTCCAAACAACTTTGCAATGCTCTAAAATTACACCCCAGAAACAAAGATTTGATAAGGAAGCTACGAGCTGACTATAAGACAGCTAGAGAGGTGAGAAAGATGCAGTTGAGGGACGAAGCATGGGAAAATCTGCGTGAGGCTTCTAGGAGAAAAGATAGTAAGGCCTTTTGGAGATTTATAAATGAACCTTTTCTGAAGGATCTGGGCGGCCCCTCTCTTGATCTCAATATAGATGAATCTACCTTGCTGTCTCACTTCCAAAACATTTTTCACGAAGAAAGGATGAGTACTACAAAAGAACCTGCGGTTGTGATGGCGGCTCAACCGGGGATGGAATTTTCCTTAGAGGAAATTGAGCTTCCACTATCCCAATCTCCTGCATTAAAGGCAACGGGCACGGATGGGGTCCCACTGGACACATTTTTTGTTCACAAAACTTTATGGGCACCCCTCCTGACCTAAATTTTTAACGCTGTTTCCAAAGTGGGTCCCCCGACTTCATGGAAGCAATCAGTGATCATCCCTATATATAAAAAGGGGGATCCCTCGAGCCCTGCAAATTACCGTCCAATCTCTTTGCTGGACAGTACCGCCAAGTTAATGGGGAGATTGATTTTAAAAAGATTGGAGGAGTGGGCATCTGTTAACAGTGTCTTAGATGCGGTCCAATACGGGTTTAGAAAAGGGAGGGGCACGATCAATCAAGGCTTAAATTTAGCCTTGCTCGCAACAAAATATGTCCATGCAAAAAAGGGTCAGTTTATATGGCTTTTATGGACTTGTGTGTGGTTTTTGACTGCGTGAGCCACGCAAAATTGTGGGCTCTTCTGGAGACGATGGGCATGGACAAGTCCATAATCAATTTTATCTGAGAGATGTATAGAGAGGCAAGGGCTGTAATAAGGTTAGGAAAACAAGGGGAATGCACAACGCAGTTCAGAATCGAAAAGGGGGTTCATCAGGGGTGTTTCCTCGCCTCTTTTCTTTTTTCTTTATATACCAACAAACTTAATGAAGTCTTGACCACACAGTGCAGGGACGGTCCATCTGCAGACGGCTTATTGCTGCCTGTTCTCCTCTATGCAGATGATGTGGACTTGCTGGCCAGAACCCCCTGGCTCGACAGCGTCTGATTGGGTATACTCAAATTACATGGCTGAACTGGGTTTGAGTGTCAACAAATCTAAAACTTTTGTTATGACAGCAGGTTTTGGAAGAAAAAAGTCAATTTCACTCTAACTAGGGGGGGGGTTCTCTAGCTTGCGTAGATTCTTTTATGTACCTTGGCCTTCTTTTTAATTCCAAACTTATTTGGTCTGATATGGTAGAAAATAGAACCAATATGTTGAAACGAAGTATAGCTGCTATCTGGAAAATTGCTTCTAACCTGGGTAAAAAGCCTTGCAGGGAAATGGTTGAAGTCTATTTGGCAAAATCCAGAGCCATAGCTACCTATGGCGTGAAATTTTGAGGTATCGCTCAAGTGGGTAGTTTACTGACAGTGGAGGACAAATTTGCTAAAAAGCTGCTCTCAGTCCCTCCATCCTGCTCAAATCTAATTGCTCATAATGAACTTGGCCTTCCTTTTGTCACCGACTCTATCAAATTGGCCCCACTTCTATTATGGCTAAGAATCTGGAAGAGGGACTCGGTCAAGATAAACAAAGTGGTATTAAAAGATATAATAAATCTTGACCGAGCCAACAGTATCTCATGGCTAGCATATGTTAAGCAGTCCTTCACAGATCTGGGCCTAGCCTTCCTGTATACAACACCCTCCAAATGCCTGTTGTTTTCTAAAATCAAATTAAGAGAGGCTTTCACCACAAAGTGCGAATTAGAAAGATGGCACTGTAACCATAGTAAAGTCATGGTTTCATTTTATCAGACTATGCCTAGAGTGACCATGGGTCATGGTTCCTATCTCTCCTTTGTTTCCAACAACATGCATCGTTATCTATTATCAAGGATGAGATTGAACCTTTTTCCTTTAATGGTAGGCAACCCAGCCCAATCACATTCATTACATCATTTATCGCTATTCCCGTGTGATGATCGATCCGCACAAAACATGTCGCACATTTTATTCTTCTGCGGTTTTTTTAAACTGTAAAGGAAAAGATTCATTCTCCCAATGCTAACAAAACTGAGCTTATCCTCTCATTCCACAGCCCTTGCAGTTATCAATACATTGGAAACCCCTTTCGTCTGTTTTATGACTGCGAAATGTTTATATTTAGTTTTGCGAATTAGGAAAGGTTCATCGGAGAGGGGGGTTGTTTTAACAGTTTAGTTTTACTAGTCTGATTTCAACAGCTCGATGAATTACTGTAAGGATGTTAATATGCAAGCCGGCATTAGCTGTGGGATTTGTAAGACCTTGTATAGGAGGGGTGTTGTCTTTATTTGCTTGTTTTAAATACCTTGGTCTTTTTGTTGTACTTGTTTAAAATGAATTGTTGTTTGACTTTTGGTTTTTAATTGATGGATATGTATGAGAATATCGATATTTTAACACACAATTAATTGATGTTTTAACATGTTTCTGCCTATTTTGCATTGTGATTTTCCTATGTACTTTTATGCATTTATCAAATGCGAATAAAGATGATGATTGATCGATAGTAAATCTGCTTTTTTATTTTTTCTGATGCTGTGAACTTTCAGATTCTTTATGAAATTCGTGAGGGTTGGTGAAATTTTGATGTGGGGATAATGTCCCAGATCATAGCTCAGATGGCAATTAAAGCTCTCTTCTGGGCCTCCTTTTTCTGCATTTTAATGATCCATTTCAGTGGGACCGGTGTAGTGCTGCGGAGACCATTGATCAGGAAGTTCCCTCCATCCAGGTGTCAGAGAGCTAACCTTGAACTGTGGTTCTGAAGTCACTTTCAGGGGAGAACAGTTTGAAGAGGAAAGTCATGGGTGCAGAACAATTACCATCCTGGGTCAACAACTAAGGAACGCCTTGACCATACACGAGAGGTACATTCTCACCTCACATTCTAATGGCCTTTCCAAAGTGTCTTTTGATACAATTCAAAATATCACTGGATCCATCCACCTCCCATTTCCATGAAGGCCCACCAACAACTACTACACAACCTGATGCAAGTCATCACAATTTGAAACCTGACTGAAGAACTTCTGTGCTTATGACCAGAATCTCAGGGAAAATTCTTCAAAGATCCCATTGCTAAACAATGCTGTAGCATTTGTAAGTGGCCATAGGCACAATTTTAAAAAATCATTAAAAAAACAAGTACAAATGTTAAAAATACCCTCCAATCAAACATAGTTAAAAAAGATTTAATTCTACACACATCACATGAATTTGAAATTCACAGACAGAAAATGTTCCATTTAAAGTATGCATAGCATATAACAAATGCGTATCTCCTTAATCACCATGGTCTCACTATGGCTTGAAGATGACATGCACTCAGCTGCAGTGAGATATCCTTCTGTTTTGTGGTGCTGGACCCATTGTTCCCTATTATTGGATTTATCTTATGTTAACTATTACACTGTCTCACTAACAACTTATTTTCTTTTTTATTTCTTGGTTTTGAATGGTTTTTTTTTCAGTTTTTCTTTTGTTTCTCAGAAGCTGCTCTTTCATACAATGTCATGCATTAATCACAAATAGTATGTCATTTTTATGAATTTACATTAACTACTTTGTGTATACTAATATTTGAAAAGCAATCTTATTTTTATCTCCAAGGGGCAAAGAGCCTGATAATGAGGTTTTACCACTCACAAGCAGGGGATGGTGAGCAGTCCCAGAAGAAAACTCCATCCTCCTCCAAGCAGCAAATCTGTGGCCTCCACAGCTCAAAAGGGCATGAAGGAATAGAAGGGCATTGTTGGTCCCACCCATGAAAACATCTCAAAGAAGACCTCAATGCTGGCCAGAAATCTCCCTCCTAGAGCACTCCTGTGAACTGCAAGACTCTGGGAAAAGTTCATAAATCACAGATGCTTTTATGGGCTATGCAGGTCTCTCCCTCACAGGCTTAATGTACCCTGTTGACTCCCCTAATCATCCCTCCAAAAGCTGGTGCAACTCCAGAATGATCTATATCAACTGAGGCAGAAGAAAGCTGTCTCGCCCATTCAACAATCTCCCTTCCACACCTCCTAGTTGTCAACCCTCACATAATAGACCACCTACTGGCTTAGTTAGACAGCCACAAATGTGAGCATGGAGGTTGCCAAGGGCTAACCTGTCTTCTGGTTACCTCGGTCTGAGCCAGCTCGTCACAACACCGACCCATTCCGCCGGCCACACGCTTGACCCCATCTTCTCCTCAAGCTCCCACGTCTCCTTCAGCCACACCACGGAACTCCTCTGGACCGACCACCGCTGCATCCATTTCACCTTCCAGAAACCCACCACACACCACCGCACCCAACAGATCCCACGCCGCTGCTGGAGCAAAGTCACCGAAGACCAACTACGGGCAAACCTCGCTCTCAGCCCTCCCTCCGACCCATCCACCACCGACGACGCTGCCTGCAACCTCAGACGATGGATAGACAACTGTGCCAACACCCTCGCCCCGCTGAAAAAACTCACCTACAGTGACACCACCAAAAGAGCCAGCTGGTTCACCTCGGAACTCCTAGCTTCCAAGCGTACCTGCCGGAAACTAGAGAAGAAATGGCACAGTGATAAGACACCGGACAGCCACGCAGCCCACAAAGACGCCATCCGTAACCACCACCACCTCATCAAGTCCGCCAAGAGAATCTCCTTCAAAGACCGCCTCGACAACAATGCACACAACAGCAAGGAGCTCTTCAACATCGTGAAGGAACTCTCCAACCCCAGCTCCAACACCAACGACATCCCGCCGTCGCAAGCCCTGTGCGATTCCCTCGCCACCTTCTTCCACCGCAAGATCGCCGACATCCATGACATCTTCAACACCCAGACAGCCCCAACTAAGATCGATGCACCAGACCCGCCGCACACCATCGACCACGACCCCCTGCCAGCCTGGGCCAGCGTGAACATCGATGACACCATAAAGACCCTGAGCACAATACACTCCGGCTCCCCGTCAGACCCTTTCCCGCACCACATCTTCAACAAAGCCAGCAGCTCCATCGCACCCCACCTGTGCAACGTCATCAATCTCTCCTTCGAGACCGCGACCTTCCCAGAGAGCTGGAAACACGCAGAGATCAATGCCCTACTCAAAAAACCCAAGGCGGACCCGAGAGACCTCAAGAAGTTCCGGCCCATCTCCCTGCTTCCGTTCCCAGCCAAGGTCATCGAGAAGATCGTCAACAAACAGCTAACCCGATACCTCGAAGAAAACAGCATCCTGGACCCATCCCAATCGGGGTTCCGCAGCAACCACAGCACTGAGACTGCCCTCATCGCCGCCACCGACGACATCAGGATCCTGCTGGACAACGGGGAGACCGCAGCCCTCATCCTGCTGGACCTCTCCGCCGCCTTCGACACTGTCTGCCACCACACTCTACGCGCACGCCTCCACGACGCAGGGATCCGAGACAAGGCCCTGGAATGGGCCACCTCCTTCCTCGCCGGCAGAACCCAGAGAGTCCGCCTCCCACCATTCCGATCCGAAGCCTCCGAGATCATCTGCGGCGTACCCCAGGGATCATCCCTCAGCCCAACACTGTTCAACATCTACATGGCCCCGCTCGCACGCATCGCCAGACAGCACGACCTCAACATAATCTCCTACGCCGACGACACTCAACTGATCCTCTCCCTCACCAAGGACCCCCTCGCCGCCAAATCCAACCTCCATGAAGGAATGAAGGCCGTCGCCGATTGGATGAAGATCAGCCGACTAAAACTGAACACGGACAAGACAGAGGTCCTCATCCTCGGCTCCAACCCCTCAGCCTGGGACGACTCCTGGTGGTCAACGACACTAGGAGCAGCCCCGACACCCACCGACCACGCACGCAACCTGGGAGTCATCCTCGACTCAACGCTCTCCATGGCCAAGCAAGTCAACGCAGTCTCCTCCTCCTGCTTCAACACCCTCCGCATGCTTCGCAAGATCTACAGGTGGATCCCGACAGATACAAGAAGAACAGTCACCCAGGCCCTCGTCAGTAGCAGACTTGACTATGGGAACGCCCTCTACGCGGGAGCCCCGGCCAAGCTCATCAAGCGACTGCAACGCATACAAAACGCCTCCGCACGCCTGATCCTCGATGTACCACGCCAAAGCCACATCACCCCCCACCTGAGGAACCTGCACTGGCTCCCCGTCGACAGGAGAATCTCCTTCAAACTCCTCATCCATGCACACAAGGCACTCCACAAGACTGGCCCAGCCTACCTCAACAGACGACTCCTCTTCTACGTCCCCAACCGCCAGCTCCGCTCCGCCGACCTCTCCCTCGCCACCGTCCCTCACATTCGAAGAACTACCACCGGCGGCAGATCCTTCTCCCACCTCGCCGCCAAGACCTGGAACACCCTTCCACTAAGCCTACGACAGACCCAAGACCTGCTGACCTTCAGGAGGCTACTCAAGACCTGGTTGTTCGACCAGTAGCAGCACCCCCCCCCCCTTTTTTTCTCCCCAGCGCCTTGAGACCCTCGCGGGTAAGTAGTGCGCTCTACAAATTCTATGATTGATTGATTGATTGAGTAACAATCTCCTGTGAGGGGTAATATCTGAAAAAATAGGGGAAATCCTTTGCAAGATTGAAATATACAATGAAGGTCTACCAAAAATCTATGTCTAAAACAAGGGAGGAAGATGCAAGGCAATGTGCCCTGGCCATGCAGATGATACAGCTGGTGCATGACAAGAATACTGTTTCAAAAATATCGAGGAACAAAATATAGAAGGTTAAAATATTGTTTACTTTAATATAGTTTCATTAAATATATTTTTTAAATTAATTTAATACAATTCAAACTCCTCACCCACACTGTCAAGGCACTAAATAACACTGGACTAGCATACCTCAACAATCGCACCTGGTTTTACAAACCTTCCAGACACCTCCGTTCATCCGGACTCCTACTTGCACAAATTCCACACATATGCAAAACCAGATCCGGCTGTCGAACCATCTCCTACAATGCAACTAAAGCATGGAACGACGTGCGGCTACACATACGTACCCGCACATTTCTTGATTTCCACAAGAAGCTGAAGGCCTGGCTTTTTGAATAATCCCACTAGGTCCTAGGTGTAGCTAGACTCCCAATCGCTTAGTACCAGCATACCCTCCCGGGTGATAGTGCACTTCACAAATCTTTATAACATAACATTATTAATGTCATTGTTTTATTTTTTTGTTTATTTTGTAATATTTAATGTGTAACTTAACTTGTTTACATTTAATAAGTAATTTATAACTTAGTGTTAGGTTGATCGGGTTGTAGGGGAGTAGATTGGGAAGGTACTAAATTATACATTATTATATTTATTTATATCTTTTAATGTTGGTTAAACGTTTAACTGTTAATTTATTATGTAAATAATTCAATTCCTTAAAATTTAATTTAGTTACTTAAGTGTATTTTAGATTTTTATCATGTAATTTTATTTTTGTATTGTTTTATTATTACTTCATAATTCAGTAGTGGGCTATAGGCTTTGTAGAGGAATAGGTTAGGAAGTTATCTAAATTATACATTTCAGATTTTTGTTAAATTTTTGTATGTTAATAAAATATTTAGTTTGTAAATGATCATATGCATTGTTTAACAGATTAGAATTATACTTGTTGTTTTCAAAATAAATATTGTATGTTAATTAAATATTTCATTGGTATTTAATATGGTTCATTGCTTATTTGCTATTTAAATTATTAATTGAATTTTAATTAATTGTTAGTTCATTGATAAGTATATTTATTATTAAACCTTCTAAAATGCATTTTGTATGTATTATTGACTTTATTTTATTTGTTTTAGTTAAATACTATTTTATTGTTGTTCTAGTTTTATTCCTAATTTATTTAAATTTTTGGGAGGGGTGATTGTTTTTAGGTAATAGGGAGATGGATGTATTTATTTTAAATGTATTTATTTTGGTTTTTATTTGTTAAATCATTTTTGTGTTACTACTTTTTCAATTATAATTCATTTTAATCATTTGTAAAGCACATATTTTTATTTTGAATTTTCACAGATAATTTTTTGCTGTTAGGTATATAAATGCTTTTTAAAATAATTAGATATCGGAATGGTATATGTAACCCTTCCTAATCCAACCCTTTCCAGTCTTCTGCTTACTTTGGAGTGGGAATAGTAACTCTAACCCCTCAAAAGCCCAACACATTCCCTAGTATTGCATAAATTGGAGTAGGAAAAGTAAATCTAACCCCTTCAAAGTCCAACACTTTCCCTAATCTTGCTTAGATTGGAGTGGGAATAGTAAATCTAAGCCATTCAAAGTCAACACTTTCCTAACTGTTGCTTAGTTTGGAGAGGGTAAAGTAAACCTAACCCTTCCCAAGTCCAACACTTTCCCTGCTTTTGCTTACTATGGGGCCGATTCCGATCTCGGCCGGTAGGGCTCCGAATCGGATTCGGCTTTACCGGATCCGATTCGGAGCCCTGTTTCCCGACCGAACCGTACGTGGTTCCGGCCGAGCGAGTACGATGCGAATTCGCCGACCGACTCGTCCGGGCGTCCCGACCGCTCCGACCGACTGGCTCCCGGCTCGAACCGCTCCGACCGACTCGCTCGGACTCGACTCGCACCGCGCAATGGAGACGTTCCCCGGCCGGGTAAGTACGATGCGCGCCGCGAGCAGTCCGACCGAGCCGCGCACTCCGGCTCAAAAGAGCTGTCGGAGCCGTACTTTGGGGGTCCGTGTCGGACCCCCTGTACGCGTAGCCGCGCGGAGTCGCACACAGGGGGACCCATGGGTCCCCCTACCTGTGCGTGTACGGCGCGAATCGCTTCGCCGCGTACCCGCTGTAGGGGCGCACTTGTCCGACTCGCACCCATTGAGTCAATGGGAGCCCGCGTACGCGTTGTACGACCGGCTCCCATTGACTTCAATGGGAGTCCGACCGACTCGAGTCCGATAACATACGGACGCATCGTACCTGCGTTCGGTCGGACTGCACGGGTCCGATTCGGTCGGAAATCTCTCCGGGTCCGGCTCGGTCGGAGAAATTTCCGGCCCGATTCGGAATCGACCCCTATGTATTGAGAATAGAAAATCTTACCCCTCCCAGGCCTAACACTTTCCCTACTGTTGCTTAGATTGGAGTTGGAATAGTAAACCCAACCCCTCACAAGTGTCACACGTTTCCTAATTTTGCTTAGTTGGGAGTAGGAATAGTAAATCCTACCACTCCATTGTCCAATACGTCCCTACTTTGTTTAGATTGGAGCTGGAATAGTAAATGTGTCCCCCATCAAAGATCAAAACTTTCCCTACTGTTACTTAGATTGGAATGGGAATAGTAAATCTAAGCCATCCAAAGTCAAACACTTTCCCTACTGTTGCTTAGATTGGCGTGGGAATTGAAAATCTAACCCCTCCAAAACCCAACACTTCCCCTAGTGTTGCATAGATTGGAGCACAGATAGTACCTTTGCCCACACCAAAGTCTTACACTTTCCCTACTGTTGCTGAGATTGGGGTGGAAATAGTAAACTCAAGAGGGAGTATGACTGATTTGTTTTTGGATATAAAGATTAAACCTGCTTATGAATCTTTTTTCGACACTCTCCCTGGCTCTACCCCATTATAACTCTATTTAGAATGGAGGTATAGGATTCTCCTGGTGAACAGTTTTTCTGTGAAGCAGGGCAAGAAGTACTGTAGCTCAAGTTTGTGCCACTCCTGTAACCTTGCGGAAAAAAACCTCTACCACTATGGTTTTTTTTTGCCCCGCTTATGCCTTCCTTGGACTAGGCATATTGAAAAAAGGAAAAAGCAAAGCGCTGTTGTCATCCTTGATGTGCGGGACGCGCACAGGTTGCACTCAGGCAAAGCACGGGACTAGGGAAGGCCCATCTGTGCACAACATTACCAGGAAGAGACAGACCAATGGACACCTCTTTTGGCTTTTTGTCAAGAATCAACGTATTTGTTAACCCACTCTAAACCAAGTCCAATCTATGTGGCTCAAGTAATGGCTCCGTCTGCCTATTGAATTTGTGGGGGAAGGGCTTGTCATTGGTCACTTTAGCCCTGAAAACCACATTTGGTGCTTTTATGCATCCCCTCTTGATAATACTCTGCCCCCGGGGTAGGGTGGTTATACTTGCAGTTGGGACGTGTTAAAAGTTAAACTAACAGGTATGATTGAGGTCTGCTTGAAAACACGCAATGAGCGATTCAGAAAAATAGAATGAATTCTCGCTAAACGTTCGGGGATATATCGCTTCCTGCCCAGAAGTCCAACAATGTTATAGGTAGAGGGGATAGGGCCCATGAGGTGAATCCCAGAAGACATGAAGCCTGTGAGGTTAGACTACATGCGGTAGGGCAACAGGACAGATCTACCTCTTTATCGTATTCTCCCATCCTTAATTTACATCCTGAAGACTGCCGTACATTGTCATCATGGCCAACGTACCAGCACTACCTTGGACAGCCATAGGGACTACGAGCCAATTAAAGAATAAAATATGTAATTGGCACACTCAGCCCTACGATTTTAGCATCACCCACTATCATGATATTATGTTTGTGAGGATAATGGGTTCGATAGGCCATCCTCCAAAAATGTATTTGGGGGACTGTATTGTTATTAATTTCAAGCAGCCTCAACGGTCTAGTAACCTCCTGTCTGAAGATACTCACAGGTCAGCCCAGGGTGATGCTATAAATATTTTGCCCAGGATACATACCAGGAGCCCTGATTCCTGAGCATTGTTCGCCCCATACTAGTGGACCATTTCCCGGTCCATAATCTATTTTTGCCCCTTTCAGACCTCAACAAATCAGATTGGTAGACAAGGCTCAAGATATCCGAAGAAATGGTGGTTGATTCTCACACTATGCTGAATGTTTGCATCCCAAGTAATTGTATTAAGTCCCTTACCACTGGGCATGAGCTTGATTTTCTAGAAAGTAGCATGCATAGCTTGAAAACGTACCTACGAGGCTGCTTGAAAATCCTTAAAACCTTTGATACAATCATGTTACAGGGTACCAATTACATTTTTTGGTAAGGAGTTCTATAGGCCCCAATGCTATACCAACAGACCTGTACAAATTGAATGTTGAGCTTTGGGCCCCAGCTATCAGTGCCCTGATCACAGCCTGAAACAGTACTGTGGCAGTCTTCTGTCTGTTGGCTCAACATCTAAATTTAGAGGTCGGACCTCCGTCAGCTCGACAGAGTACTTGGGACCGCCACCACAGTGAGACGTTGGTAAGATCGTCAAGATCTAAATCAAGGTACAAGGGGAAGTAATCCGCTCTTAAGCCAGTGGGTAGCGCCTCAACCACAGACCTGCTGGCAGTCAGTGCAGTAGGCGGGTGGCGTACCAGCGAGAGTTGTGGGATGCCACCCACCTACCCTTAGTACTTTTGAACGCTGGTGGACCCAAGGTACATTTGGGCCATCCCCGTTCCTTCCAGGTTTACCTTTGTGAGGCTGGTATTTTCTTCTCTTTTCTTCTTTACTACCAGAGTGACTGACTATCCAGCTTCTGACAAATGCCTCAGAACCCCTGCTGGGGTCAAAAAAGGGCAAAAACCTGTTGACCACTCCAGGGGATGTATATGTGGAAATCCCCTTCTCCTCTCATATTTTTAACCCTATTCCGGACAGCACTCGGAAAGCTTATCTAGCCCTTGGAGATAGTTTTATTCTTCTTCACTTTTTACTCCGCACTCAGCACCTCACTCCCTATCAATTCCTGCTCATCATTTTGAAACACCTCATCGCTCCTGGCGTGAGGAGGGAACTCAATGATGAAGCATGACACCCTTTTTGTGAGTGAGGGTTCCCACCTAAAAGAAGTACTCTTCCATTAAAACATTTACGCTGGCATGTTATCTTTTCTCTTTCTCTTTAATGTGTATACCAGACGTATTTCTTTGTGAGTTTCACAATAGTGAATGTCATGTCACTCCTTTAGTGTCCAACACCTTCCCCAAATTTGTTTAGATTGGAGTGGGAATAGTAAATGTGACCCCTTTAGTATCCAACACCGTCCCCCAAATTGGTTTATATTGGAGTGGGAATAGTAAATGTCACCCCTTTTGTGTCGAAAATCTTCTCCAAATTGGCTTAAATTGCAGTGGGAATAGTAAATACCACTCCTTTAGTGTCCAATATCTTCCCCAAAGTGGTTTAGTTTGGAGTGGGAATAGTAAATGTGACCCCTTTGGTAACTAACACCTTCTCAAAATTTCTTTAGGTTGGAGTGAGAATAGTAAATGTCATCCTATTAGTGTCCTACACTATGGTTTACGTTGGAGTGTGATTATTTAAGTTAACTATTTTAGTATGAAATACGTTTGTTAAATTATATTCTTATGAACTGGGAGTAGTCAAAATCATTTAATTAGTATTGTTGGTGTTTAGAAAGATAATTTAAAAAGTAGTTAGTTGTATAGTTGTAATAAATAACATTATTATTTACATATGTTCATATAATAAAGACATGTAACACATTTTTAAATGTTTATTTATTTTTTCAATGTGGGTTTAATGCATATTTTTACAATTTTAAACATATATATATTTAAGTCTTTTACAACATTATTGACATGTTTTACACGTTCACCAATTTTTTATATTTTGAATACATTTATTCAACATTTTCTAATTATTTTCCCATTCATTTCTATGGAGAGATAGTCTTTTTTTAGTTTCAATCAGTGGCCATTTTTCTAAATGTTACTTTCTATTTTTTAGTCTATTTGAGTCATTTTTCGTCTAATTTCCTGTTTGTCAGAACAGCTAAATCTTTTTAAAGATTTTCTGTCAGGTTGTGAGGGCAGAGGGAGTTTAGAGGGAGGTCAAAAGGTTTGTTATAGGGTTGTTTGTGGGGTTTTTGTACATTTAGTTATATTAATTGTAGTGTTTTTACTAGTTTGTTAGTTTGGGGTTTTGTACACTGTTTTAGTAATTTATCATTATGTTATGTTATATTGTGTTATGTTACTTGCTTTATGATGATTAAGTGTAATGTATATGTACTTTTGGGAATGTAATGCTTTTTGCAGGTGGGTTTTCTGTTAGACTTTGCAGGTTTTTCTCTATGAACATGTTCTATGGGCATTTGGATTTACCATTTTTGTTTCAAGGAAATCAGTTCTGGTTTATAATAAACCAATATTTTTTACTTTGATTTACATTTTTTGGGAGGTTTCTAGAAGAGTGTCTTTATTTAAACACATTTGTAGGCTTTTTATGGTTCCCAGATACTTTGGATTGCTTTGAGAGCTCTATATTGGATTGGTTTTAAGTTTGCATTTAACTTTGGGCTTTTTGGAAAATATTTTCCCATTTTTATGAGATATACTTTTTGACTATGTGGATACAGAGGATGATCTGCAGCTACAGAACAGTAAGGGCCTGATTATGACTTTGGAGGTCCTTCTGTGGAGTGCCATGCCAGTGCTCCATGGGAGGACCGCCAAAGCCTTCCTCACTCCACCCACCAGATTACGACTGAAATCCTTGGCTGGCAGATGTGCTGCGGTGGTCCTACAGCAATGCCTCTCTAAGGCTCATAGGAGAGCCTTAGAAAAGCACCGCCGCCAGACTACTACAGTACGTTCCTGCATGGGAAGAATGCACCATGTCGTGCATTCCTTCCCGTGCAGGAACTGGGAGTGCAAAAAATACAGGGGAGTACAACATTTGCCCCCCTACATGTACCCCCATTCACAGAGGCACCTTTGTTACCTCCCCACCACCCTTTTCATGGCGGTCTCACTGCCATGAAAATGATGGCAGTGAGGCAACTCGTAATATGCTTGGCTGTGCTGCAGGTGGGGGAAATTTTATATTTTATTATTTGTGTAAATATTATGTGATTGTTATTTCGAAATGTGTATTTTATGTTTTTGTTCTTTGAGCTTTTTGGTTAGTGGGGCTTGGACTTTTAATATAAATAATTTTGTATATTAATTTATTTAATTAGTCTTGTTTAAGATTTAAGTTTTATTTATTGTTTTGAATGATGTAATAAAATGTTATGTTTATTATTTATATAACAAATTATTTGTAATCTTGGTGAAGATTATGTTATACTTTTTTGGGAGTTTTTTAGGTTAGTATTTATTTTATAATATGCTTTTGGCTATAATTTCTAAGTGTTATTTATGAAGAGTGTGACTTCAAATTGTAGTATGTAGTTCATTCTTTTGGATTGTTTGATAAGTTTAGGTGCAATTTGGGTTAAAGTTTTCTCCATTTGTACTTGTTGGTAGCTTTGCTCTTTTTGTAACGCTTCCATAAATTTATAGAGTGTAGGTTGGATTCTGCCTAGTGTGAATTGGAAGGCATTGTGCCATCCTTCCTCTGCGTTGTTTGTTTTGGTTTCCTTAGCAAATGTGCAGCAGGAGACATTCCACCATGGCTTTTGAATTTCGGTTGGCGTTTGTGTCCGGAGCGATATAGCCTGCAATCCCAAGTATCTTCGAAATATCCATATGGGGCATTAGTTTGTGTTAATTTTGTTGCTAGAAAGGGTTTTTTATTAGTAAATTGTAGTTGTTAGCTACTCTATGACATGATCATAGGCAAGTGCAATACTTTTTCATTTCAAAGGCAAATTGACCGTTTGTAGCATATTGTACACAAATGCGATGTACTTGCGTCCGCCCGACACCGTCGTGGAAACGGGACCGACCGACATCCGGTTGGCAGTTCCGATTATGATGCGACTGCACATGGTGCAGTCGCATACTCTCATTTCCCTATGGGAGCATGTGTTAAGGCCGTAAACCGGCCAGCCTTAGCACAAGCTCTCATAGGAAAATGGGAGGTTGTGTTCATCCCGGTACTGCGTGGCAGGCACCTTAAGGTGCCTGCCACACAGTGCAGTGATCAACAACCTTGGCCCCCAACTGGAGGCCGAAAAAGAAGGGGGCCCTGCTAGGGGCCCCCAAACACGCTTTTCGACAGGCTTTCCATGTCGGAAAGCCCGTCATGAAAATCCTGCCGGAAACCGTGCATCGTCATCCGGACGGCGGAAAACGCCGTCCATATAGATTACGGGCCGGTTTCCGACTAAATCCAGCCGGAATGATGGCTGGTTTCACTTCCGACTGCCTAAATTGTAATTAGGCGGTCAAAAGCAAATCCAACGATCTCGGTCGGAAAGCCTCCGACCTAAGGCCAGAGGCTTTCCGACTGAGATTTTAATTGGCCCCCTTAGTGCAGATTGCTGGAGGTGTCTCCATGTACTTTGACTAAAATGGTAGTAATAGCCTGTATGGCTGTATGCAGATTTTTATTAAATGGTTTGAATC
Source organism: Calotriton arnoldi (assembly GCA_963921515.1). Classification (NCBI taxonomy): domain Eukaryota; kingdom Metazoa; phylum Chordata; class Amphibia; order Caudata; family Salamandridae; genus Calotriton; species Calotriton arnoldi. Next base: position 2,258,869 of record CAWUFW010001874.1, on the reverse strand, counting down.
ATGGCATGTTCAAAGTCTTTGATTATTTTTGGTGGGTAGTAGGTATATGTTTGTATGTTTAATGTGGTTTAAGAGTTTGTAGTAAGTGCTACTTTGTATATTTGGCCGTAGGGCATATATAAAAGGGATATTTGTGTTTTGCTATTAACCATGTAAGGTGTTTATCTCAGAGAATAGTTTGGGATACATTTTGAAGGCCCAATCCATCATCCAGGTTTGACATTGGATTAGTTTTAGTAAGTTATCTGCTGTAGAAAATATTAGGGGGCATATTAGCAAGGGCACTATCGCCGCTTTAGCGGCACTTTTTGCCGCTAAAGCGGCGATATTTATATCGCCCTATCAGCAAACTGTCTCTAACAGCAGTTAGCGACAGTTTGCGGGCATTAGCGCCCGTTTTTTTACCGCTTTGCATGTCAGCGATATTTATCGCTAATGACATGCAAAGTGGGCGTTCCCGACGAACAAACCTGGGAAACTCTCGCTAACAGGCCTATCGCCTATTAGCAAGGTGGCCATGGCCCCAGTTAGCGACGTGAAAAGTCGCGCTAACCGGGGTCATCGCCATTTATTTAACACCTGCAATTAGCAGGTGTTAGCCATACCTAACATGGGGGGGTGGATTATGCTGATACGACCACAGGGTCGTATCAGCAAGGTGTTCTCCCTTCTCCATGCAACATCGCTGGTTTTTCAGCGATGTTGGCCCATTTCCCCCGCTATCGCTGGAATATTCATCGCCATAGCGCTAATCGTTGCTAATACAGCGTTAGCGTGGCGATATATTCCAGCGATAGCCGGCGATAAAAAAAATCACGCTAAGCAGGGTTAGCGATGATTATCGCCTCTTCTTGCTAATATGCCCCTAGGTTTCATCTATCATTGTTTAGGATGTCGTACATCAGGAAAGGTTCATCATAATGTGTAATTTAAAGTGTTCAGATATTTCTATAGCTTGTTACTTTCTAGGGGCAGGAGGAGAATTGCTGGTGGCTTTTTTGATTCATGAAATGAAACGTTTTAAAGTGGGTATAGATGGTAGTGGCATGTGATGTGTTCTGAAATTTTAGGGAATATATATTTCAGGATTTTGGTTGTGGGCTCCTGCGAGCTAGTGCTTGCCTCTTATATCCTGCAATTTCTCCCCTACTTCTATATCTGTCACACTTGGGGAGGGTAGTTGTGTTCCCTTACATTATTTGCAACATGATCTTTTATAGTGGTTCTCCCATAACAAACATAAAAATAATATTTGTTACATTTACAGTTCACATTTTTCATCAATGGTGTTTCTTGGTTGAAGGTGTAGCCCATGTGACTTAGCAATTGCTTTCCTTTCAGGAAAGTTAGGTAGCTTGCTCTGTCATTTGTCTGAAAGTAGCTTAATAGTATAAATAATTTGAATTTTAAAATGGTTATATGTTTCTTATTTACATATAAAATTATGCAACTACTTTTTGTATTTATACTCACATGTATGTTCTCCCAAGATATTTCACACCTTTTTGCCACTTTTCCGTTGGGGTTGTTGTAATGTGGAGCAGGTGCTTTCTTTTCTGTTGGAAGAAAAAAATGAGTGTCAGTTTCATTTTAAATATTTATTTGTTGGTAGTCTGTAGACATTGAGGTTGTTAGGTTTTATTTCAGTTTTGGGGTGAGTTTCTATTTTATAATTATTTACATATACTTAACCTTTTTATGTCTTTTTTCTGCTTTGTGATAGATGTTGTTTTTCAGCAGCACTTTCTCGAAGTTGTAGTATTTTCTTTTAGTAAGTACATGTAAAGAGATAGGAGTTGGTGAGTGTTTTGTTAATTATTTGCTATTTTACATTTTTAATTTTAATTACAATTATATTGCAGTTTAAATATAAGTTTTACTTACTTTGCAAGGTGGTTATCCATTGTGTATATTTCTTTTTATAGGGTCTGATCAGAGAATTCGGCAGAGTTTCCTCACCTTATAGCTTTTGTCATTTTTGCAGTATTAACTTAAGTTGATAAAACATGTGTACCTTTTATATTGTTGATTTAATTGTTTATGTGATTTTATTAGTTAAGTTTATTTAGAGTTTGTTTTGGTGAGTTTAGTTTTATTTTGAATTTTTTATCAGTTATGTCCTTCTAAAGTAAACACTAATGTATACATTTAAAACTATCAAACTACATAATAAACATTATAAATAGATAAATAGAAAGTAAATTTGTGTTTTTCTTAGAAGGACATAACTGATGAAAAAATTCAAACTAAAACTAAACTCACCAATATAACAAATAACCTAAATAAACTTAACTAATAAAATCACATAAACAATGATATATATATATATATTAACTGAAAAAGCAAAAGGTTACAGGGACGTTATAGTTAGAAAACAGAATTAAAAAAACCTTAGAAATTCACTGAGAAAACAAAAGTTACAAGAACGTTATAGTTAGGCTCAGATTTCACTCATACAAAACCAAAACCAGACAAATTCAGCAGTTATAGTTACCTGAGCTAACTATAACGTATGCCTTCACAATGCACTGATCCCCACATATTACATCACTCATGACATGGTCAGTGACATCACTGATGACAGCACTGATGACATCTCAATTGACATCACTGATCACATCATCCAATGAACCACTCAAACCCCAATACAAACTCTCATACACTCACTCCCTCTCACACAACTGCTCACATATCCATTCACAGACCCATACCTGTGTGTGAGTGGGTACATGTTTCTCTGAGTCGGTCTGTGAGTGGATGCATGAGTGTCTAAGTGGGTCTGTGAGTGAGTGCGTGAGTGTCTGAGTGTATCTGTGAGTGGGTGAGTGAGTTTCTAAGTGGGTCTGTGAGTGGGTGCATGAGCCTCTGTGTGGGTCTGTGAGTGGGTGTGTGAGTGAGTGTCTGATTGGGTCTCTAAGTGGGTCTGTGAGTAGGTAAGTGAGTCTGTGAGTGGTCAGGCCACATTTAAATGGGGGTGGGAGGCTTCGCTGCTCCTCTCCCCGGGATGATTGTGGCCCGATGACCACATTCCCAGGGCCCAGCCATAATTCAATAGAGAAAGGGGACCTCACACCCCCTCCACGGCCATAAACCAATGGGGGAGTGGGGCCGTGTGGCCCCCCTCTCCTGGCTGATTTTGGCCCTGGGACCCCATTCTCTGGGGCCCGGCCTACTTATTTTTTTTATTTTGAATAGGGGAGGAGGACCTCGCATCCCCCCTCTCTGGGCCATTTTTGGCCTGGGGACCCCAACTGCCGGGGCCTGGTCATAAACCATTGGGGGACTGGACTGTGTGGCTGATTTTGGCCCCGGGGACCACATTTCCTGGGGCCCGGCCTATTAAGTTTTTTATTTTGAATAAGGGATGGGAGCCACACACCTCCCCCCTCCCAGGGCCAATTTCGGCACTGGGTAACCCATCCCTGGGGCCTGATGGAAGAGTAGGGGAGAGTGGCCTTTTATTTTATTTTTTTTATTAGGGGAAAGGTGCCGTCTGGGCCCTCTCCCCGGGCCGTTTTTGGCTCTGGGTCCCATTCCCCAGGGCTGCCATTATTTCAATAGGGAGCGGGCACGCTGCTCCCCTCCCTGGGTCGATTTGGACATTAGGGGCCCCATCCTCTGAGACCCGGCCATGATTCCCTGGGTGACCCTAGGGCACCCAGTGTGCAATGGGACTGCAGGGGGTGCCTGAAGGCCCCTGCAGTCCCTGCCAGCTCTTCACCGCCTACAGGATTCGGCATTGCTTTCACACGCAGGGAGCTGCTGAGCATGCAGCTTCCTATGTGTGAAAGTAATCTGTTCATCTGTTTTCCTGCTTACTTGACAGGGAAACAGATGCAAGCTCCGTTCCCAGCAAGAGAGAGCAATTCTCTGCTCTCGCTTGCTGGAAGCGGAGTGTTTGCTGTGACTTGGTGGGAGCTGTCGCAGCTCCTGCCAAGCCACAGCAAACAGCTATGTCCAGGGTGTGGGCACCCCGGGACATAGCACGAGCCGGATCTTAAGGGTGGTGGTCCCCAAGGCCATTATCAGCTCCAGGAAGGGGCAGTGTGGCCCCCTCCTTTGTAGTTGATGGGCCGGCCCTGGGGAGGTGGTGGTCCCCGGGGCTATTATGGCCCATGAGGGCGGCTGCGTGGCCCCCTCCCACATTTAAAAAGCTAATTTGGCCCCAGGGAAGTGGTGGTCCCTGGGGCCCAGGGAGGTCCGCGGGCCCCCCATTAGTAACAGTTTAGCCCCAGGTAGGTGGTGGTCCCCGGGGCATGGGGGGTCCGCAAGGACCCCCATTAGTAACAGTTTAGTCCCAGGGCAGTAGTGGTCCCCCGCCGGGCACATTTGGTGTAATTCTGTCCATCGGTTCAGACTGTAGTCACAAATAAATTCTCAATGGGAATTAACATGGAAAACTTTGTGAAGATTCGTCAACCGGTGCCAAAGATATAAGCAAGTCAAAAAACACTTTAGCTGTGGAAACTAGGTCCTAACTATAACTACCTAGTTGGCAACCACCAGTAGATTTTATATATATATATAGTCACGTGATCAAGATTCCTTGTGAATCGAAACGCGTTGTGGAATAAACGGTGGATACTTATTTTTGCGGAGTTGTGCATTACTGAGAGCGCGCTTTACTGCTAAGACTTTGGGAATATATATATATATATATATATATATATATATTGATTCACTTTGTGCATGAGAATGAGGTTTAAAAAAATTCTGTTCGTCCCCCCTTTTATGGACTGTGTTTCCACTAACCAGGGAGTTATGCATAGAAGCCAGATGAATTCATGGGGCGAGTTTGATCAAATATGGGTGGCATAGCTGTTATACATACACTCCCATCAGCGGTCGATACTCGCTTTTAATTGTCATTAGTGTATTTACACAATACACAGGCCGATTAAGCGGCTATTGATGTTTATACCCGACGCGCTTAATGAGCCTCATGGCACTAACTAGCTGCATACACAGGCTTGCATAATTTTACATGTCGGCATTGTTGGACATTCGCGATGCCGAGAGTTCATTATATGGCCCCTGAAAGCACTAAACAGCATTAAATAAGGGCTCACATACTCTTAAAGTACACATGTCTAGAGATAGGTGAGGTTTTTTATGATGTGCGTGAGTTACCTTCTCACTAGCACTTATACACTACGGTTCCCATAATGCACCCTTGAGGTTACATCATTTAGGGAGCGGTAGAAGTTGAGGCGAATGTGATAATGACACACAGGAATGCAGAACTTGGTATATCATAGTGACACTTAGCATTGCCAGCCCTTTGCCCCTCCTCGGCATTTGATATTTACATTTCCTTTACATTGAAGGTTGAATTGTTTTGTATGTTGTATCAAATTGCCGATGTTAAGATGGCGCTCAAGTACTGTTTATGTCACAGTCCACTTTTTATGTCGATGAATTTATGGAGTTGAAATGCCATTTAAGAGACGAACTTTATTGACTATGTTGTGTGAACAAGCGCTCTTTGGAGCACGAAACGCGTCACGACTGGTTTATGCTTTAATAAACCTCTCACCTTTGGCTTAAGAACGGACCCTGTTGTTATTTGTGTAGACCTGAGTGCTCGATTGGAACTCCGTTTATTCTTACATTGATTCAACCGGCTGCTCCGCCGGCACCGAGCCACCCCGGGAAAGGCGAGGGATCTCCGGAAGGAGCTGTTTATATATATATATCTATATATATATATATATATATATATATATATATATATATATATATATATATATATATAGAGAGAGAGAATGAGAGAGAGATTGTTGCATACATGTTTGTTGTTTATGTAAATACTTTTTGCTTATATCGTTATGTATTTAATTATATAATTTATTGTGCTGAATTATAATAATTTTGTGATGTAATATAATTTTTTTATGCAAACATAGCTATATTTATTGTTTAATGCTTATTGTAATTATTGTTTAATGTAAAAGCTGTTTTTTTATGTTTGTTTAAAAATAACACACTTATTTTGCTGATATTATGTAGACAGTACTGTGTGAGGTGATATTTTAAAAATATAATATGTTAATTTAGAGTTAACAATTTTTTTGTTTGATGTATTTGTGTTTTCGATATAACTAATAATCCATATTTTTAACAACAATATTTGATAACTATATTATTTTTTTGATATTTGTTCATTTTGATATGCGTTGATATGTAAGTGGTTCCATCCTGGGAGACAGTACAACAGTAGTTTAGGCCGGGGTAGGTTTGAACACAAGATGATAGGTCTGCTGCCCCCCAAGTCAGGCAGCTGCAAACTTAATGATGCAGGTCTGTTTGAGCCTCTAGGATTTTCCACAATTCCCCAATCCTCCCTTTCTCATCAACAGAGAGTACGCGTTGACCTTCAATCACCTTCATCATTGCCACCTAGAACAAAGCCATGGTTATATACTCTGGTACTTGAGGCAACCCGTGAGGTTTCGGGTGTCGTTGGTAAATATTTCCCTCAGCCATTGTCCTTCCAGGCAGATACTTGTAGCAGGAAGAGGTATGACATTTTTAGCAGCTTGAAGCCCTATTAGTGTGGGACCCTCTGGGATTATGGAGGGGCTGTCCATAGGCTCAAATGACAGTGGGCCATACTTCAGTGGGCAGTGCCCCCATGCTAATGAGTGAATGCCCCCTGAAGATAGTGCTGTATGTGCAGCGGTGCTTCTTTACAGTGCAGCAAGTTCACAGAAAATGGACGCACATGCCCATTGCACCCCCAGTGCACTGTTTTTAATAGTAGCCCATGATGCATGAATTGAGGATATCAAACGTGCTCAATGATAGCTGGCATACATGTGTGTGCCAATTTGTACCACTGGTGATGCTGTGTGATTTGAGATCGGATGGGGGTGAAGTGATTCGGAGAGAGTGCATACCAGTAACATCTTTACTCCTTTTTCTAAAGTAAATACATTGTAAAAATGCAGACATGCACACACTTTTATTGTCAGGTTTCTGTATTGTGATGGGGTGAAGTAATGACTGACTGTGTTTGTGATACCATTCCCCAGTTTCCCATGCAGTACTGGTGTGGCCTAGTTATACTTATCTAATTGCCCCATGCCGTGAAAATCCCCTGCATCCAACTGACCTTCAAAAGGTAGTGTCAGAAGATGTAGCTACTTTATGTACATTCAGGAAACACAACATACACATCAATGAAGCAGCACCAACATCGCAGACAGCTTGCACATTGATGGAGTGGCAGCTGTGTGCATTGCAGATATGGTGTTCCCTTTCTTGTGGGGGCTAAAGTACCACACATGCAATCAATTGCACTTAAAACATGAGGGAAGTGAGCAATGGCATATAATTCCCTGTCCACCTTCTGCCTTTCGGCTAGTGGGTTTGGCATGACAATAAACTGGTACACTGATACATTGCAGTCTTTCAAAAGCAGTGTGATTAACCTGCCCATTCTGTATCCACTGACCCTTTAGAAAGATCCTTTTGCCAGCAAATAGAATGCTGCCAGTATTTTAATGTGTGCAGGTATTGCCTGGCAGCAGACAGTAGGTAAAATGAGCTCCTATTCCCAAACTGCAACCATGTCAAATATTGCATCATGTGACAAGGGGTACATGGCAATGACTGATCAAATGGATATGCCAAAGAAGTTGAGTCTCTGTTTCTAAATCCTCTCTTCTCCTTAAAAGCATTGGCCCTTCAAATGAGGGCCAGAGCAATTAAGATATTCATCAACATGGAGTAGCAATTGTTTTGTCTGTGTGCTGCTTTTGTAAATGGGCTGGCTGTGTGAGGTTTGTTGATGTTGCAGTGGTTTCACCTGTTGATGGGTGTGGTGGAGTCTTGAATGTTCAATCCCTCCCCTCATGCACATGTTGGAAGTCTTGTTGCAATGTGTGTTTTATATTACTATAGCTAAACCTAATGTTATTTTATAAGGTTTTATATCAAAATTTTATTTTTAGACATTTAAAATGCTTGTATCTTTATGTTGGGCCTGCCATCCTTGGGGCGGTCTTCCCCCAACTTTTTGCTTGCTTCCCTCCACTTTTTACTGTATCTTTTTGTTGGCCTAATGACTCTGAGCACTTTGCCACTGCTAACCAGTGCTTAAGTGCATGTGCTTCTCCCCTAAACATGTTGTCATTTGTGTATACCTGATTGGCATATTTAGTTTACCTGTAAGTCCCTTGTGAAGTGTTTCACCATGTACCCAGGGCATGTATACTAAATGCTACTAGTGGGCCTGCAGAATTGGTTGTGTCACCTTCACAAGTAGCCTTTCAAACCTGTCTCAGGCCTGCCATTGCAGTGCCTCTGTGTGCAGTTTACTACCACCTCGGCTTGCCATTCGAAACCCCTTGCCAAGCCTTAAAATTCCCTTTTTATTACACATGTCACCCCTAAGGTAGGCCCTAAGTGACCCTGCGGGCAGGGTGCTGTGTAACTAAAAGACAGGACTTGTACTTTTAGGTTTTACATGTCCTGGCAGTGACAAACAGCTAGATTAATTTTTCACTGCTGTGAGGACTACTCCTTCCATAGGCTAGCATTTTGTTGTTTTGGTCTTGTTTTAATTGATAAATAATCTCTTTTTTTCTAAACCTGTGTGGTGTTTTTATTGAGTTCCTGTCACTTAAGTGTTACACAAATACTTTACACATTGCCTCTTAAGTTAAGTCTGACTGCTATGTACCAAGCCTCTAGAGGGTGAGCAAAGGTTAATTTAGGTTGTGTATCTGACTTACCCTGACTAGAGTGGTGGTCCCTACTTGGACAGGGTGCATACCTCTGCCAACTAGAGACCATATTTCTAACAATTTATTTTCCTATTTTTCCCTAAGTGATGCTAATGTTTTTCTTTGCCCCATTGAGTTCTATGAGAGTACAGAAGGCACTGTCAGACCACTGCTGTTAGGGCGGGTGGCAGGGTAAGCAAAATTCCTCACATCAATGATGGTAGACCCTCTGATATAAAAAGTGGGTCTACCTTATATAGAAGCCAAGCCCCAACACAAGATTGAAAATAACAGGAATGGGCTGTACATAACAGTATTGACAGGACCAAAACAGGACTGTTTCATACAGGGATGGTAAACCCACAATAACGTACCAGCGGCCTACACTACTCAAGGGCACAGGATTGGATCCGAGACGATGGTCAGATAGTGGACCTCCCCCTGCCTCTTAGAGTATAGAGAATTGCTCATGACCGGGCCGTCTTCCTAGATTCTTTTTTTCATAAATAAGTAAACTTTGTGCTAGCGGAACCCAGCACAGATCCAACATTCACTAACCCTAAATTAGAGACTGTAAAATCCCAGCAAAAACTTGGGGATTCTTATTGGACCTTCCGTATGTTTAGCAGGACAAATACTGGACCTGTGAACACCCTGGAAGCTCCAGTCAGGGTCCACAGGTATGCAAGACTCTACAAGAATCCATAAAAATGGAAATTATTAATATTAGTAGCTAGCTTGGTCTGTGTGCAGGGGGGCTTGATTGCCCATAGCAGGTTGAGCACAGGGCCTACACAAAGTCCTGCAGCCAACTCAGCTATGCATGTCCCATGTTTGAGGAAACTTATCATCCAAAATGTAAAAAATAAAGAGACTTCACTGGATAAAGGAGCTTTTCCTGTTGTCTGTCATTTCGGGTCCACAGACTCAAATGAGATAAAGTGGACCCAAAGGCTTTAATTGGCTACCCACAAGGGAAAATTACCTTTTGTTGCCGCCATTGCAGGACTGTGATAAGGTTCCCATGTCGTGAGAAAAAATTAAGAGTCACATAAGGAGAAAAGGGAGGCACAATCTGACCTCCAGGCCTAAGTGGAGGTACACCCAAGGTACTGGATTGCGCCATGCCCTTCAGTCTGAGACTGATATTGTAGTCTATAGAAGGGGATCTAACATGGGTTCACAAATGTTTATAATCTATTTAGCGGTGCTGCAGGAAGGAGACCATGAACATAAATTGCAATTCAAAATATTCACAATATACTTTATGGAGTGCAAGAAGAACCTTAGTACAGTGAACAAAACAGAAGAATTGGGACAGAAAAAATGGAGGAACTTTATTTAAAAATTCCATCAGTGGAAAAAAAAAGTATTTTAAGTGGCTGTTTGCCACAACAATATTAACCGTGTGGTTGGCCAAAAGGCCATGTGTAGTGGGGACTGGTCACCCACAACAACATGGGCGCATGGTCTGTTGGATGTGGTATATGATCAAAAACCCTGAGATTCATTGAAACATATATGGTTAAAATGAAGGTATGGTTACCTTTGGGTTCAGCACCTTAATGTTTGTTCAAAAGCCAACACAAATCTGTTAAAAACACTAATAAACTACAGATATGGTGAAAACTGAAAAATACTATTATTTATAGCTCCACAAACCATAACTTGCAAATCACAACTCTCATATCAAATGCAATACTTCTCGTTTTGCCCTAAGTAACAGCCAGCTACAACCTGAACTCCTAGTTCAAGCCATGGCCTTGGATCATATTTGTTCAGTATCCTGGCTTCCAGAGGTCGCTGGGCATCACATTTCACAAACATCAGACATGCCCTGCACCCAATCCATCTTCCACCAGAGCCTGCTGATCACCTCCTTCAGCTGTGTTATTCATTCATGCTCTGCATTCAGTCCCATTGCTGCCAGACCCCAGAGGGCACAGGCTTCTGCCACATCAATTTGCACCCGGTAGAAGTTGCAGTCCTTGGCCACCTTCTGCCCTTAGTCCTTTCAATGGCCTTGCTTGTCTTGGGTATGCCACAACCCATTCTCAGGAACTTCTCGACAGTGAGTAGCATTTCACAATTCCCCATTATCAGTCCCCGGGCCTTCAGAGGCTTTATGACACAATCGTTGGTTATGCGCTGTAGATTGTGTCCCTTAGTTTACAGCCACACAGAATACCATTTAGTTATATCCAGCCTTCTTTACTAGTCAAATTTGGAAGCATCTAGAAGTGTTGTGGTTCAAAGTGAATGCTGTATAAACATCAATAATTTGTGATTTAATTGACTTTCATGTTGCTCCTTATTTTATATACATACAAAAAGTAGAGATGTCTCTTAAGTTACTCATCACAACATCATCAGAGAATCCTCTCTAAGTTTTTGTTCAGAAGTTATTACTTAATAAATATCACTCATTGCCAAAAGATTATGTTAACATTTTAAGGCACAGACTGGACACTGAAAGGTTTGCCAAGGGCCTGTTTTAGATCTCGACGGTCTTATCACCTTCCCACAGCAGCGGTGATCCCAAGTACTCTGCCAAGTCGATGGTCTTACACCCGCCAAATTAAAATGCATGCAACTCGACGGAGTGTTTTCCTTTGCGGTCGTAACACAGCGCTGCCGAAGCGGTGGCTTCAAATGCTGCTGAATAGTACTCCAATTGTGTGTCTTTTACTTTCTCGCCCTAAGTGCGCCAGGTATGCCCAGACGTGGGTCCTGGGCTCACTGTGCCACTGGAATCAAGCTATCCTGGCTGAAGAGGGGTGAAACCCCGAAACCGGTCCTAGGATGCTTGTTTCCAGTCCAGGGAGGACCTGGCTTGGCAGTTCGGGCTGGACTGTTCCCATGAGGCACAGGGTCAAGACTGATTTGCATATGGCCAGGTCTAAACTGGGGTGGCATGGTGAGCAAAAGAATGATGGATTTAACCCAGATCTCTTGACTGGGGGTGAATGTTTTGATTTGTTCTGCATTCCGTCCATCAATTGTGTGTCTTTTGCTTTCTCGCCCTAAGTGCGCCAGGTATGCCCAGACGTGGGTCCTGGGCTCACTGTGCCACTGGAATCAAGCTATCCTGGCTGAAGAGGGGTGAAACCCGAAACCAGTCCTAGGATGCTTGTTTCCGATCCAGGGAGGACCTGGCTTGGCAGTTCGGGCTGGACTGTTCCCATGAGGCACAGGGTCAAGACTGATTTGCATATGGCCAGGTCTAAACTGGGGTGGCATGGTGAGCAAAAGAATTATGGATTTAACCCAGATCTCTTGACTGGGGGTGAATGTTTTGATTTGTTCTGCATTCCGTCCATCAATTGTGTGTCGAATAGTACTCCGTCGCCATCGGGGGCGGGTTCCCACTGAACCTATTCAGATTTCACAGTTGTGCTGGCGCTCTCCCAGCAGCAGGTCCCTGATGGAGGGAGTCCTTCACGGTATGCCCTCAACAATGCACCATCAATGTGGCCATTGTATAGGGGCTAATAGAACATACCTGATGTCCATTGGCGAAATGGAAACACTATAAACCACACTCCATTTCAGACTATGATACTTTGCATTTCCACTGCACCATGACATTTTCCACCAGAGATTTTGAAAGGTAAGTGAGGTTATTTTGTTCCTTTTCCCTGTTTATGTACTTTCATTTATTACTGTGTGATTTGTTTTTTAACACAATTTATTTGCACAATGCGAGGACGCAAAAATCCCCATTTTACTGAGGGAGAATTGTCAGTCATGGTGGATGAAATTATAAGAGTAGAGTCACAATTGTTTGGAGTCCAAGTCCAAAATGAACCCCTATCTCAGAAAAGGCAAATATGGGCCAGAACAGTCGACAGAGTGAATGCTGTAGCTAACAACCTGTGCACACAGGAGGAAATTAGGAAGAGGTGGACCGTCCTGCGGGGGAGGGTGTGTCCCTGGCCTCCAAGCATCACCTGAAGGCCCAGAAGACTGATGGCAATTCTTGCATGCCTCCCTTACAACTCATGCCCTGGGAGGAGAAAGTCTTGCAGATCCTACATCCTGACGGCTTGACAGGAATACCTGGTGGAGTGGAGTCTGGTAAGGTACAATTTACAATCCTTCATTCAATCTTAATGTCCTGTTTGCTGCTGCTAATGTGTTCTGCACAAATTTTCATAACATAGAAACCTCAAACAATCTGTTTCAGATCATTTAGATTGTTTGTGTGAATGTATTGTGTTGCATCAAAGATTACAGGTGTCAATCTCCATTACATGACACATGATGGTATGGTGCCTGTAAGTGTTACAACTCCAAATAACCCATTATCCATATGTGTGTCATATTGTAAGTGTCTGTCTCATTTCCACTGCATATTTTCCACAGGTATGTTCCACTAACCATTTTGCAAGTGTTGGGAAGCTGTCTTTGAAATTACTACAACTACCATGATGCCCTGATTCTGTTTTGACAAAAGAATATTGCTATGTCATATTGCTCATTTTCTCTTGTCTAACTGATTTCAATATATGGTAAAGTGTCATGTAGTGGTCAATCCCTCTTCAATGCTCTCTTCTAAAATGGTTTCTGTTGTTTTCTGAATGTTGTCCTGTTCTTCTCAAGGTATATAAATTACTATACTGAAAATAAGTGTTACTTGCAAATTCTGACTCTGCACTGTTCACATGATGACTAGTGCCAAACATACATCCAAGTTGTGGACATGTGTTTTGAAGTCAGCTAGGCCTTGGAATTGTCAATTAAACATTTCACCTCTTCACTGTGTTGGGATGAATGGCTGGGAGATGTTAGGTAGACTTCCTAATCACTTCATTTCAGGGCATCTTATTACTTGCTTATTTGAAGTTGTACTGTTTGAAATTGCTACATATTAGGGTAATATGTGCAATACCACTGAAAGCTATCATCACAAAAAGCTCTCCCTATTTTTTCTTCTAGGTATCTACATTGTTTGTCTCAAAGGATTTGAATGTACAATACACACTTTTACTAATAGAAATGTTCACAATTTCTCAAAAGGTCCAACTGGCACAGTACGTGACCAGGAATCAGCCACTGAAGAGACCTCCATTCCGGCCCAGGATCAAGCCATCAGTGACGACAACACTCCTGGCAATCTGGATGACAATGAGGAGCCTGGTCAGCTCCAGTGAGACTCACTGTGCCCACACCGACACCTCCCATCCCAACTGTGACACCTCAGTGGGAGGTGTCGGTGTGGGCACAGTGAGTCTCACTGGAACTGTCTGCCCGAAGACTCCACATTCTGTGTTCCTACCACTGTGACACCCCTTGTGTGCCTCCCAGTCCTCAGTAATCTTAAGACCACAGCACCCCCAGCTCACCCAGCAACCAGTTGGATGGGGCACACTGGGCCAAGTGCACAGGGTAGTGTGGTTAGGGTTCGTGAGAGGGATAATGTGGGGGAACATATTGAAGCCACTAGGTTCACTCTCACCCAGACCACCATTGACCAAGTCTAGTGAGCCGATCATCAGTCCCCAGACATGATGGGCCAGGTACACATTGAGTTCTGGGAGATGAAGCAGTCATAGAGGGAGCTCGATTATCAGATGGAGGCTCACAACTCCAATATTGGCTCCCTGACTGGGGTGCTGCAGGACATTTACACCCAAATATGCAAGGCTTTCCCAGCACCATCTACCCTTTCCTGTGGGCCTACAACATCTGGCCCATCTACATCTGTCACAGGAAGGGAGGCCCTGCCACAGGAAGAACAACCTGCAGCACTCTAAGCCCTGCAACTGTGAATCCCCACCTCACCCACAGAAGGGGACGTCCATGCATATTACCAGGAGGTGAGGATGGCAAGATCTCTGCCACCACCAGGAAGAAACCCCAACCTTGATTTTCTCCAATGTGTGCCTACCATTCACTCTGTGGACTATTTCTGGACACATTTGCCTTTCTGATGCCAGTCATATTTTGGACATTGGACTTCAAACAATTTTGGCTCTCCAACTATGGTTTTATTCACCATGACTGACTTCTTCACTCTTTTGGTTTGCTTTTTAGTTTTTACCCTGTTTAATTTTTTCATGTTTAGTTCAATAAATGTACTTCTCTAAAACTCATAGAATGGTGTTGTATATCTCATCTCTATCAATGCATTTGTTTTCTCCCATCATAACTTGACAATGACAAAAATCTAAAGATTGTGTAAACATAGATAATGTGCAAGTAGGTAATGTTTATCTCAAGTTCCCAACCAGGACTTTCACAAATGTCTTACAATTCAATCATCTCCTACTATGTTTATTCCGTTTGAGCAAAAATTGTCTGTCAAGATTTGCACTAACACAACAATCCATACATTTGACTAATACTCAGTGCCAGTTTTCACATTTCCAGTCCCAGACCTTGCCAGCATGTAAGAAGGGGATATATCCAAAACAAGTAGATTGAATAGGGAAATGATCATTGACTCATGTCATCAGCTGGAGCCAGACCTCTCGACTCACATAAGGAATCCCACATCAATAACACCATTAGACACAAACAATTCAGTTCTACATTTTGTAGACACAGGACCATTCCAATAAACTGTTCCAATATCTGGTGGAATGTCACAACTAAGTTTCGGTGGTGTGCCACAAGAAGTATGTTCTACTATGATGAGACACATCAACAGCTACATACACCTTACACACAATGAGGATTTTGACAATGTGAAGGGAGAGTATCATGATTTAGCTCCGCTACCTCATGTGGTGTTAGTTAATGATGGCACACATAGTGCCTTAGTGCCAACACATGACAGATTACAAGTCCAATGTATTCAAATTGTCCATTCAATCACATTGCAAGTTGCCTTGGTACAAGATTTGTACTCCCAAAGTCTGTGCCTGTCCTTCCCAGGCTCAACCCATGTTCCCTTTGTACTTTAAAATAGCACCATATACCTCCATATGTCACAACTCTGAAATGTCCAAATGAAGCTGACATGGTGAAGGAACCTAAAACAGATTAAAACAAAAAGATTACCAATCAAACATAACATGATAGATAGATTAAAAAGTCAACTTTTGGAGGACACAGTTTCACAAAACAATCAGAGATAAACAATGTAACTGAACACAGTTGTCAATGTGTCAAAACTTTGATCAACAAACGTATTTGGTCTGATTTTCCCTAAAATTACTACCTCATCATCACATCAATATTTGGTGTAACGGTGAAAGAGATAACATGTAAAGATATACTCACACTCATGAGATGAAGTTGTCAATCACATCTTGACATACGTCAACTCCTTCCACTTCATCACTAACATCTTTATATGGCATTTAAGGATCCTCACCCAGTGACTCTTCATTTTCTCCATCCTCTGCGATGTAAGGGATATTCCATCACAGGGCGATGTTGTGGAGCATGCAGCAGGCTATGGTGATTTTTTACACCTTATTGAGTGAGTAGAGAAGGACTCCACCAGTTTTCTCCAGGCAACAAAATCTTGCCCTTAGGAGCCCAAAAGCCTGCTCTACTGGCCGCCGTGTCCTTCCATGGGCCTCATTGAAACAAACATCCCCTGGCGTTGTTGGATTCCTCAGCATTGTCAACAACCATGGTCGGTTGGGATTAACTGATTCGCCTAGTTGGAAAACAAAGAAAGTGTTCAAAAATGTTACACAATTACAGATTATTTAAATAGAAATTTCCCACATAATATTATGAGAGATTGTACTAACCAACAATCTAGACCCTCTCAGGTCCAAGTTGTGAAATTTGCAGGGGTATTGTGCTCTTTATGGGCAGAGCTGGGAAAACGTGCACAGACACTTGTGATATCCAAATCCTGTAAGCAGACAACTTGCACGTTAATTGAATGGAAGTGTTTCCGATTCCGGTAGACCTGTTCTATGGAGTGTGGCTGCACTGAGGCAATATGTGTCCCATCAATTTCTCCAACCACATGTGGTAGGCGGACCAAACCGTAATATTCCCCCATCACATTGGCTAAATTCTGCTGCCATGGAAACTGGATGAAGCTGTTGATGTGTGTCATCATTGAAGATAGAACTTCTTGTAGCACACCACTGAAAGTTGGTTGTGACATTGCACCAGATTCTGCCACAGTGTATTGGAAGGATCCTGTGGCCACAAAATTAAGTACTGCCATGAGATTTACAATTGGTGTTATAGATGTGAGATTTCTGTTGTGAGGTTGAAGATCTGACTCCAGCTGATTACATAAATCTAGTATAGTTTGCCTAGTCAACCTGAACTTCTTGATCATATCCCTTTCTTCTATGGTGGCAAGATCTGGAAATGGGCAGTACACCTGAGGCTGTCGTCTTCTCACTCTCCCATGGTTCATATGTCTACATTGGAAATTACATTTCAACATTTGACACATTTTCCACAGCTAAATATTGGGTAATTAACACTAAAGTCATGTAGTTCTACATTTGCTTTTTGTCCTTTATTCTTCACAAATTACATTTATAGCCAAAGTTAAAATCAATATTTCACAAAAATGGAAATAATACATTTCAGATGCATTATTAATTTTTTTTTTAAATCCTCCAGAAGTACCGTCAACGGAGGTGTAAACAACACCGCGCTAATATTGCTTTCCAGCACAGTAATGCATTACATATAAATGTTTTTTGATAAAAAATGAGTGTCCAATCAAAGTTTGATTATGTAAACTAACTAACTCCAATTTTGAGTGGTGGTGACGCACTTAGCAGTCACAAACACACTATTTTGAACTTCTAAAATGACGGGTGCCTGACCTCACCGATAGAAGAATTTGGAAACAAACGGGCGCTGCGGAAGTTCACTGCATAGTGGGCTGTAAACTCCATGACGGACACAGCCATAGGCTAACGTTGGTGTAAGTAATGTACGAAGGCCAACAGCTGTGTCCGTCTACCCTGGCGATCACGTACATCGCATACATGTACGTGGAGGTTGTAAAAAAAAATCAATTGCCTCCTAACACTGCTGCCATCAAGACTGGGTCCAGTTCTGTGAGCAACGATGCCAGGTCAAGCAGGTGAGAAGGCCACTGCCTTCTCGCCAGAGGAGCTGGATTTCCTGGCACAGAAGGTCCTCTGCCTGTATGGCTAGCTCTATGGCTCATCAGAGGCACCAGTATTTGTCTGAAATGTGTTTGGGAATCTGTCTAACTGTTTTTTTTCCATTAACAAAGGCTACAATGTCCCTTTGGGTTCATGAAGGAATGAAGTGTAGTTAGTGATGTGAACTGTCATATATCTTGTTCCATACAGGGGGCAATGATGTTGGGAATTTCTAAGCACTTTACAGTGTTAAAAAACAACAACATTAATATGTATTGTGGGTTCAAAGCCCTAGATTCCAATTGGTGTGTATGGAGAGATGTACCTATGTATATGTTTGAATTACATGTGCTACGTTGAAAACTCACATCATGGAAATTAGGAAACACATTATGTATTCTTTACAACTGTATATAAAACATTTTCTGTAAAAATAAAATGAAAATGATGTTAGCTATGTGTATGGTCACTCAAATCACTCAGCCTATATCAGGGCTCTCCAAACAGTTGTATGGGAGCTACCAGTAGCTCCCAGCCTCCTTCACAGTAGCGCACAGCCTGGAGGTAATTTATTAGATGGGCACAAGTTCATTTTTGCAAGTAAAAGTTAAGGGAAGAGTGTGCTCTTGTGACATCATGATCATCAGGCTGCAGATAACAAGGCCTGACAATGAGCAGTGCTCATTCAGGATAATAGGCCAGGCTGAGGCTGAGTCACAGGGTCAAATAACGGAAGCTGCCATAAACATATATCCTTGCCTGTTCAAATTTTGAGGTGTGCTTAAAAATATGCCCCTGAGTGATTTTAAATGGATGACAGTTGAAAGGGAGAGTTACCTAACTTCTTGAGCTAACACTTCATTTCATCCTACTCTCATTTCAAAGTGTGCCATGTCCAAAGTGGAGGCCCCTTAATCACAGTGGCCACTATTCACTGTGCCATAAGTATATAAGTTTAGCCTTCAGAAGTTCACAATCTTTTGCACTGATCAGAAGTAGGTCACTTCACAGAATATGTAGGAGCTAGATGATGTCACAGGCCTAGATTGGGGAGTTTAGTCCATGACATGGGATGAGGGTAGAAAACATGTCATTACAAAAGTGTGTTTTAAGATATTGCTTTTGGTCAGCATCTGACAATACACATTTTGTATGCTAACTTATAAGTTATGCTAGTGATAGATGTAAAAAAAGATTTTGTTAAATCAATACAGACAGACATAAAGTTCACAAAACCATTTTTTCCTGTAATTTCTTGTGTCCATACAGGTCAATGCCCATCAGAAGTGGGACATATGGAAGGTCATCGCCAGGAAGGTGCAGACCCTTGGTGTCTACAAGTGGCGCAGCACCCATTGCAGCAAGAGGTGGGAGGACCTAATTCGCTTGACCCGAATGTCAGCTGAAGTCCAGCTCAGGCAGTCCCCCCAACATGGGAGTCATGTGTGCAGCACCCTGACCCCCCTAATGGCCCTCATTCTTGCATTGGCCAATCTGCAGCTTGATGGGCAGTTGAGGGACCAATAGCAGCAACAAGGGGATAGAGTTTCACATGTTAAATGACTATTATTTTTGTTACAGTCAGGATCTTTGACAGCAACATTAAGGGTGACCCATGTCCAACGCACAAGTGGTGTTCTTGAAGGTGTAAGTTAGGCACAATGTGTATGATTATGTGCTTTCTCTATTAATCTGTTGGTAAGGATCACACCTGATTGCTGTTCACAATCAGTGGAATGTTCTGAGCAGACACATGGCTGCCTAAACTCCACATGTACATCATGTACATCATGTTGTTTGATGTTATGAGGGACAGTTGTACCAATCAGGCCAATAGTGTTTATTGTGTCAGGTGTGATGCTCCTTCACTATTGTGGGTGATGTAATGGTAGCCCTATTACACATGATATAGCATACTAGGCACTTAGGACACAGTGGGTGTACCAAATGTCGCATCTGTAAGTTCGGATTCTACACAAACAAGAGTGAGCATGTGATTCAAAATGACTAGTGACATCAGTATTAATAGCTACATTTTGGAATCAAAACATATCCAAATTGTGTTTAGCATCAGAAATACTGTAAGCCAGTCTGTTTTTTGACAAATAATAGTGATAGAAATACAGCTTTTGTTAAATCACAGACAGGAATGTGTACACTTTGGTGACAGAGTGACACATACCCTTAACCCTTTCTCAATGTCCTTTCTCATGTCCAGATGATAAAGCTCTGATGAACATAAATGGCAAACTTAAGGGATTTTGCAAGATGGAATGTTCTATCACATTTATGTAGGGAGTATCCCATCAGGAAAGCTCAAATTCAAGCCTAAATCATGGCTCATTAGGCAACCGTCGAAATTAATCGCGGTGTAATATGCTGAGTATTGTGATTTATCTGTGAATGTTTGAAGTAAGTATGAATGAGTGTATGTAATAATTACTATCATGTTCTCCACCATATTTAGTGAAACAATTTCACTAAGATACAACAAACTCCAAATAACTAGAGGTATTTTGGAGTGAAATGTGATTTTTTTTTGCTCTGTGCTGAAGTGTATTAGAAATGTTTCAAGGGCTATGTATTTACTTATGCTGTGGAAGTCATTTGTCAATCCACCCAAATATTTGTTTCAGACTGTCTTCAACAGCATAGGTAACTGCATAGCATGTGATACATTGCTAAGCTACTTCAGTGCAGAAATCATTTATGATTTTTGACAATTTTCATATAGTTTAGTGACTTGTAAGTGTTACCATGGTAAAATGCCCAAAAAAGGTAACCTGCTTTAAGTTTATGCTAATATTGGTACAACATTGCAGTATTTGTTGAAACACATGTATTCCTATTTTACTTATTGAGAATGGAAAGTTTGCACATTTTAGGGCCTAGTGAACACTCTGTACAAAGGTAATTTTGGTTGATATCCTTTTTGGTGACATCAGTTCACTATTCCAAACAACAAAGGCCAATCATTCAGAGGTGTGAAACAGTTCCTGGTGAGACATAATATTGGGTAAGAGACAAGATTAAAAATGCTAAAAGAGCAATCATGGGGAATGACAAAACTGTGACCAACTGGTTTCTGAAAATCATGCTTACATGCATGAGCTTAGGCTAATGTAGAATCAAAGTTTGAGAGCATTGAAGCAAATAAAATTTGAAAACTTGGTAACTGTTTTATGATCAAAGTTAATGATCAGTTCTGTTTACACAGATTCAATGAATCTATTGTATATGTCATTTCAGCATCAACAGGAGCAGGAGGAGGAGACTTTGGCCATGGTGGCAGGGAAGCAGCTGTGCCCTGTGTTTCTGGTGCTGACACCACTGACACCGAGGGACTTAGTTGTGCGGAGGGTGAGGGGAGTGCAATGGAGGCCACCAGCGACTCTTCATCTTCTTCGAAGGCTTGCTCCAGGGAGCACTTCCTGGTGGTGGCGGACCCTACTGCATCAGTTACACCTGCATCCTTGTGCACCACCCAGAGTACCATTTCTACCCTCCCTCTTGCTCACCCCCAAGTTGGCCAAACTCATCCCCGCAAAAAAGAGGGTGGCATCTCCTTCGCTCCAGGCACCTCACCCCAGGGGGGTGCACTGAGTGAGAAGGCTATTGACCTCCTGCGGAACCTCTCTGTAGGCCAGACTGCACTTCTGAATGCCATCCAGGGGCTTGGCTAACAAATGCAACAAATGGTAGCCAACCTAGAAGGAATTCACAGTGCTGTGTCTGCCCTACAGAGATCTTTTTAAAGTCTAGCCTCCTCACTGACCGCAGCCTCCAACCATCCCAACTTGTGCCCCACCTCCTGCCCCATCCCCATCCAAATTCTCTATTTCCAGACCTGTGCCAAGCATACTCACACCTTTGCACACACTCACTCACATAGACACAAGCAGCAGACCCACACAGAAACCCAAACAACACAAAAAATACAGGCACACATCCGAACAGACAGACATCACCCCCACCACCAGCACAACCACAGATACTGCAGCCACCACCACAGCCACATTCACCACCTCAAACACACCCTCAGACACCATAGCCACCAACACACTCACATGCACTACCACCACCAGCACACCCCAAGACACTGCACCCACCACCACAGCCACATTCACCACCTCAAACACACCCTCAGACACCATAGCCACCAACACACTCACATGCACTACCACCGCCAGCACACCCCAGATACTGCACCCACCACCACAGCCACATTCACCACCACAACAAGCACATCCCCAGACATCACATCCACCACCACAAGCATACCCACCAGACACGGCACCCGCCACCACAGCCACATCCACCACCACAAGCACACCCCCAGACACCACACCCAACACCACAGCTACATGCACCATGACCACCACCGGCACCTCCACAGTGCACACACCCACAAAACATAAATGCCCACATTCACCCACACAACATACACCAACAAAGCAACACAGACTCAAACGTTCATGACCTACACCAGACACACAGACACCTGCACCCTCAACAGACACATGCACAACGGACACTTCCACTGCCTCTACCTCTCAACCCTAACTCCCTCTCGACCATCATACACATTTTAACAATGAGAGGCTTATGTTTGCTCTTGCCCTGATCCCTGCCACACCCAAACCCTCCCCTCCAAAATGTGCACGTCCCCCTTCCACCCCCAACCCATCTCTTCCACAACCCAAACCACCCTTCAAAAGACAGGAACCACCTCTACTGCCCCCAAGGTACCCCTAAAAAAGGCAAAAGCACCCCTCCCAAAAGCACCCATTCCCAAACCCAAGATCACCCCTCCAAAGCCACACCCCCTCCCAAACCCAAGACCACACCTCCCAAACGCAAAACCACACCTCCCAAACCCACCACCCTCACAAACCCAAAACCCCTCCTCCTAAGTAACATCTTTGTGGTGCTTGCTCTGCCCACTAGATGCCCCTTCCTGGGGAGGTTCCCCTGGCAGTGCAATTGGAAGCAAGCTGAGTGCAACTCTGCAAGCACCATTTTGACTGCCATTTGCTGGTTTAAAACAAGTTGAGAGACTTATCTCATTGTGAATAAATCACAATTTTTCTTTTCACCAAGTCTGTCCTGGCATTAGTTTTCCTTTGCAATTGATTGATTCCTAGCAATTTTTCAGTGTAAAATGTGTAATACATATTTTCTTTAGCATGCTGGCAGGAACTACTACATACTTTTAAATGTCTACTATGTTAAGTGCATACACTGGTTTCCATGGTATGTGATGGTCATTTCAATTTAGGTGCAACCATTCAACATGGAAGTGGACATTTGCACCAACAAATAGATGTTGAGACATTATTTAAGGATATTTTACTACAGATGTGGTTGTTTCAACTATATGTACACATATGCATTGCACCCTGTAATATAATGTGTAAATCAAAATTGTATTCAATACAGGACTTGCACTAGACAATGGGAAATGTTACATGGATGATTATGTAGAGTGCTTCAAATTTGGGACTGCCATTGATTTTCCAGGTAATCTATGAGGTGTGTGTTACAGCTTGTCTAGTGCAATTTCTACATGATGTTACATTGCACTTATCCCAATGATGTGTGATGCATATGTGTAGTAATCTGCTTGTTAAGTAATGCACTCTCCCTGCCCTTGTTCTCTGCCTTGATGCTCAGCCAATGTGATGTCATTAGAATGTTATGAATGTTTGTACTTGAAGGAAGTGGGAGTTGGAGATGATGGGCTGAGCAGCAAGGAGGCTGCTCCTGGTGGGGCATATATTGGAGCTTACATTGGAACTTACTAAGATGTAACTTGGAGAATAAACTACCAACTACAAGAGCTGTCCACGAGACTTCCTTGATTGCTACAATATGTTTTTATTGTTACACTTTTCATACTTTATTAAACACACCCACAAAAATATACCACACCTTGATAGAAAAATAGAGTGTAACTTATTGAACAAAACAAGTTCAGGCCGAACACGATGGAGCGCGGGTCGCATACAACCTGGTCCTGCTGCAAAAGAAGCCTTGGATGGAGGAAATGCGTAGACGTCGAAGACCCGATGCGAGGAGCAGAGGAGGTGATGCATCGGCATTGATCCCTTCGGATGCAGGCCAAGCGTCTGTTCCGGTCTGCGCAGTTGAAGATGAGTCGCTGTCAAACCCCGCTCGATGAATGCAATGTCCTCGACTTCAGCAGCGATGCGTCAGCGTTGAAGCGTTATGCAACAGTTCCAACCGGCGCAACAACGGTGATGCGTGGATTTTAGCAGAAGACAGATAGAAAACACACCTCCGAGGGCCAGGACTGGATTGGCACAACTTGGCAGGGCAGGACTCAAAGTTGGCAGAGTCCATAGGCTGTAGCAGGGTTGTTAGAAGTCCTTGATGTCCCTGAGACTTCAGAACAGGAGGCAAGCCAGCAAGCCCTTGGAGTGACTTTTGTTCTGGGGATGTAGAAATGCAGGTCCAGTCCTTCACACTTCCAGGCAAGGAGGGCAGCAGGCAGCAGCACAGGTACAGCAGAGCAATAGTCCAGCCTTATGGGGTGACATATGTATTAAAAAGGAAGGTTTGGACCTGGCAAGGGGGTTAACTTGCCAGGTCGACATGGCAATTTAGAACTGCACACATAGGCTCTGCAATGGCAGGCTGGGACATGTTTAAAGGGCTACTTACATAGGTGGCTCAATCATTGCTGCAGGGCCACTATTAGAATTTAATTTACAGGCCTGGGAACATGTAGTGAACTCTACTAGGGACTTATAAGTAAATTAAATATGCAAATTGTGGATATGCCAACGATACCATGTTTTAGGGAAAGAGCACATGAACTTAAGCACTGTTTGGCAGTGGTAAAGTGCCCAGAATACTAATAGCAGTGTCCTCATTACTAGGTAAGCTCTTGTCCAAGTCCCACTATCAGTCTCCATCCGAGACTCACGCACTGGTCCTAACATAAACCTTCTCTTTCCTCCCAACAGGCTGATTCAGACCTAACCCTTCTAATTGATATAGTGACCGCGCACTCGGCGCCATCTCCACCAACCTCTTGCAGCTCTGACCGCACCAGGTCCGGGCGCTTAATCTGCCCCAGCCCGGGACTCTCCCACCCCCGTGGCGTATCCATGCTGCTCTCTTCTGGACATTAGGTATTTCATTGTCATCTGCTGGTTGTTTGTCTCCTTCACGGAGAGGTGAAGGGTCATGGTTCTACATTAAATGACTACTCCCCGGTCACTGCGCGCTCGTAACCATCACATAACTTTAATGATGGTCTCCGCTTTCACGCGTTGTTCACCAACGTCCATCTTAGTTTTCTAACAGTTCACTACCCTTGGTTGCTCCATCGGGTCACGCTGCGCGTATGTCACACTTGGATTGGTTGTCTCCTAGGCGACTGTGCACCCTGGTTTTCCTTTCATTAATATACACTTAATTGTATGGTTGCTTTTTACTCCTTAAAGCGCTGCTCCCCCTGCACTTCTATTTTTTATAGTTCACGTTTGTTCCACGTACGCCGCAATTTTTATTCGCCGTTACACACTAGTAAAAGATTGTACGTCTTTTCTTCAATTTCCGCCCAACCTAATCCTGTGTCCCTCTCCTTTCTCCTATCTTCTTTCCCAAACTCTTGTCTTTGGACATTACAAGCAAATGTACCCAGGCATTCTAATGTAAATGTCCTGATGATGATCCTAATATGTTTTGTAAGGATCAAAACGCCGTCGACTTAATGCACACCATATACACTTCTCAACTAAATATCGCTCATGTGTAATGGTGTCCCACTATATTTTGTTTGTAACATCAGTATGTGCTACATACAAACAACTTATTCTGCCTGAGCCTTTTCTGTTACACGTTGTTCGTCCTATTTTGCTGATTTGGATGCAGGCTTGTGTCCCACTTCAAATGTCCTTTGTTCATTTTTTGGAAACTAATTGAATATTAAAGTATCTGTCCGGCTGGACAGCTTCAAATATAGTACTGATTGAGTCTATATTCATTGTTTGTTTTATCTTCTGTTTAGGGACCACTGTGTTTGAAACCAGAATACTAATACCAGCACAAATGAAGTTGGCAAAACAGGAGGTCAGAAGGGAAAAAAAGTCAGGGGAAACAACGCCAAGGATGCCAGGTCTAATAAAGGTCAAAACAGCGGGAAGCAAAATTCAGGGACGAAAATAGCAGCAAGGGCTAATGAAAGCACTGAAAAAATATTGGAACAAATGCATTGACACATCAGCATTTGGAAATGCGTCCTTATATTTGGTATGAACAGGAATTGACATTCAGAAATCTATCTTAACACTCTATTGGCTCCCAACAATCTTGGAAAATGATGATTATATGGCTTAATCACAACAAAATCATGTTTTTGACTAGGTCAATGAAGAAGAATCCTGAGTTTGACACCTCTTAACCACTACCGTAATCCATGCACAGGGAACACCCCTTAGTGCACTTCAAGTGGTGCAGCTACTCAGCTGCACACCCAGCGCAGTATCGAAAAAAAAAAAACCTGCCTGTTAGTGTAGACAATGCTGTTTCCTCATCAGCCAACACAGGACCTCTGATAAATTCCAGGCTCCATCCTTGGCACTGTTACAGCAATTTAGGAGGTGATTCTAGTATGAATAAATAGGTTACGTAACATAGGCCATTACTAGATATCACTTTAAAGCCTGCTCAATCGCCAGGGGCATCTATTCATGGCCCATATTACTGTAGTCATCGTTAATAGAGTGCAGTAACAAATCCCATTACAAGGTATCCCTGAAAAGTGAGCGGCAACAATGAAGTATTATAGTTCATTACTAGATGGCTCCTTGAAAATCCACAGGGATATAAGGTAATGTGTTTTGATAATGCACTTTCTTTTATTGTTAATCCTAGTATAACACAATTTCTCTGAAGTTACATGTGTGATATTGAGCTTAGTATTAATCAATACTTATTACCAAGTGTACTATAGAAAGGACCATTACTTGTATAACTACTCACCTAGAAATACAAACTACATATATTACATTGAATGTGTAGATATACTATTTTCCTCTGCTATTTAAAGCATAGGGTGCAAGATATCTGCCAACAATTTCTGCTGTCCCTTACTGTTCTGCTAGTATCTTCACATACTTTGCCTTCACTTTTTAGGATGTCCTTACTCTTTGTTAGACAGCTTTAGAATGTAAAATGCATTTCTAACTTGGCGTCTCCTTTGGACAACATTATGAAGTAACATGCAGATGTATTGTTGAATCCACTGATGGACTAATGACTCTGGAGACATGGTATGTCAGCATCCATCCAGCTTTGCCTTCTTTGATTTCCAGCAACTATTCCCAGCCAAGACACCAAATAAAACAGGAGGGGATGTCCCTTGAGAGCTCCCAGTCAGGCAACCGGGGATGGGGAAGATAATGCTTGTGACAAAGTTCTGCAGCAAACTCCTAATGTGCTCATTATCCATGGCCAAGAGTCAGGCAGCCAATGTGTGTGACCTCTTCCCTGTTACATCTCCTCATTCAGTGCCAGCTGACAACTTCCCTGTCCGCTTCATCCATGTGCCGGTGAAGCAGATGGGGCAGCTAACAGTCATCCTTGCTATTGTATGCATCAGCACAATACATGCTGGGGCAGCAAATTCTTAATGAGTGTTGTGGCTCCTCAGCAAACATTCACTATTCAGCATGCATTACTCTGATGCTCCAGTTCTGGACAACTGTTACCCGCCCAATCCACTCTGTGTGCATTTGAATCACTAGGATGCTGACTACACAGTGGCTGCAAATTTCCCACCCTGACTGAAGAAAAACATGTGTGCGAAACTTTGCATAATGTTTTTTAAACTTTTCTTATCGTTAATGTATCATGATATTTTCAACTTTTCAAATCCTCTTAGGTGTGCCTAGGTCCTTCGGGGGAAGGGAGGATGTCCCACCTCTGCCCCCCTACGTCCCATTGATTAGTTTTTAAATCTGTACTTCGAGAACGAGCAGGGCTGATTTTCTAAATGCAGAAGGAGTAAACATGTTAAGCTCCTATTGGCCAGTCAGAATGCAGAGGTTTGACAAGCCTGGATTCTCACACCCAGCAATGGCCGATGCCATTTTTTGTGGTTTTTAGGTCTTGCTTAGCGTTGCAGCGCGCATGTGCTGCTCGCTCTGTGAGACATATTGTTAATGAGGAGATTTCAGAAGGGGACTTGAAGCCCCGCCCCTCTTTTTCATTGGCTGGCGTCACCGTTTATGCTAAACGGTGGCCTGCCATTGGAAATGAGGTTTTTTTGTTGCCGCCCTTTCCCCTTTTCGTCTGGCCCATCCGGACAGGATCGTCTGCCTTTCGGCTGTCGCGAAGCACTTTCTTATCTTCAGGAGGCATGTACTGCCAGATCATGTTTCCCACAGCTTGTCCTGAGAAAGGCTTCCTCGGTGTGCGCGAGGTCAGGTGACGCCATTGGGGCTCGGGGCTGGGTGTGAGCTCTTACAGGCGCCTTGAAAGCGCTTCCCCCTGACCTTCTGGCCCAATTATTGAGCCCGGAGACGCGGTGCGGCGCAGCAGCCCTATGCTTTCCTGCTACTTAAAATTCCCATCCGCTTTTGTCGCGCGGCTTGACTTGTTAAAGGACTCAGGCTGATTTCCCGAGACTGGGGCGCAAGCAGGTCTCCCTTGGTGTCCTTCCCACTTGCACACACAGGCACTTCCTGCTTCACAGAGGTTCTCACACAGCAGCGGCAGTCACCGGGGAGTGCCTGCGCACCGTACCTGTGGTGTGCTATATCGTGTCGGCATGGAACAATAACATTTTCCGAAGTGTGCAGTCTCTGGCACCCCGTGGGCGAGGGGGCGGGGTGGCTCCCAGCGCCCATTCAGTGTGCAGTGATGAATCTTTCGCGCAGCTGAGCTACAGGCTAGCTGGAATATGCTGCAGACAATTTATGAGACTGAATCGTGTTTTTCCTCAGATGGGGTTTCGGGACGCGAGCAGTTCTTGGCAAAGCAGAGGATGCACAGCATGATCAGCTCAGGTAAGCGAGCGCCGTTTGTACTCGCTGACCAGCTGTCTGCTCTTCGGCAACCGCCCATTCAGATTGTGTGTTGTGTGATGAGATTGCCTTTAGAGACGTCATGTTCACTGACCTGGGGATACCTTGCTGACTGCTGTTCATTGGTAGACACGCCAAGGATTTCAGTGACGAGTTTAAGGGATACCGGCTGTGTTCTGAGTGGAATCTACGGTGTGTAGTTGACCGTAGTGCAATTGCTCCGCTGCCTCTGTGTGAGAGCGGACCTTCTCCAGGAAGGCAGAGGCAGGCAGAGAGTGTGAAAACATGCAGGGTTGCTCTTCCATGCTTCAGTGGCCCTGAACGCTAACATGCTGAAGTTGAACGATGGAGTTGTATCACGTGTTCTCTCTGTCTCAATCCATGTAGGCTCATTCATCAACTTATCTTTAATTCCTAAATAGTCGCATAGCATATTTGTGTGAACATGGTTGTAAATGCACCCTAAAACATTATTGCCGGGTTTCCCGCAGGTTAGTCACACGTGACAGCTTCAGCCAGCGCTAGCTTCCAGGAGACATCACATGGCTTCCTGGGACCTGTAGTTTCGTTTATATCATGGCAACTACGTGCGATAGGTCACAGAATGCCCCGTACAGTTGGTTGAAAGGCCAGGACTCACTGGGGACGCACTTGACGCACTTGACATCCGGGCACTAACTGGGCAGATGGGCAAAAGCGTGCTCAGCATGCATCTTGCGTGCGTGTAATACACAGGCGGAAATGGAGCTGTCAGGCGGATTGAATCGTGAACGTATTTGCATATTCTCAGTATTTTGGGCCTGTGAGCCTCCAGCTGCCTGCCCACCTGCTGGTTACTTTGCAAAACATGGCGGGAACTCAGGTGTGTCTGAAGGAGTCATATTTCTGACGTCACCTTTCACATCTGCCCTCTCTCACTTTATAGCATCTGTCCCCGGACTCTGCCTCTAGTCCCTGGATTGTTGGGTAAAGACCGTGTATCGACAGGCAGTTCAAATGGTGCCACGCTAATGACTGGAGCGTGTGACGTGGACAGGAAGGGTCTGCGAAGTATGGAGAAACGCAGGAGCATACGAAGTTTGTAGTACTTAGTGAATCATGAAATGTGAGGCTGCTGGGGGTCATGCGAGAGTGGGTATTCGTTAAAACATCCAAGTTAAAGCACACAGCACGTACTCCACCGAAATTCACAAATAGTAAACCACAGGGAATACATTCCCCCCACATGTTCCTGTAGCAAAGCATAGAAAATGTAGAGCTCTGGAAATGATTAAAGTTAGGGATCTTATTTAGGTTTACCCACTGCTTAATTTGTTAAAGGGACCGGAAGTGCAGGGTGGTAGAATAAAATACACGAGGTGGTAACAAGACAGGCAGTCATGGTATTCGTCTATGGACTCCATCTTGTCTTTATTTATTTTCAACATTACAACATTTTAGCTAGTGCCATTTTAAATTACAATGCAATTTATTTATGTTTTACAAAAGAAAAACAAAACCAAAAAACAATGTCATTTACAATGTCAATAGCTCAAAATAATGTCATTGCGAGACCTATTTCATTGTAAATGCTTGTTGATTCTCCGTTCAATGTATACTTCTTGAACTGGTTCAAAAACCGGATTGTCAACATAACACTTTTTTTGTTCTTGTAACATCTCAATATATTATGAACTTTTTTACACAAAAAACACACTGCCATTAAAAAATAGACGAATCACTGTCTGCCTGCCTAATATGTTCACTTTCCAGGCCTCCTGCTGCTTACATGAGCAAACATTCCTATGAAACTTTGGAAGGGAAACAACTTTTGCCCCCACGCCTTCTGAAGAGTCTGTTCCAAACGTTATAAAATAATCAAAACATGATTGAAAGCTTTGTTCAGAAATGGTTTTGCAAATTCAATTAACGTGGCCAAAATTATAAAAAAATAACAAACATTTTCCCATAGACTGAGCAACTTAACTTTAACTACTGTCGCAGTCTCTATCATAGGCTGTGCTCTGCCAATTCCTTTTAAGTATGCACCTTCTTGAGTGATTTTATATATATATATATATATATATATATATATATATATATATATATTGCAGTTTGTTGCGATAATGAGCATATTCAAAGGCACTTTGCAACCTTGCACCTAATTAATTTCACTATCACTCATGATGGAATTCCAGGTCAGCAGCTCAGCGCAGCTCAAATACTGAGGAAGACATGTTGTGGAGTCTCCAATTCGTGTTTTGTTAAATGTTTCATCCTTGTGAGAATCCCATGTCCACATATTTCTGTCACATTAGGCCCCCAGATGTGGAATCTCAGGGCTGTGTTCAGATAGCTCATGATCCACAAGAAAGAAATCATTTTGTTTGGAAGTATGAACATGTTACCATGTGACCCACCCTCTCGGTCACCCCCCAAATGTTCCTGAACTCTGCCTGGACTACCCTGTTTGGAAAAGGAGGCTGCAACAACATACTGTTTCATTATACATCGCCTCCCAAGGAGAACAAATGTATTTCTTGTTGCTAAAGTAGGTGGGGTCTAATTAAAATACTGTGTGCAGTTAATTGTTTTGACAGCCAGGGATTTTGATACATTTGAAAGTCAAAGACATCTAAAAATATAATCCTTTTTGAAGTCGAGGAGTAAGGAAATCGCAAAGAAATTAATAAATGACTGGCATAAAAGGGATGTATTCTCCTGGGAGAAGTGTGTAGACGAGGTTCAATGCTTACTTATTTAATTGAAATGTCTATTTCCAGGAAGGAGTCCATTACTTACAGCTACTGTTTATTTTAGTTTGCTGAAAATTTAACTTTCATTGTGTTTTTTCCCTTATAACCTTAACTGGCAGCATAGAGAATAAAAGTACCACTGAATAGCCTCCATTTCTCAGTTTTTGATAATGAGACAGTGCTCTGTTTGAAAAACAGAATTTACTTTCCAAATGGCTGGCTTTTATCATATTTGTTTTTTATTATAATTGGAGCAATACAATTCCTCCAGAATTCCATAGCAAGAATGCAGAACGTGATAATTAATTGCTACACACTCTAGAACTATAATGGAGTTGGTTGTTGATGAATATAATGGCAATGCTGTATATGTATTGACACATTTATAATGTCAGGTATAGGCAGATTTGCACAGGATTGATTGGGATTACAGAAACAATTCAGGTTGCCTATTACAATGTCAGCAATTTAGCGCCCAGAATACATTTCATTCCACTCAAAATTAAAGGTGCTGGGGCTTTAAGCCAGATTTAGGGTTTGTCGGACGAGTAACTCCATCACAAATATGAGGGATATCCTACTTATTACAAGTACCATAGGACATAATGCACCTGTGATACTGGGTATGGGATAGTCTCCATGTTTGCCACTGTATAACCTGTCCTCAGAGCTCTAAATCTGGCACTTAGAGTAAGCTACAGGTATGCCATTTAGCGTAATGGGGATTCAGATTCTAAGAGGTGTATTGAATTGGTTAACATGAGTTGATTGAATTTGAAAACAAAGTGCCCTTGCTCACACTTGTAAACTTCTATAAACTCCAGACCCAGGCGATATCCATCCACAACAATGCACGTTGAGGGCATGATGATACTGAGAGAGGATGTCTCCATTCTTCCAAAGGAAAGCTTTCAAATGTATGCTTTAATCACAAAGGCTGAAAGTACAGAGCCACTGGCCTGACAGTTTCTTGTTTCTCAGAGTAAAAATAATTTTTAAAAACATCAAATTAACTAGCTTGTCACTCAACACACTTATAAAGAATGTGCACTATCATCCAGTTTACACTATGCTTTCTGTTGCCCTTTTTTCCTCTCTGGCCCTCTTTTCGAGCTGCATGGTCCTGTGGATCTGGTAAAACTGCATGTGAGTTTACCATTACTGTGCAGTATATCCACCCCAGTTGTTTGCAACTACAAGTTAAACCCCCATGGAATTGGGAATTACCATATATCAGTTCATAAAACCACACAAAATGTCCAGTTCCATAGGTTTTAACACATACATTTATCACCTGCTCCAGGTAGTAAATCTATGTGGGGAGGGGACCTCAAGCTGTAGTGGAGGGGGAGGGAGGTGGGGAAGTAAGAGAGGAAAGGGAAAGCATTTTCTGGTGGGGGAGCATATATATGCTCCCCCTGCCATAAAAGAAAGCAGGAAATGATTCTTGACTGCCGCTGGAGCCAAAACTCAAATGTGATATTACAACATGGCAAAATCGCATCTGGTTCTCTCACACCAGGAAAAACTTGGGGGCAGATTTACAAGCCTTGCGCCACTTTTGCGTCACTTTTAACATTGGAAAAGTGACGCAAAAGTGGCGCAAGGGGCTTGTAAATCTGCCCTTGGTGTGGAAAAACCGACCAACTTGGAATCAGATGAAGAGGAATTCCATGGGGTAATTCCGCTCCACCTGATAGGTAACAGACCTCTACGTGGGCTCTTAAATCCACCTCCTTAATAACCAATTTACACACATTAAACATCTCGCTTTCATTATACCAGAGGGGCACATTGTCCGAAAAAGTTTATGGGGAAGGGACCACCATCCCTAGCATCGAAAACTCTCAGGAGTTTCCAGGATAGTGCTTTATCAAACTATTGCCTCCCCAGCTGTGTAGGGTACTTAGCATTTCTTTGAGAGACCAAAAATAGCATCACAAGCTATTTGGCTACTGTTTGGAAAGGTGCTGGTATCCATAGCTAAGAGTTCACAGTAATTTTCCCTGCCTAGCACAGACATTATTCTCCAATAGAGGTGAGCTGTTTACAAGGGGTCAAGTGCCTCTCATAAATGTGCAGGCCTACATTTAAAGCCAGGACTGTTTGGGAGTGACCAGCTTTGGGCACAGATGGTTAATTCACAGATTCAGGCTGGCCCATTTTGTATATTAGAGCATGTGCCCAAACACACCACTCTAATAAGCATTGGCCCTCATGAGTCTCTGGTGAAAGGAAAGGAGCTGCTAAAGATATCAGGGTCCCTCCACTTTTCATATAGAAGCAACATTGACCTGCATGGTCCTTGAATGGCTCATATATGTCACAAAATTGAATATATATTTACCTCTGAGTTGGGGTAAATGTTATATCATGTACTTCACAGTTCATGGTCTATGAGCCCTGAAGGATATGTGGCAGGTGACATTTCTGTTCCCTATCACCGGTGTCAGCCGCACACCAAGGACGGGGGTTATGAGCAAGAGCACATTTTGCTACATCCCCCCGTGAATATGGAATGCTGCAACATATGCTCCTGTCACACCCTTGTCCCCCTCCACCGCAGTACACATTTTGCATCTGGGGCACCTGTGAGTCGAAATTGCATATCATGCACCTATAGTACACTTTGTGTAGGCACAGATGAATTTTGTGAATCAGCACATGTACACAATACACTAATGTCTCCAAATGCGCTAGCAGAGATGGAAGAATGTTTGATGGAATCACCATTTTGGAGATCAGCAATTCACCAAGCTTCAGCCTAATCTACTCTGTCTGTTCCATGCTGGATAAATATTGGTTCTGCATGTTGCAAACCTAAGCTATTACTTAAGCAATTGTAGCATAAGGAAATACATTTAGATCATTTTATAACTTATTCTTCTTACTACAGTGTTAATTGGACCTTGTAGGAAATTGGGTTCCTGTTTGAGGGAGATGAAACCCTACTCAATCAGAAACCACAATTCCTGTCAGGCAGAAGTCACAAGCAAATCCCAAATTGACCTATGCTTAACCCTCTGGTAGCTTGGCACAAAGCAGTGAAGCTTAAAATTAGAGGCAATGGTAAAGTATTTATGCAGCCCTTCAAACAGCAATAAAGTGAAAACACAACACAAGAAAAATCCCACACCAAATCAGAAAAATAGAGTTAATTTAAAAGAAATTACTTGAGATCTTAACAACAAAAATTCAATCAGTTGAGCTGGAGTAATGCATTTTTAAAGATTTAGGTAAAAATAGTGCTTAAAAGCACAAAGCGCCAACTGTGGTTATCTAGTCGCATCAGACCAGGACAAAGTCACAACTTCAGGACAACCATGATAGAGCATGGGCCGGAAACAGGGACCAAGTTAGGCCAGCTGAACAAAGTATCTTAAATACTGGGTGCGGAGCGTTGTGAGGTATCACAATGTGGATGCATCCCACAGTGGCGGCTGTGGGGTTCTGTGCTGAGGATGCATCGAGGAGTGGTAGTTCCAAGGAGCTGCGATGCGAGGTCCTGCATTGAGGATGAATCTCACTGTGGTGATTCCGATGCTAGGCTGCGAGGTGATGCATTGTGCTGCGTCGGTTCTTCCCAAGAGCCCGCAGTTGGCCTTGCAGAGCACCTTCATTCCCACTTTCAAGGGTCCAGGACTGGGGTGACACTTGGGGGGCAACACTCACTGCAGACAGAGTCCAGGTGCTGGGTTCAAGGTGGTTGGAGCCTTTTCTGTCCCTGATGCTCTGTTCGGGAGGCCAAGTAATTAGCCCTTCGAATCACTATGGTGGTCCTAGGTTCAAGATGCAGGTCCAGTCCTTCTCACTCAGACAGCAGGGCAGCAGAGTAGCAGTCCTTCCTACAGAACAGCACAGCAGCTCTTCTGAGCCCTCCACTGGTCCAGAGGTGCACTGAAGAGTTGGGTCTGAGGGGCCAATTGTTAGAAATGGGATCTCTAGTTGGCAAGGGCTTGCACCTTTGTCCAAGTAGGGACCCTTCTTCCTAGTCAGGTTAAGGGTGTTACACTCGTGAAGTAACCCCTGCTCACCCTCGTGGTAGCTTGGCACGAGCAGTCAGGCTTAATTCAGAGGCAGTGTGTAAAGCATTTGCACATAACCAACAGCAATACAGTGTAAGCACTACAAACGGACACCACACCAGTTTAGAAAAATAACCAATATTTTATATACTCAAGACAAGACCAATTATGACAAAAATCCACAATACCATACTTTAAAAACGAATACTTGATAAGGTAACTTCTTCTTTGCAGGAATAGCACAAAAGCAAAGTTCGTACGAGTCGGTAGCTCCGTCCGAGCCTACCGCGATGCTGAAAACCACAGAGTCTAACAGTTCCAGCCGACCGCGTCGATACGGGCCAGCAGAGTCGTGAACAGACTCGGTCACAGTACCTTTCTCGTTGTGGCTGGTACGGAGAGTACGAGCCGGTCGGCGTTCGTCGCGGTTGCGGTGCAAGACGGAGCGATGCAAGGTGCGGTGTCCCTCGATGCGGTGCAGGCAGCGGCTCGATGAGCGTCGTGCAGACGGAGTCGGTGAGTCCAAGGCGTGCGATGCAGGGTGAGACGATGCTCGATGCGGTGCTGACAGGTTGCGATGCAGGCGACCAAGCCGGAGTTCGGGAGCTGGCGTCGGACAGCGGTGCGAGTCGGAGCGGTGCGTCGCAGACGTGCGAGTGGTGCCCCACATGCGGTGCGGTCCCGACTCTTGAGCCAGTTGAAGCGACCGCGTCGGTCGGGTCCGGTTGGTTCAGTGAAGCAATGCGATGCGAACTGCGGTGCCCACAGGTCACGGTGCAAGCAGCGGCTCGATGTTGGCGGCGTCGGACGTCGCCCACGGTGAGACCAGGGTTGCGATGCGAAGCGGGGCGATGCGGTCTGCGGTGCAAACAGGTCACCGGCCAGGGATGGATTCGGTTGACGAAGTCGGTCGCAGTTCCCTTCCTCTGTGGCAACTGAAACAGCGTTCCAGAAGCGGTACCCAGAGGCTTGTGAAGTCTTTGTAGTCCCTGAGACTTCTTAACAGGAGGCCAGCTCGGTTTCAGGCCCTTGGAGATACTCAGCACAAGTTTGTAGAAAGTTCAGTCCTTTCACTGCCCAAGGCAGAAGCATCAGCTGCAGGCCAACCCAACAAAGCAACAGCACAGCAAAGGGGCAGTACTCCTCCTGGCAGCTCTTCCAGCTCTTCGTCTTGGCAGGTTCCTTGATTCCAGCGAGATCTAAATTCATGGGGTCAGGGCCCTAATATTTATATCCCAAATTCCTTTGTTCTCTGAAGGCAGAGAGGCCTTTGCCTAGTCCAAACCAGTTCTGGAGCACTTTGTTGACAAGTCTCCGTACCTTCTTTCAGAGAGTAGGCCAGGGACATCAGACGCACCACAGGAGGTGGAGCCAGCATTGTGGAGGGAAGGCACTGTCCTATTCAGGGCCCAGGTGCAACTCCTCCCACCCATCTACATGTAGATCTTGCTATTCAGCCCTGTGCTGACTCACCCTGTCTCCCGGCATTCCCCAGCCCCTGTCACTCACACTCCAGACACGGAATACACAACCTAGCAGAGGCAGGCTTGGATGGTTAGACAAGAAAATACCGACTTTCTAAAAGTGGTATTTTCAAACACAGAATGTTAAAACCAACTTTACTAAAAGATGCATTTTATCATTCTGAGTCCAGGCATACTAAACTCGAATCTCTACAATGTTCCCGGGGTCAGTTAGGATTATAAGCTGTAATAATCAAAACTGCCCGTTCTGGCCTAGGGGGAACAGGTAGCCTGGCAATAGTGAAAAACGAACTAGGCTGTAATTCACTATCAGGACATGCCACACACACCAGGGCATGTCCTACCTTTCGCATACAACGCACCCTGCCCACAGGGGTACCTTGGGCCTACCTTAGGGGTGACTAACATGTAGGAAAGGGAAGGTTTAGGGACTTGCAAGTGTGTGCACTTGCCAAGTCGACATGGCAGCCCCAGGCTGCGCACAGGCTCTGCGATGGCAGGCCCGAGTTACACTTTACGGGCTGTTTGCGTGGGTGGCACAATCCAGTGCTGCAGCCCACCAACAGCATTTGGCCTATAGGCCCTGGCACTCGCAGTGCACTTTACAAGGGACTGACACATAAACCAAATAGGCCAATCATGGAAACACCAATCCATAACACATTTTATACAGGAGCACTTGCACTTTCCCACTGGACAGCAGTGAGGAAAGTGCGCAGAATCATTACACCAGCAAAAACAGAGTCAAAACCGGGAGGTCAGAAAGCAAAAAGTCAGGGGAAACACGCCAAAAGATGCCAAGTCTAACACATGTCCCCTCCAGCTGAAAGTAGGGAGAACTACCCAACCCCATTGGAGTTCTCTTCACTAAGGCGGAAGAACCTGGACAGACCATCTGCGTTGGCGTGTTCTGTACCAGGACGGTGTTCCACCGTAAAGTCCATTCCCTGTAGGGAGATGGACCACCTCAGCAGTTTTGGATTCTCACCCCTCATTTGCATCAACCATCTGAGGGGCCTGTGGTCTGTCTGAACCCGGAAGTGAGTCCCAAACAGGTATGGTCTCAACTTCTTCAGCGCCCAGACCACAGCAAAAGCTTCCCTTTCTATGGCACTCCACCTCTGTTCCCTGGGAAGTAGTCTCCTGCTAAGGAAGACTACAGGCTGATCCAGGCCCTCTTCGTTCAGTTGTGAGAGCACCGCTCCCACACCATGCTCTGAAGCGTCAGTCTGCACGACGAATTCCTTGGAGAAGTCAGGTGCCTTGAGCACGGGCGCCGTGCACATGGCTGCCTTCAGGGCATCAAAAGCTTTCTGGCAGGACTCAGTCCAGATAACTTTCCTGAGCTGCCTCTTAGAGGTCAGCTCTGTTAAGGGGGCAACGATGGTGCCATAGCCCTTAACAAATCTCCTATAGTAGCCGGTGAGACCTAAGAAGGCTCTCACCTCTGTCTGGGTCTTGGGGGGCTCCCAAGCCAGAATGGTGTCAATCTTGCGTTGTAGGGGCGCCACCTGGCCGCTTCCTACCTGGTGTCCCAAGTACACCACCGAACCCTGCCCGATCTGGCACTTACTGGCCTTGATCGTGAGGCCTGCACCTTGCAGAGCCCTCAACACTTTCTCCAGGTGCTGTAAATGTTCTTCCCAGCTGGAACTGAACACAGCAATGTCATCCAGGTAGGCGGCACTGAAATCCTCCAGCCCAGCCAACACCTGATTGACCAACCTCTGAAAGGTGGCAGGGGCATTCTTCAACCCAAAGGGCATCACCCGGAATTGGTAATGACCTTCTGGGGTTGAGAATGCTGATCTCTCCTTGGCCCCATCGGTTAAGGCAATCTGCCAGTACCCAGACGTCAAATCAAATGTGCTGAGGAACCGGGCAGCTCCCAACCGATCAATGAGCTCATCAGCTCTGGGGATGGGGTGCGCGTCAGTCCTGGTGACGGCATTGAGCCCACGGTAGTCCACACAAAACCGGAGTTCTGGAGTGGCACCGGGCGCAGCAGCCTTTGGGACCAAGACCACTGGGCTGGCCCAAGGACTGTGGGAGGGCTCAATCACCCCTAACGCCAACATCTTAGAGACCTCCTCCTTGATGCTGGCTCTGACCCGGTCAGTCAACCTGTAAA
The DNA here is from genome assembly GCA_963921515.1 of Calotriton arnoldi. Lineage (NCBI taxonomy): Eukaryota > Metazoa > Chordata > Amphibia > Caudata > Salamandridae > Calotriton > Calotriton arnoldi. Next base: position 2,219,661 of record CAWUFW010001874.1, on the reverse strand, counting down.
TCTTGTGCTTCACAGGAGGGCTGTCACCAGTGTCCACGTCATGGGTACACCAGTGAGTAACACCGGGAGTCAGAGAGAACAGTGGGGCGAACTGTCCCAACAACTGGCGACAGTCCCCCTGCTGCTCCTGAGTCAGAGTAGGGGAGAGGATCACACCCTCTACTGACCCATCATGCTCCTTGGTAGACAGGAGGTCAGGGAGAGGCTCACTCTCCTCTTCCACCCCATCATCTGTCACCAAGAGCATACTCACTTCGGACCTCTCGAAGTGGGGCTTGAGGCGGTTCACGTGAAGGACCCTCAAAGGGTTCCTTGGAGCCTGCAAATCCACCAGGTAGGTGACGTCACTTTTGCGCTCCTTTACCTCATATGGCCCAGTCCACTTGTCCTGCAAGGCACAAGGTGCCACTGGGGCCATGACCCACACTTTTTGCCCAGGTTGAAATTCGACCAGAGTGGCATTCTGGTCATACCATCTCTTCATTTCTTCCTGGCTTGCTTCTAGGTTCGCCTGAGCGAGTTTCCTGAAGCGGGCAGTTTGGTTTCTAAAGGCCAGCATGTAGCTAAATACATCCTGGGGAGTTTTCCTGGGAGCCGCCTCCCAGCCTTCCTTTACCAAACTCAGAGGTCCTCTGACAGGGTGGCCATACAGGAGCTCAAAGGGGCTGTACCCAAGAGACTTCTGAGGCACCTCCCTGTATGCAAAGAGTAGGCATGGCAAGAGGACGTCCCACTTACGCCTCATGGGTTCTGTTAGACCCTTGATCATGCCTGGTTGAATCTCTCCACCAGACCGTTTCCTTGTGGGTGGTAAGGAGTGGTGAACTTGTAGGTTACACCAAACTCCTTCCACAGGGATGTCATATACTTCGATATGAAATTGGTCCCCCTATCAGAAACCACCTCTCTGGGGAATCCCACACGGGAAAAGATCCCCATTAACGCCCGGCCCACCACTGGCGCCGTCGTTGTCCTGAGAGGGATTGCCTCCGGGTACCGGGTGGCATGGTCCACCAAGACCAGGATGTACCTGTTGCCCATGGCTGTCTTGGGGTCCAGTGGCCCCACAATATCCATCCCTACCCTTTCAAAGGGTGTTCTAACAACAGGAAAAGGTTGGAGAGGAGCTTTGACCTTCCTCCCACTCTTACCACTTGCCTGGCAAGTTTGGCAAGACCTACAGTGTGCATCTGACTGCCTTCGCATTTGGGGCCAAAAGAAGTGGGTGACAAGCCTGTCAAAGGTCTTGTCCTGCCCCAAATGTCCTGCCAAAGGCACGTCATGAGCCAGACCCAGTAGGAAGGTCCTGAAGCGCTGGGGTACCACCAGCACACGGGCTGACCCAGGCTCAGCAACCTTAGGCTCACTGTATAGGAGACCATTCTCCCAGTAGATCAGATGTGACCCGGACTGATTACCAGCTGCCTGGTCTGCAGCCTGCCGCCGCAGACCCTCCAGAGTAGGGCACTCGTTCTGCTCCCTGCAGAACTCCTCCATGGTGGGACCCCCTTCTTGCTGGTCAATGGGTCAGCTCAGAGATGTCTCCCAGTTCGGCTACCTGCTCCCCTGTAGGCACCGGGGCGTCCCCCTCGAGGTCTGCCTCCTCCCGGTCCATGGGAACTTCGGGGGCCGGTTTCCCGCGCCCCCTGCCCTTTCTCTTGGCAGGGACTTGGGCCACTGTTCCAGGCTCCAAGTCCTCTTGATCACCCTTTTTGGCTGCCATTGACCGAGTGGACACGCATGCCCACTCTGGCAACCCAAGCATCTCCAAGTGAGACCTGAGCTCAACATCCTTCCATAAGGACTGCTCCAGGTCGTTACCTAGCAGACAATCTACAGGCATGGTAGGGCTCACAACCACCCTCAAGGGACCTGAGACCCCCCCCATTCAAAGGGAACCTGCGCCAACATACATTGGCGCTCTGAGTTGTCTACAGCAACTACTTGGTGAAATGCCCCGGGGACTACTTGCTTCTCAGAAACCAGGTGACACCGGACTGAGGTCACACTGGCTCCAGTGTCTCTGAGAGCCTCTACCCTGTTTCCATTAATGGTCACCCAGGTGCTATATTTCTTTGTGTTAGGGGGCACCTGGTTTCCTGGGACCATCTCACTGTCCCCTAGTGAGACAAGGGTCATTTCTGCGGGATCCCCACCCTCCTGTGGGCACCCCTCCTCCCCAAGCGCTACACTAGCCAACACTTTGGACTGTCCACCGGTGGGCGGCTGTGTCCCCTTCGGGCACTTGGGGTCCCCCTTAAAGTGACCTACCTGGTCACATGCATAACACTTGCGGGGCCGGTCTCAACAGGCTTCCCTGTAGAGACCCCTTTCTTCTTATCACCGGGGGCTGGGAACCTTTACCCTGGGTACTAGTTTGGGGCCCTTTAGAGAACTCCTGTGCTTTACCCTTTTCCCCCCACCTTTCTGCTGGGGACCCTGCCCACCTTTGGCTGAGTCTCCCCCAAACGCTTTCTTGTGGACCCTGGTACTCACCCAGCGGTCCGCTTCCATAGCAAGCTTCCTGGGGTCAGTTAGCTTACTATCAACTAGGTGCTGGCGCAGATCTGCAAAACATAGACTAGACAAGTGCTCCCATGCAATCAAGTTGTAGAGCCCCTGAAAATCCGTTACACTACTGCCCTTCACCCAACCATCCAGAGACCTGCAGAACACATCCACGCATTCCAACCAAGTGTTGGCATCAGACTTCTTACTGGACCTGAACTGATCCCTGTACTTTTCAGGAGTAAGACCATACTTCGTGAGAAGGGCATCCTTCATGTCAGCATAGGTGAGGTGATACCCCTTACCCAAAGCTATCAGAGCATCCCTTGCTTCTTCAGGGAAAAGTGGCCACAATCCTGCTCCCCAATTCTCCTCAGGGACCCCATTCATGTGTATGGCTGCCTCATAACCCTGAAACCACCTTTGTATGTCATCCCCCTTCTTGAACTCCTTGCCTACATTCTTGGGAATGTGCACAATCCTGTCTGCCTTTCTGGACGAATTGCTGCCACCATCTGAGCCTGACTTACTCCTAAGTTCTAGCTCCTTCAGTTCTCTCTCATGCTCTAAGAGCATCTTCCTCTCCTCTATGGCCAATCTCTTCTCCTCCCGCTCACTCTCCAGCCTGAGCTTCTGCAGCTCAAACTGCCTTGCCTCCCGCCTGTCCTCCAGCTCCTCTGGGGACAGACTGCTGCTGCCTGACCTGGCGGGTTCCCCCTACCCAAAAGCATATCCACCCTGGAAATAGGCTCCTCCACCTCCTCACTGAGATTACCAGGCTGCCCACTGGTATGTCTGGCTGCTACCCAGGCCCTCAGCGCCTTCTGTAGCTCCTCCTTCCTTGTGAAGCCTTTAATTTGGACTTTCAGGTTTTTACAAATTGCTTGTAGTTCCTTTACGGCGTAGGTTTCCAACCTATCCTCCTCAAAGATAATTTCCAGAGATGCAACGGATGATGCAGCTGTGTCAGGCATGACAAAAGTAGTGAGTTGAAAACTGGCAAGATCAAAAATAGGCCAAAAGAAAAAGAACCAGTATGTGGTACGTAATGGTCTGCGATATGGTAGTAGTGCACACCAATCACTGTAAGTCAAGTGCAAACACAAGTCCTATCCTCACCGCTGACAACCAATGTTAGAAATGGGATCTCTAGTTGGCAAGGGCTTGCACCTTTGTCCAAGTAGGGACCCTTCTTCCTAGTCAGGGTAAGGGTGTTACACTCATGAAGTAACCCCTGCTCACCCTCGTGGTTGCTTGGCACGAGCAGTCAGGCTTAATTCAGAGGCAGTGTGTAAAGCATTTGCACATAACCAACAGTAATACAGTGTAAGCACTACAAACGGACACCACACCAGTTTAGAAAAATAACCAATATTTTATATACTCAAGACAAGACCAATTACGACAAAAATCCACAATACCATACTTTAAAAACGAATACTTGATAAGGTAACTTCTTCTTTGCAGGAATAGCACAAAAGCAAAGTTCGTACGAGTCGGTAGCTCCGTCCGAGCCTACCGCGATGCTGAAAACCACAGAGTCTAACAGTTCCAGCCGACCGCGTCGATACGGGCCAGCAGAGTCGTGAACAGACTCGGTCACAGTACCTTTCTCATTGTGGCTGGTACGGAGAGTACGAGCCGGTCGGCGTTCGTCGCGGTTGCGGTGCAAGACGGAGCGATGCAAGGTGTGGTGTCCCTCGATGCGGTGCAGGCAGCGGCTCGATGAGCGTCGTGCAGACGGAGTCGGTGAGTCCAAGGCGTGCGATGCAGGGTGAGACGATGCTCGATGCGGTGCTGACAGGTTGCGATGCAGGCGACCAAGCCGGAGTGCGGGAGCTGGCGTCGGACAGCGGTGCGAGTCGGAGCGATGCGTCGCAGACGTGCGAGCGGTGCCCCACATGCGGTGCGGTCCCGACTCTTGAGCCAGTTGCAGCGACCGCGTCGGTCGGGTCCGGTTGGTTCAGTGAAGCGATGCGATGCGAACTGCGGTGCCCACAGGTCACGGTGCAAGCAGCGGCTCGATGTTGGCGGCGTCGGACATCGCCCACGGTGAGACCAGGGTTGCGATGCGAAGCGGGGCGGGGCGATGCGGTCTGCGGTGCAAACAGGTCACCGGCCAGGGATGGATTCGGTTGACGGAGTCGGTCGCAGTTCCCTTCCTCTGTGGCAACTGAAACAGCGTTCCAGAAGCGGTACCCAGAGGCTTGTGAAGTCTTTGTAGTCCCTGAGACTTCTTAACAGGAGGCCAGCTCGGTTTCAGGCCCTTGGAGATACTCAGCACAAGTTTGTAGAAAGTTCAGTCCTTTCACTGCCCAAGGCAGAAGCAGCAGCTGCAGGCCAACCCAACAAAGCAACAACACAGCAAAGGGGCAGTACTCCTCCTGGCAGCTCTTCCAGCTCTTCGTCTTGGCAGGTTCCTTGATTCCAGCGAGATCTAAATTCATGGGGTCAGGGCCCCAATATTTATATCCCAAATTCCTTTGTTCTCTGAAGGCAGAGAGGCCTTTGCCTAGTCCAAACCAGTTCTGGAGCACTTTGTTGACAAGTCTCCGTACCTTCTTTCAGAGAGTAGGCCAGGGACATCAGACGCACCACAGGAGGTGGAGCCAGCATTGTGGAGGGAAGGCACTGTCCTATTCAGGGCCCAGGTGCAACTCCTCCCACCCATCTACATGTAGATCTTGCTATTCAGCCCTGTGCTGACTCACCCTGTCTCCCGGCATCCCCCAGCCCCTGTCACTCACACTCCAGACACGGAATACACAACCTAGCAGAGGCAGGCTTGGATGGTTAGACAAGAAAATACAGACTTTCTAAAAGTGGTATTTTCAAACACAGAATGTTAAAACCAACTTTACTAAAAGATGCATTTTATCATTCTGAGTCCAGGCATACTAAACTCGAATCTCTACCATGTTCCCGGGGTCAGTTAGGATTATAAGCTGTAATAATCAAAACTGCCCGTTCTGGCCTAGGGGAACAGGTAGCCTGGCAATAGTGAAAAACGAACTAGGCTGTAATTCACTATCAGGACATGCCACACACACCAGGGCATGTCCTACCTTTCGCATACAACGCACCCTGCCCACAGGGGTACCTTGGGCCTACCTTAGGGGTGACTAACATGTAGGAAAGGGAAGGTTTAGGGACTTGCAAGTGTGTGCACTTGCCAAGTCAACATGGCAGCCCCAGGCTGCGCACAGGCTCTGCGGTGGCAGGCCCGAGTTACACTTTATGGGCTGTTTGCGTGGGTGGCACAATCCAGTGCTGCAGCCCACCAACAGCATTTGGTCTATAGGCCCTGGCACTCGCAGTGCACTTTACAAGGGACTGACACATAAACCAAATAGGCCAATCATGGAAACACCAATCCATAACACATTTTATACAGGAGCACTTGCACTTTCCCACTGGACAGCAGTGAGGAAAGTGCGCAGAATCATTACACCAGCAAAAACAGAGTCAAAACCGGGAGGTCAGAAAGCAAAAAGTCAGGGGAAACACGCCAAAAGATGCCAAGTCTAACACCAATATATATACTTGGTGCTGGCTTTGAAGTGGGAGAAGGTTCCAGCAGCTGAGGTTTCTCCATGAGAGCCTTAGGACTCCGCCCCTCTCTATTTTCAACCCTAAAGTTGATGTTGTAGATTGCAGTCTGTCCTGCAGATTACATTTGCTGTCTTTAAACATTTAGGGGTCGATTCCGATTCGGGCCGGAAAAAGCACCGACCGACTCGGATCCGGAAATAATACCGACCGACACGTACCCGTGGCGCACGACACGCCAAGTACGATGCAAGGCGCGAAAAATCCGACCGACACGTACCTAAACCAAGTCGACCGACCGAGCCGCACGTAAAACAGCAATGCGGCCGGAAAAACACGCAAATCCAACCGACCGACACGCACCCGGAACAAATCCGACCGAAACGTACACGCGAACTCCAAACCGCAAAGTACGATGCAAGGCGCGAAACCACGAGCGAGTCGGACGGAGGACAAGCCGTACGACCGACACGCATACAAAACCGAGCCGAAGCAACACAAAACACCGCGACCGACGCGTACGCAGCATAGAAAACTGCACAAACACAGCGTGAACGAAACGGAGAACACCGTACGAGACTAATGCAGGGTCCGACTCGGTCACAAGAACGTTTCCAACATACACAAACAGCACAAAGGAAAAATCACACAAAAAAAGGCCAAACAAGCAATTACCAAGCCAATAAATACTGGGGGGGTGGGGACAGAGAACAAAGACACACCCACAACTCCACCTATATAAAGGACACAAATCACAACCATGAGCCTTTGCAAATGCCATTCCACTGCCAGCACCCAAGAGAAAGCAACCACACACCCACAGCTCATCCCTCACACAAGCCACACACCATCAGCACACCAACAAATACCTACCTCACATACACCCAGCAAAACACACACTCACACACCCTCACCTGCACACCAACACACACATCACTCACCATCACCACCCATCACCATGCCCCCAAGAAGAATCCCAAGTTCCTAGATAGTGAATTGGAAGTCATGGTAGACGAGATCCTCAGGGTGGAGCCACAGCTGTTTGGCACACTGGTCCAACAGACCCCCATGTCGCAGAAAACCAAGATGTGGGAGAGGATCATCAACAGGGTGAACACACAATCACCATGTCGGCGCACAAAGACCGACATCCAGAACAGGTGGTATGACGTGCGCAGGAGGGTACGGGACATGCTGAAGAAAGACTACATCAACAGCCAATACACCGGCAGTGGCCCTCCTGCCAAGCCAATATACCTCAGGCCCTGGGAGGAGAAGGTGCGGGCCATCCTTCCGCCAGTGGGCGTATATGGACTAGAGGACATCCCAGAGCCTGGTGAGTACACAACAAATGTACACAATATACTGCCACAAAACACACACATCACTGTCAAGGGGAGAGTCAAACCATGCACTCATAGCAATTACACAGCAACCAGAACAGAATCATCCCAAAATGTGTATGTCAGTCAGATAAACACAACACATGCCATCAAAAAAGTCACATCCAACTGTGCCAAAACATGTACAAACACAACTACAACTACAGCTAGGCAGTGGCACAAATAGAACTAACAAACACATCCAGACATGTAGCCACCACAACAACACCAACACACAGTGAAGACCACTCAAAGGAAGGAATTCTGTGTATGCTGGCCAAGTCAGTGTAGCCAATAGCATCATGGGAGTCGCAGTCACACATATTGCCCCCCCCAACTGTCCCATCAACACCACCATGAACCATGCTCACATCACAGGAAGTGGAGAAGGACTCACAAGATGGCTGACACTGGCTACTGCTGTGGGGAGCACAAGGCCCTGCTGGCAACTGTGCACCAACAAACAGCAGGACACCACTGACTGACATCCTGAGAGACAACTTACACTCCCTGCAATGCAAGCACATTCCATGGTGGGATATCTGGCTAGCTGGGTGGGAAGGGGGACTTGCAGCACTGACCATAGTCACAAGCACCTCCCCTCACACACCCCCCAACACAAACTCCACAGAACCCACCTGGTAGAATGCAATGCCCCCATCCGAACACAAGATCCCACAAAGAACCACCACCCTGGGTTATGTTGTGTGAAGCACAGGGACACTCTTGGGACCTCTAGCCAAACAACTGCCAGGACAACACTCCCAGCCATCCTGTCAGCACAGCCAGCCCACCCCACAGGGAAGCAGAGTCAAAAGGAAGGAAGCATGGGCATGCTGGGAAGGGGGAGGAGGCAATAGCATGATGGGAGTCGTAGTCACAGCTCTACATCCCCCACCACATGGCCCAGCAAGCTCACACTCACGCATGCACATCCCACAGAGAGTGGAAAGGCCCATCAAAGATGTCTGACACTGTTGCTGTGTCGTGGGGAGCACAAGGGCATGCTGGGTACTGCACACCAACCAACAGCAGGACACCACTGTCAGCCATCTTGCCATTGCTCTCACACCCACACACACTGAACTCCACACAAAAGCAAGTAAGTATGGGAATGCTGGGAAGTGGGGTGGAGGCAATGGCATGATGGGAGTCGTAGTCACAGACATAGCTCACCCCCACAACTGTCCCATCAACAACACCCTGAACCATGCTCACATCACAGGAAGTGGAGAAGGACTCACAAGATGGCTGACACTGGCTACTGCTGTGGGGAGCACAAGGCCCTGCTGGCAACTGTGCACCAACAAACAGCAGGACACCACTGACTGACATCCTGAGAGACAACTTACACTCCCTGCAAAGCAAGCACGTTCCATGGTGGGATATCTGGCTAGCTGGGTGGGAAGGGTGACTTGCAGCACTGACCATAGTCACAAGCACCTCCCCTCACACACCCCCAACACAAACTCCACAGAACCCACCTGGTAGAATGCAATGCCCCCATCCTAACACAAGATCCCACAAAGAACCACCACCCTGGGTTATGTTGTGTGAAGCACAGGGACACTCTTGGGACTTTTAGCCAAACAACTGCCAGGACAACACTCCCAGCCATCCTGTCAGCACAGCCAGCCCACCCCACAGGGAAGCAGAGTCAAAAGGAAGGAAGCATGGGCATGCTGGGAAGGGGGGTGGAGGCAATAGCATGATGGGAGTCGTAGTCACTGACATAGCTCACCCCCACAACTGTCCCATCAACACCACCCTGAACCATGCTCACATCACAGGAAGTGGAGAAGGACTCACAAGATGGCTGACACTGGCTACTGCTGTGGGGAGCACAAGGCCCTGCTGGCAAATGTGCACCAACAAACAGCAGGACACCACTGAGTGACATCCTGAGAGACAACTTACACTCCCTGCAATGCAAGCACGTTCCATGGTGGGATATCTGGCTAGCTGGGTGGGAAGGGTGACTTGCAGCACTGACCATAGTCACAAGCACCTCCCCTCACACACCCCCCAACACAAACTCCACAGAACCCACCTGGTAGAATGCAATGCCCCCATCCTAACACAAGATCCCACAAAGAACCACCACCCTGGGTTATGTTGTGTGAAGCACAGGGACACTCTTGGGACTTTTAGCCAAACAACTGCCAGGACAACACTCCCAGCCATCCTGTCAGCACAGCCAGCCCACCCCACAGGGAAGCAGAGTCAAAAGGAAGGAAGCATGGGCATGCTGGGAAGGGGGTGGAGGCAATAGTATGATGGGAGTCGTAGTCACTGATATTGGTCACCCCCACAACTGTCCCATCAACACCACCCTGAACCATGCTCACATCACAGGAAGTGGAGAAGGACTCACAAGATGGCTGACACTGGCTACTGCTGTGGGGAGCACAAGGCCCTGCTGGCAAATGTGCACCAACAAACAGCAGGACACCACTGAGTGACATCCTGAGAGACAACTTACACTCCCTGCAACGCAAGCACGTTCCATGGTGGGATAACTGACTGGCTGGGTGGGTGGGAAGGAGGGCCGGCTGTCACCCAAACACAACCAATGCAGACCATGTTCACACCCCAGAAAATACATAGAAATGCCCAAATAATGCAGGACAATGTGCCACACCAATATCAACCCCTGACTGTGACGACTTAGGACAATGCAATGTACAGGCCCGCACCCAGAGGCACAGTCACAACTGTCATGTGTGTCAACCATTGATGCCTGCAGAAACATAACATACATTGTTTGTGTCTCCCAAAAACAGGTGATGATGGGGACACAGCAGCAGACGCTGAGGAGTCCCAGTCCCAAGGCTCAAGAGGATGCCGAGCTCACTGGCGTCGTACAGTCTCTGTCCTCCTCGGACGATGAAGAACAACCTGGCACATCCGGTGCAAGTCAACATGCAGCACCAGCAGGACCACCAGCTGCAGCACCAGCAGGACCACCAGCTGCACCCCCTGCACCCACCCCTCCAACGACTGTCACCACGAATACCATCCCTGCCGACATGGACAGAACAAGGAGCAACACCAGCACAGGGACCCTGGACCAACCTGGGGCCATGGACACCACCACCACCACCAACCCCCAAGGTGGACCAGGGTTATCTGTGCGTGCCACTGCACACACTGCACATGTCAGCAGGGGTGGTGGGAGGGGTGGGAGACAGAGGTCGCTGCTTGCAGACGTTGCTGGTGGCATGATGACCCACAACTGGTACGCATAGCTGATGCGTACCAGTCCAGCACCGGAGAGCTCAGCCAGGTAGTGGGGCTCCTCAGAGACATGAAACAGCAGCAGGCTGCCCATCATGCCCGCTTGGACTCCCACATGTCCCACGTGGAGTCACACATGTCCCGTGTGGACTCACACATGTCCCGCGTGGAGTCCAAGTGGGATGCACTGCATGAGATGACGGCGTTGCACAGGGACATTTTACAATGCCTCCGCCAGATGAACAGCAACCAGTCCACACCTCCCTGTGTGCCAACAACATCTGGTGCCGAACAAACTGCAACTGCCACAGGGAGGGAGGAGGACTCTGGCGGAGAGTCCCCTGCACCGCAGCAGCCTGTACTTGAGGGGCCCCCCAAGAAGAGGGGTCGTCCGAGGAGGGAAAAGTGAGAGGCCGATGGCCAAGCGCAACTCCCAGGAAGCCTGAACCTGTTCTGGATGTTCGCCTTTGTGCACAGACTGTTCACCCTGTTGACGGCAACACTACTCCCACACATTGCATGGGGAGTACAAGTTGGACCAATGTGTCAGACAACTGTGGCCCCGATACTGGGGATCCTGTCTACCAGGACTTTCAATTCACCTAGGAACTTGGGATTGCAAGATTTATGTACAGCACTACCCATCCTATGCACTATTAACACAAATGTATCACAATAAACACACTAATACACCATACTTGCCTCTGTCGTGATTCCAACGTGGGTGCTGTTATGGAGATGTTGAACTGCAAAATTACACTGTGTATGCGAACTGCAACAGCAAGGACAACACAGGCATGTGAGTACAGGCAATGTGACACACATGAGGGAGACACACCACCAGGGCTACACAACACATACACACCTAGGCCATCTGACTCATTGCCTACACTGATGTTGCCAGGGAAGACGGTGCAATGCACAGACACCACACCCATTCCCAGTTGTAGTCAAGTAGCCCACAGGTGCAGTAAGCAAATGGCAGTCAAATGTGTGACCACAGACAACGCACATCACAAAGTGAAGCACAGGTTTATTACACAGTTGCAACATGCCGTAACCACTACAGATGCAAGGTAATCCCACCTGGCAGAGGGGACACAGTCAACAACTGTAGACGGAAGGAAGTCCATGGGTGTGGTGCACATCACCTGTAGGGACACAACAGCTACCAGCCTGGATGTGCAATCACGTCGTCGGTGGACACAGTTGACCAAACGAATCTGAAAGTACCCTGTGAAGGACAGAAATGACACACAGTCAAAAGCAATGGAGTACAGGACAGAACAGCAAAACTCATGCACAATACATGTTACAAGATACCCACCCAGAACCAAGTTAGCATGTCAACACTGTTGGGGAGTACAACCCACCTGTCACCACACATCGCAACACACATCCAATCAAGTAGCCCATGGACACACTCCAACAGCACCAGAGCACCACCCACACATCATGCCAACTCACATCATTGACATGACACCTCAGGATACTCACATTCAGCTAAAGAAGTTGGTGATGAGCTGTGTGCGGACATCACCATCATCATCATCATCGTCACTGGCATCGTGGTCCAGGCCAGGATCCTCCACAGGTGGCGGATGTTGGTCATTGTCATCCTGGATGAGAGGCAACTCCTTCCGCACTGCCAGGTTGTGGAGCATGCAGCAGACGATGATAATCTTGCACACTTTCGCAGGGGCATATGGGAGGGACCCTCCGGTCTTGTCCAGGCAGCGGAAGCGGCTCTTCAGGAGACCAAAGGTCCGCTCAATCACCCTCCTGGTCCGACCATGTGCCTCATTGTAGCGCATCTGGGCTGGTGTCACAGGGTTCCTGAGGGGTGTCAGCAACCACGGCATGTTGGGGTATCCCGAGTCACCTACGGACAGACAAGTGCACATTAGCTGACTTGGAAAAGTGGGCGGAATACTACAGATCAGATCACACACAATGGCACAAAGTCAGTACACACCGACAAGCCAGGCACGCTGGTTCTGCATCTGTGCCATCATCCTGGGGATGCGACTACTCCTCATCACAAAGGCATCGTGTGCTGAACCAGGGAAACGGGCACACACGTGTGTGATGGTCATGTCTGCAAGACACACCACCAGTGCATTGACCGAGTGGTAGTGCTTGCGGTTCCTGTAAGCCTGCTCTTGGGCCTGTGGTGGTACCAAAGCCACATGTGTCCCATCAATGGAGCCAATGACATGCGGCATCCTCCCCAGGGCATAAAAGTCACTCTTCACGTCAGTGAGTCGTCGCAGTCTAGGGAAATAGATGTACCGGTTCAGGAAGAGCAACATTGCCGCCAAAACATCGCGGAGCACACGGCTCAACATGGTCTGTGACATCCCACCAGCAGTCGCCACAGTATGTTGGAAGGTACCAGTGGCAAAGAAGTGTAGGGCTGCCATCACCTTCACCTTGGGGGTCAGCGCTGTAGGATACGGCCGGCCAGGCTGCAAATGTGGGGACAACTGCACTGCCAAATCCTCAATCAGCTGCCTGGTGAAGCGGTACCGTCGGATGCTGTCCCGTTCCACCATCGTTGCCAGGTCTGGGAATGGTCGATGGACAGCAGGAGCCCTGCAGTGCAGAGGAGAAGTAAGCAAGATTGTCAGTCACCCCACATATGCGGCATTGAACACACTCAAGATCCCAACATACATCATTATGAGGCACAACTACATGAAGTGTGCAGTACCGGAAGGACATGTATGGTACATACATGGCCAACATCTGTCAACACGGTCCAACAGGTGGCATCAATTAGTCCCAGGTTGGCCCATTGGATATCATGAGGCCGTGTCACAGTTCCCATCTCCTGCTGCCGTGTCACAATAACCCCCACAGTGACATGTGAGGACAGATGTGCCCCAGGCACCACAGCTCAACGACAGGTACATTCCCAGGGACCCTGTAATGCCACATGGACACTGGCATTACATGGAGTATCATGTATACACCACAGCAAAACAACCATGACCCCCACAGGTAGTGGCCCCACTTGCCACGGCAGGACAGACATGGACGTCTGTGACACACACACGCACAACATCAGAGTCCATGCACACACAGCGTGGATGTGGAGACTGTCTCCCATTGTGCACATGAAATCAGAGACATTGTAAACACTACATGCACAAAGACTGTGGAGGACCATCACTATTGTGCCACTGGGACACCCTGGCTCAAACATACCGTCACACATGGGACTCACGGGGTATGTGACATGACATACACATACACCACCGCGAAATGTGACCATGGCACATGCACAGATATGAACAGTTGCACATCACAGTGGTCATGTACACGTAACACCCAGGATCCTGTCCCCATGAACACGTGCACAGCCTGGGGGTGGCTGCCCACAGGTGACACCCACAGGACAACATGTACACCAACATACACACAATAGGAAATGCAGCCTTACATGCCTTATGATTAAGTTTGGACAGGCTGTCGTGATGTAGGTGTGCCCCTCACTCCCTGGGAGCTATCTGTGGCTGGCATATGTCCATCTGAGACAGGCATGCTGACATATGCCAGTCACATGTACAGTGATGCGTTGTACTGCAATGGACCGATCGGTGCCTCCGGCCGGCCCATTGCATTCAATCTGTGCGGGTACGCGTTGTACCTCCTGTGCGCGTTGTACTGCAATGGACCGATCGGTGCCTCCGGCCGGCCCATTGCATTCAATGTGCGGGTACGCGTTGTACCCCTGTGCGCGTTGAACTGCAATGGACCGATCGGTGCCTCCGGCCGGCCCATTGCATTCAATGTGTGCGGGTACGCGTTGTACCCCTGTGCGCGTTGAACTGCAATGGACCGATCGGTGCCTCCGGCCGGCCCATTGCATTCAATGTGTGCGGGTACGCGTTGTACCCCTGTGCGCGTTGTGCCGCAATGGACCGATCGGTGCGCACCCATTGACAATGGGCTTGCCTGGCAACGGACGCGTTTTCGAATGTCGGTTGCTGTAAATTCAGTTGGTCACCCACAACAATGTTGCAAAATCATGTATGTCATGAAGTTGAAGATTTGAAGGATGCTGTGGGCGTGTTTTGGTGCTGCTATTCCATGGATTGGCCAGATTCAGAAGATGCAAACGACTTGGACCTATCACTTTGGACACAAGGGACAGTATCTGCCTCTCCAGCACATATATATTGCTGGCTGTTCCCCTGAGAGCTCACTTGCCTGCACTACATGCTCCAGGACGACATCTGCCACTGCACTGCTGCTGTCTCTGCCCCTCTGGACCCTGCAATGGCACGTACTGTGGAGAGAGCCCCAGCCTTCAGCCTTGAAGAGAACCAGGCCCTGCTGGACAGCCTACTTCCACAGTACAGCAAGCTGTATGGGACACCAGGGGAGCAGGTGAGTGTTCTGTGCACTGCCTTTCTGAATGTGCATTTTGTGTGACTAGCAAGGCTGAGAGTCTGCACGCCACTGGCTAGCAGGCTCACTGAGTAGTTGTCACCCCCCATAGTGTGTAGTGACTTGCACTGGACAGGTATGGTGCAGTGACAGTGCATTTGAATATGGTTTTACTTCCCATGCAATGATACCATGTAGTGACGTCTGGCAAACTGTCCATGGTCAGCTTTGCACTGCCTGTGTACATCATGTGCCCCTGTGATTGAGACATGTATATACAACTGTGTCATGCACGGATATGTTGCATGTGTGGTAATGGCCTTTTCACTTTGTCATCCTGACAGGTTAATGCCCATCGGAAGCAGGAAATCTGGAAGGACATCGTCCGGGCTGTCCGGTCCGTGGGGGTCTACAAGCGCCGGATCCGCAACTGCCAGAAGAGGTGGCAGGACCTTCGGGGCTGGACCCGGAGGATTGCACGGGTCCAGCTGAAGCTGTCGCCTCCTCGCAGGAGGGGCGGAACATGGACCCTGACCCCCCACATGCTCCAGATCCTGGCGGTGGTGTTTCCAGACCTGGATGGGCAGCTGAAGGCCAGACAGCAGCAAGGAGGGGGTGAGTCAAAGACTGCACTGTGAACTCTGTATTACATGCTTTGTGCCCTCCTCTGGCCTGGTTCAACTGCCACAGTGCAGCAGTCATGTTGTCCTGGAGCCATGTCCCTCTATTGTGCACTGCCCACTGCTCATCTGATACCCAGGTGTGGCCCTTACATTCAGGGAATTGTGTCACTTGGGACTGTGTCCTTGCAGTTTGCTTCACTAAACGTGGGGGACAGCATCTGTTTCCCTAACTCTGTTGTGGGCATCATGGGTGGGTCCATTGTTCACACAACGCCTGGGTTTGGACATGTGATCTGCGTGTTGCTTTCATATGCGGTCCACTTGCTGAGCTGAGCCACCACATGTGCCTGGGGTATGTGGCACACGCCCATGCAGTGGGTGGGAACAATGTTTGGGCCCCAGGAGTGTGCAGATTACGTGTGTCACACATACATAGCCAGCTATCCACTGTCCAGGGCACATCCCTCATTCATGTGGAGCAGGACAGTCATGCCTACTCCAGGCCATGCAATGCACTCTGTACTCCCACTCCTGTGTATCAGCTGACACATTGTGCACAGTGATTTGACCCCTCAGGTGTCTGCCTCTGTGTCAGTGTGCTGTGGATTAGTTGCCAGGACTGCTGGGGTGTTTCTTGGTAGGGGCTCAGCATGCCCCTGGAGATGTGACCATAGGAGACGATACTTGTGTGTCACATAGGTGTTTGATCAGCTGCCCGTGCAGACTGGGGTATGCGAATGTGAAGTTCAGGCAGCTGTTCCCCATTCACAGCAAATTGTGAGGGGCTCAGGTTCAGAGGGTAGTGTCACAGGTCTCCCATATGTCCAATAGGTGTGACCTGGACAGATGAGGGTTAAGATGATGTGTTGTGTGGGGGATGTACATGTGCACTTGTGCAGCTCCAGGACTTGCATTCCCCATGACCTACTATTGTGACACAGTGCATAGTGTTGTTGTCTGGCTGCCAAGTCATACATCACTGAGACAGTGATGTATGACTTAGCAGTCATGCCTCTGCCATGGCATGTGTCAACTTATTGGTGGTCCTGCAGGGGAGTGACATGTGCTACATGCACACCATAGTGGCGCTGGCTATCAGGACATGGGTGCATCATGGTGTCTGTCGCTGGTATGCATCACATGCATTTCCTATTTGACTCTGGGCATCCCTTTCATCCGGAAACCTGTACTGACTCAGTGGCAAGAGCTGTGATGTGTGCATGTCCACATGCCACACCGTGTCCTCTGCACTGTCCAACTACTGTGTACTTGGTGCATGTGTCCACACTGGGGTGTTGCAATCCAACAGACACCAGACAGATGGGTGCAAGGCCATGTGGGATGTGAGTGCCATGCTTGGCATCAGACTGACAATTGGCTTCTCCTGTTCAGTTAGGGCACTTTTAGCAATGTACAACTAATGATGCCAGGGCTTGCTCTGTAATGTGCTGTGCTCACAGTGGTGTGTGCGTTTGGTGCAGGTGACTGATGTCTGTCTGTTTCCCCATTGTTTGCAGATACATCCACGGCCACGGAAGGGGACAGCTCCACGGACCAGGAGGAGCCAGAGAGCCAGACTGGGTCAGCAGCCGAGGAGTGGTCGGAGGGACCCAGTGGCACGGAGGGCGAGGGGAGCCACACCGAGGAGTCCTCAGCACCATCCACCTCAGCTGAGGACCAGAGCAACTCGGAGGATGACTCCCTTGTGGAGGCGGGTGTCAGCAGCCACCACACCCCAGCTAGTGTTGCTGTCCCCGCCACCACCAGCACCACCACCGCCCTCCCATCGGCTCCCATTCCCCAGGTCCGTGGAGGCTCCCATGTTCGGGAGCGTGTCTCCTTTGGCCCAGGCACCGCACCCCCTGCCCCTGTGTCCCCTGCTGCCCTGAGTGAGGAGTCTGTGTACCTCCTTCGCCAGCTCCATGTAGGGCAGACAGCCATGCTGAGTGTCCTCCATGCGCACACCGCACTGTTGACTCAGCTGGTGTCGTTCATGGAGGGCATCTCATCGGGCATGTCTGACCTACAGAGGGGCAACAGGTCCATGGACTCCTCCCTGACGGCAGCAGTGTCCCTCCTCAGACAGTCCCTCACCCCTCCTGCCTCTGCTCCATCCACACTCCCCAGCACCTTACCCGTCCCAAGCACACACACACCGGCACAGGCACACACCAGCACACACACGTCCAGCACACAGACACACACGCCACAAACTAAACGCACACGCACGCACAGTCAGGGGACTGAAACCAGACTCACAGGGGATGGGGCCCTGGTACACACACATGCATCCACGGGCACTGCGCAGTCCTCAGTTGCCTCTCCCTCCAAAGCACCCTCCCTTGCCTCACCTGCAACCCCAAAGACCCAGCGCCTCTTCCTCAGTGACCTCGGCCTCTTCCCCTCCGATCCAGCTGCCCCAGCATCCAGGGGGAAGAGGAAGCCCCCCACACGGAGCAGAGTGCCCCTCGCCCCCGGACACCCTCCCCCAGGTGCAGACAGACTGAGGCCCCCACCCGCAAGTCCCCCGGAGTGCTAAGAGCAAGACCCCGCCGCCGCCCTGCAGCTCAAGCACCAGGTCTCCTTCCTCCATCCCTCAGGCCCCCACTCCACAGGTGCCCCACCACACCCTGCCCCAGGTTCCCCCACCCACAGATATACCATCCCCAAGAGGCTCCGGCCTTCTCCCCCTGCCACTTGCTCTCCCGGAACAACACCCCCGCTGCGCTTGTCTGTGCCACTGATGTGGTGAGGGTGTCCTCCCCTCTGTCCAGCCCACCTTGCCTGTTCCCCATTCTCCTCCCCTGGTGGTAGGCACTGCAGTGGAGTCCACTACCACCCTGTCTGACTTGGGCACTGCAGTGGCGGACCTGTCCACTCCATCTGCAGGGTCCACTGCAGTCGTGCCGGCACCCACAACATCTGAGCCATGCCCCCAGTTGTGCCGGCACACACCATGTCAGACACCTCCACTGCAGTTGTCAGTGGCTCTCCAACACCCACCACCCCTTCCCTGCTTCCTCCTGGTGAGCCCTGATCCTGTCCCTGCGGTGCCTGGCCTACCCCCCGGTTGCCCCTCCTAGTGGATTGTCCCTGGTTTTGTGCAGGCATGTGTAGGGTGGCATCTGCCACTGTCACCCACTTGTGACTTTGTTGATGGACTGGCCATTGGCCTTTGTTTATGTTCTACCGGACTTCTACTTTTAATGCCACATATGCTGAATAAAGCAACTTTCTGTTCTCTAGTGCTTTTGCTTCTGATGTACATGATGTTGATGATGCTAACCATGCCCTTGCTGCAGTGATGGTGATATTTGGTCTCATGATAATGAAGTGTTACTGTGCAGGAACCCATGTGGTCCAGGGGGAATGTGTCCTATCCTGTGGTGTATCCATGTCATCCATAGCAGCATCTGAGGGTGTCATGTGTTCAGTATTTGGCAATGGGATTTCCTACTTAGATTGGCAATTTCACATCTGTGGCTTCCACCCCTGCACATCTGTTGTGCCTGCCATTGTTCTATTCGTCTACTTCCCTGACCGTGTGGCCATCTCCACTGGACATGCAGGTTTGGGCATCAATGGGGAAGGACTCATCTGTGTTGTCAGTGCAACATTGCTATACAAGTGTGTTGGATCTGTGCTGATGATTCCGTTGGCACTTCCATGACCAGGCTGATGTGACGGGAGCCCTCATTTGGTGCTAATTGTTGATTGTGTGACCAAGTGCTCAGCTGACATGGTGGGGCCCTACTGAGGCAACATATGGCACAGCTTTCCTCACACAGGAGTGGAGTCCCCTCATGGCAGTGTGTACTCCTGTGACATTGCCTGCGCCCAAGGTGTGTGTTGTATGTGCATGTCTGTGTGTTCACTTCCGTTTAGCTATGCATGCTGTGATCCCTAGTGTTGTACCTGTTTGTGATGCTAGCTGAGTTGAGCTATGTTCCCCCAAAGTCTTCTCCCTGGGTTCTCTGTGATGTGGGTGCATGGCACATTACTGGTCATCAGGGTGTCACCCATAGGTGTGCTTGCTGTCAGGGCTGAGTTTGTGTGCAGACGCAGCTGGGTCACAGTCAGGTTTCCCCTTGGCACTTGTTGTTTGCCCCTGTCATGCGATTTCCAGTTTGTGTTATCTTTCAGTGATTGTGACACGTTGTGTGTGTGACTGCTGGCACTCCTCAGGTTCCGGACTGCAATGTTGGTTGTTGTCTATGTGTGTTCTTTGTGGGTGACCTTGGCTTCTTCATTGGTGTGTGACTGTGGCTGTGATCCCATTGGTTGGTGTGGTATTGCCGTCATGTCCATGTACGGCGTAGTGTGCAGTGTGTCAGACATTCAGGAGTCTTGTTGAGTGTCCATGTGTGATGTGTTTCTGCACCTTGGTTCCCACCCACCACCCTGGAATAGTCATGGGTGCATGTGCAATGTCACCAGTGCATGTGTGCTTCACTGCTGCACATTGTTGGAGGTCGAGGGGTGTGGTGTTGAGTGTGTGCAGATGAGAGTTGTTGCCCGGCTAGGCCCCTGCCTCCATGTTGGCCTTGCTCACTGGCCATGCTGTTTGATTTGTGCTTGTGTAGGTGTGATGGTAGTTAGTTGCTCAGTACACATGACTGTGGTTCACAGTGTGAACCACATTTAGCTTTGTCATCACAGTGGGATTGTACTGCAGCCCAGGGTCACCACATTGTGGGGGCCCTGGGGGTGGTGCTGTGGTGTGTCTGTGTCTTGCTGTGTCAGTTGCTGTCCCTACGTGCCTGTGTGACATGTGTGATTTGTGCTCCCTCTCATCTGACAATGCCTGCTTGCCCACATAGGGAATTTGGATCCATGAGTTACCTTTGTGTGGCACTGTATGCACATCTGTTTGATTGGTATTCATGTCTCCTCATGTGTTGTGTGGTTGCCTGGGGACACTGGCACCCCCCCTCACCTGTTGTGTATGATGTGCAGGGTGGGTCTGCCTGTTTGTGTTTGTGCATCTGCACCACTGCATTGGCATATCTTGGGTGTGCCATTGGCTGTATGTAGTTTGGTGGGTTTCCCCTGCTGTCCCTGGGACTCCTAGGTCATCGGTCAGCACAATGATCATGGTTTGTGTGTCCCATTGCTGCCATGGTATGGTATCTGTTCACCTCACATCTGCAGTCTCCACAGGGTATCTGCATGTGTGTGCCCATTGGTGCAAATATGTGGGTCTGCATTCGGATGGTCACTTCTGTCATTGTGTCATTGATGATTGTTGACGGTGTCAGCCCCCATGGGTGTTGTTTGTCTGCACATGGCCAAAGTTATGTCTTATTTGCACTGCAGGATTTGGCTCCCCCAATTTATGTTGCAATGGGACACATACACTACTTTGCCACTGATGTGTTTGTTGTTCTGTGACCAGGAATCATCCATGCAGTTTGGCAGTTGCACCTCTCACTTTGTCAACACTTACCTTTTGATCACTGTGATGATGGGGGTTTGGACCCCATTGCCACAATGTTCAAAATGTGCTGCAGCTATGGACCCCACACTTACCTTTTGGTCACTGTGATGATGGGGGTTTGGACCCCATTGCCACAATGTTCAAAATGTGCTGCAGCTATGGACCCCACACTTACCTTTTGGTCACTGTGATGATGGGGGTTTGGACCCCATTGCCACAATGTTCAAAATGTGCTGCAGCTATGGACCCCACACTTACCTTTTGGTCACTGTGATGATGGGGGTTTGGACCCCATTGCCACAATGTTCAAAATGTGCTGCAGCTATGGACCCCACACTTACCTTTTGGTCACTGTGATGATGGGGTTTGGACCCCATTGCCACAATGTTCAAAATGTGCTGCAGCTATGGACCCCACACTTACCTTTTGGTCACTGTGATGATGGGGGTTTGGACCCCATTGCCACATTGTTCAAAGTGTGCTTCAGCTATGGACCCCACACTTACATTTTGGTCACTGTGATGATGGGGGTTTGGACCACATTGCCACAATGGCCATGGCCTGCTTGCATTGTGGGTGCCACACACATATTTGTGTGGCACATGTGCTAGGGGGTCACATTGTATGTTCAAAGTCATGTTCGGTGTTGTAGGCATTTGACACAGTCTACACACGCTTGTCATGGTGTTGGGGGATGTCTTCTTCTTGCATTCCCTAGGTTGTGGTGTGCTGGTTGTGTCATGCATTGTCCATCCTATGAGTGGGGGTGGTAGTGGTGGTAGGCATCCTGCCCCCCTGGCTAAGGGTGGTAGTAGTGGTAGGCATCCAGCCCACCCTGGGTGAGGGTGGTAGTAGTGGTAGGCATCCTGCCCCCTGGCTAAGGGTGGTAGTAGTGGTAGGCATCCTGCCCCCCTGGGTGAGGGTGGTAGTGGTGGTAGGCATCCTGCCCCCTGGCTAAGGGTGGTAGTAGTGGTAGGCATTCTGCCCCCCTGGGTGAGGGTGGTAGTGGTGGTAGGCATCCTGCCCCCCTGGCTAAGGGTGGTGGTAGGCATCCAGCCCCCTGGGTGAGGGTGGTAGTGGTGGTAGCCATCCTGCCCCCCCAGGCTAAGGGTGGTAGTAGTGGTAGGCATCCTGCCCCCCCTGGGTGAGGGTGGTTGTAGTGGTAGGCATCCTGCCCCCCTGGCTAAGGGTGGTAGTAGTGGTAGGCATCCTGCCCCCCTGGGTGAGGGTGGTAGTAGTGGTAGGCATCCTGCCCCCCTGGCTAAGGGTGGTAGTAGTGGTAGGCATCCTGCCCCCCTGGCTAAGGGTGGTAGTAGTAGTAGGCATCCTGCCCCCCTGGGTGAGGGTGGTAGTAGTGGTAGGCATCCTGCCCCCCTGGCTGAGGGTGGTAGTAGTGGTAGGCATCCTGCCCCCTGGGTGAGGGTGGTAGTAGTGGTAGGCATCCTGCCCCCTGGGTGAGGGTGGTAGTAGTGGTAGGCATCCTGCCCCCCCTGGGTGAGGGTGGTAGTAGTGGTAGGCATCCAGCCCCCCCTGGGTGAGGGTGGTAGTAGTGGTAGGCATCCTGCCCCCCCTGGGTGAGGGTGGTAGTAGTGGTAGGCATCCTGCCCCCCCTGGGTGAGGGTGGTAGTAGTGGTAGGCATCCTGCCCCCCCTGGAGTGAGGGTGGTGGTGCGCATTCAAGCCCCTGTGTGCATATGTGGCATTGGTGATGGGCATCCCGCCCCTATGGTGCTGCTGTTGCTGGTGTAAGTATATTCTGCATCCCTCTGTGTGTGTGTGATGTGTTGTGTACGTGTTGTATGTGTTTCGTGGTTGGTGTCTGGCTTACCTTCTGCGCCGTACGCGTCCGTGCCTGTTCCGGTAGTAAATGTAGAATATTGGTATGATCGGGACGAAGGGATTCATGGTTGGTTCGTGTCCTTCGTCCTTCTCGTTGCTTCGCCTCGTCCTCGTCGCTTCGCCTCGTCCTCGTCGCTTCGCCTCGTCCTCGTCGCTGCTGTGTTCGTCTCGGAGCCGTGGATCGTGTTGTGGCGCGAATCGGAGCTTATGTGCGCCTCTCCCGGATGCTTTGACGTGCCGTGCGTGGCGACGGGTTCAGCGCGTACGGAAAGCGCATCGTACTTGTCCGGCCGGACGGGGCTGCATTTTTCCTTCCGTGCGACTCGATTCGGCGTTTCCGGATTCGCCTCGGTCGGGGAACAGGACCTGGTTTGGGTGAGTACGGCTCGGCCGGATTCTTTGCTGTTGTGCGCATCGTACTTACTCGTTCGGTGTGCTGTACGGATCGGTCGGGAAACAGGCTTTCGCATGGCTTTTTTCCCGACCGAATGGTGTTGGGTACGCCTCCGACCGGGATCGGAATCGACCCCTAAATGTTAGTGCCTGGCCTCGTCCTCGTCCTCACTCATGTAGATCAGGAAGGCATGCACTGTGGAACAGCACAAATGCATATGGGTACCTATGTCACATATAGAATGACGGCATGACGTAGGGCTTACGTTGAAGAGCCCATGTACAAAGTGAGCAGAGCTGCATGAGGCCGTCAGCACATCAGGATGATATATAATGCAGTCCCTGGGTGTTTCAATGCATAGCCCAGTCTGACACTGGGCGTTATGTCAATCGTTCTTCGTCAGATCCCACTCTTACTCAGTAATCACATGCCTCTAACATGCATGACCCTGCATCCCCGGCACTTTTATGTTATCAAGGCCCGTGCTGATTTTGAAACCCACCTCCAGTGGTGTTGTTTACATTGCTTGTACTGCAGACACAGTGGCACAGTACGGACAGGGAGCTGCCCTAGCAGAGAAGCCCCAGGAGCTGCAAGATCTGTATTTATTTTCACGCTTTGTAGAAAATGAAAGCTCGCTGCGCCTGCAGAATGAATGAAAGGGAACATCATTTGCATTGGCCACTGCCAGGGGACTGCTTGGTGGCACAAATGGACTGACTGTGAAAATCCTCACTTTCCGCCACATTTCTATAACATGCAGGCCATTCCACAGATGAATTTTGCCCGGAAGGAGGGTGCATGTTTGTTCATGCCAAAAAAAGAGAAACCCGGAAAAGAGCCGACATTTCCCCTCTCAGTTCAACAATGCCATTTACCAACAGAGGGGCAGATTTACAAGCCCCTTACGCCACTTTTGCGCCACCGTTGCGTCACTTTTGTGACGCAGCGGTGGCGCAAATCATGCGCCATGCTGCGGGGGATTTGCAACGTGACGCATCTAGGGAGATGCGTCACGTTGTAAGCCCTGCGCCACATGAAACCTGCGTCAGGTTTCATGTGGGCGTGCCGGCGCAGGGGGGCGTTCCTGCGCAAGGAAGCCCCGTAAAAGTGACGCAGTGAAATCTACAAGATTTCACAGAGTCACTTTTACGTCCCTGCTGCGTCAAATCCTTACGCCTGCTTCAAGCAGGCGTAAGGAGTGACGCAGCATGTTAGGTATAGGGCACCCCTGAGCAGTACTGGAGTTAGGTCGCACTTGCGACACGACTCCAGTACTGCGCCACCCTTCCGCCGACAGATGCGTCACGCATCTGTTTATCCTGCATGCCATGATGCGCCGCATTGTAAATGCGGCGCATCTGTGGTGGCGCAAGGGTAAACTTGCGTCACGCATCTTCCCTGGCGCATCCCTGCTGATTTGCAGGGATGCGCCAGGGAACGTAAATCTGCCCCAGAGTCTTCTTATATTTCATTTCTGGACCAAGTCCAAGTTAAATGTGTAGTTGAATTTTCGGATGTTTCTGCTCCCACCAATATTATCACAATTGGTTTTGGGAAATATGAATATGAAGCAGTGTGTCAAAAAAGATGCTCATGTTGAAATATTTATCAAAACAAGAAATGGTAATCAAATATGATGCCGGTAAAGCATCAGTTGGTTTGCCAGGCTCTGGTGTAATTTGATTACTTGGCGAGAAGTCTGGTCTTTCCCTTCTCACTACAATTTCTCCCCTCAGCTTTCCTTTCTCCCTTCCCCCACGCCCATATTTCTCCTCTGTCTTACTCCTCTCTATTTGTTTCATTCTTTCCCTTCTCCCTGTCTACACTTTTTATTCAGTAAGATACTTTTGTAATCTGCTTTGTGTGTTGTCTCTCCTCTTCTTCACTAGTGCCTCCAATCTTTCCTCCTCCCCTTATGTTCTGCTACTTTCATTTGTAATTTTTTGTAATTTTATTTATTGATTTTAGCAAAATACAAATGCAGCAGTGCTGCAGAACAGTATACATCCAGTCACAGATTTAATATGAACTTAGCATTCAAAGGTCCACAGCACAAGAGTGTGACGGGAAGGTGGAGGGGAAGATGGGTTGGGGACAGTGGGGGAGGGGAGATTAATGGGAAGTACATGGTGCGAGGGGAGGGGGGGAAAGGGCAAACAAACAGGCTGCTCAGAGAGATCCAAACTCCACCTAGTCAATACTATCGGATGGTGACACACCTGACATGATAAGAGGTTTGGACATCAGTCCACATTGGCAGAGCAGTCAGGTAAGGCAACACCTGAAAGGAAACAGTCAGTGTCAGGAAACAACTTTTCCAACCCTCCTCTGAGTGACCCA
Source organism: Calotriton arnoldi (assembly GCA_963921515.1). Classification (NCBI taxonomy): domain Eukaryota; kingdom Metazoa; phylum Chordata; class Amphibia; order Caudata; family Salamandridae; genus Calotriton; species Calotriton arnoldi. The sequence continues at coordinate 2,193,955 of CAWUFW010001874.1, read as the reverse complement.
AAGAAAACACAGACACCAGGGCTCCGGAACAAATGAAATGCATTTGCAGGTAACAAAGCTTATTGGCAGGGCAAGGCAGAAGGAAGACTCATGTCCCAGTGTTACACCTTGAAAACCAGCTTCTGCTGCCCTGAGTCATTCTTGTGGGGCCTTTATATACCTTAGAAAACGCAGCCACCAGCAAAACCCAAAAAGGAACACAGTCCAAACATGGGCAAACACTGTGCCAAATATACATATCTCTAGTGTAGGTATACATGAACAGAAAACAGGTGGACTGTTTGTAGGCCGAAGAAAGCTATGACCTTTCTTGTGCATTGTCCTGAGGAGCTAAACAATGCGTAAGACAGGAGCTAAACTTAACGTGACTCACAGAGGTTTGTTTGCACAGCTGTTGGAGGTGTCAGAGAGGTCCGCGGGGGAACTTTGGTGTAGGGCTGGAATAGTTCTGTGAAGGACAGGGAAACCACTCTCTGAAAGAGGGGGGAGCACTGTGGAGAAGCTGAGCTTAAGCTCCAAGCAGCTTGTTCAGGGACATAAATAGATAGCTTAGTGGGTGGATGAGAGTGTAAGTGAGAACTGAAACTAAGTAAGATATCTATGGTGCATACATATGGATATATATATATTTTTTCCCAACAGTCAAACACCTCGTTGTCGGGGTGAGTTACCACCGGGGGCAAGCACGTCCACAATCGTGTCTTCAGTAAGTCTGAGGTAGACCACAAGGCGGGCCCAGATATCTTTTGGACGTCAGCGGGCAGGCATCAATTCCCAGTACTCCTCCAATAGTTCCTGGCATGTGGCAGCATCCCTAAGCCACTTGTTCTTGCTGGGTCCCTGCCTCCTGCCCCAATGTATCACCACTCTATGTTTAGCCAGTAGTAACAACATGGCTGTCAGCCTATGGACCTTCGGTGGTACCTCTTTGACATATCCTAACAGCGGAACTATGAGGAAGTGCTCTGGAGATTGTCCCTTAATACTAGTCACAGCACAAAATACCTCTTCCCAGAAATATCATATCTCAGGGCAGTCCCACGCTAAGTGCAGGAATGTAGCATGCAGCTCCGTACAACTCACTCAGCGTGCATCGTCTACGAGGCCCATTTACAGCAGGCATGTATGCATGTGATAGATTCTAGGTAAGAATTTAAAAATGGATCAAGCTCAGCCTATAGCTCGTGGACAGAGCCTTGGACTGGGAGCATTGCTCCTCGCTTATGGCCACACCAATATCATCCGACCACATCTGGTGGACTGAAGTCATGAGGATTGGTGCAGCTTTCTGTGTGCTAGCGTAGAAGTGTGTGACAAGCTTTCAGGGGGAGGGTTTGATAAGCAGTTCTTCCAGCACTGGGAGCGTGGGGGGTGTTTCCGGGAACGTATCATGAAGACCTCTCAGAGACTCTTGGAGTTGATAGTAGGTCATGGAGTTGAGGAACAAGGGCACGATGTCCCGAAACACCTGTTGATATGTGACAAAGCTGCCATCCGGGTACTCCGCTCCGAGGGAGGAGAATGGTAACTGCTGCAGAAGCGCCCGCGCTCCCACATCGGCAGTCATCAGGAGTAGCGGGTGGTCCATGAGAGGAACAGAAGGAGAGAACAGGTGGTCCAGGCGGGCTCTTTTCCGCAACTCATTCCATGCCCATATAGCGCATGCCACAGTATCCACCCAGTGCCACACATGTTGGATGGGTCCATTTAAGGCTGTTTCAAATGGGCACAGGGACGCATAGTCAGCCTCTGGTGCCTTATGTGTCTGGAACTGGATAGGGTGTAGCCAGTAGTCCGCAAAGTGCACCTAGGAGCACATGAAATACAAATCCATATCATGTGCCACCTGACACCCCTGCTCGAAGGGGAGCATCAATAGCTCCCACACTACCTGCGGCTGTTTGCAGGCCCATGCTATGGAGATCAAAAGGGAGCAGAGTCTCTGCTGAAAGCAGGTCAGTAAGGGGAGAGGCAAATTAATGAAGCGGTATAAGAATTTGCGGAGTACAACTTTTCGCAATGGCCAGTATTCCGGTTAGAGACAGTGGCAGTTTTGACCAGGCAGGCACCCGGTCCTCAAGCCACATCACCAGTTTGCCATAATTCTCCCACCACACATCCTCAGTGTCCCAGCAGATGCCATACGCCCAGATAATGAACAGGGCCACTGGCCCACGTCAGGGGGAAATCGGAGGTGAAGGTTTGTGTGGCCGCCATGAGCGAGAATAAGATAGATTTCACCCAGTTAATCAAGATGCCTGCAATGTCGCCAAAATGAATGAATTCCCAAAGGAGAGGGTCCAGGTTGCCAGATGCATTTCTTATATATAGAGTAGTATCACCTGCACACATAGATTCCAGGGGCGTAACGCGAGCCTGTAATGCGAATGATGCATCAGCAATTGGGCAGCGATTGGCTCCATCGCAATGGTGAATAAAATAGGCGATAGTGGGCACCCTTGCCTTGTGCTGTTTGCAATCACAAAAGGGGGTGAAATCATGCCATTGATCGGGTGACGGGCAGGGTGTAAAGCAGGAGCCCTTCATTGCCTTACTGCCTGCTGTTGCCGCCCGGGGACTTCATCCCCCATCAAGCCTTGCGCCCAGGAGGCGCCGACGCAACCCTTGCGCACCTGGAGGCGCATAAATCCAGCTCGGGGCTCCCGCAGTGCGGGAGACCTTCATTGCCTTACTGCCTGCTGTTGTCGCCCGGGGACTGCATCCCCCATCAAGCCTTGCGCCCAGGAGGCGCTGACGCAAACCTTGCACGCCCGGAGGCGCATAAATCCAGCGCAGGTGCCCTTCATTGCCTTACTGCCTGCTGTTGCCGCCCGGGGACTTCATCCCCCATCAAGACTTGTGCCCAGGAGGCGCCGACACATCCCTTGCGCACCTGGAGGCGCATAAATCCAGGCCGGGGCTCCCGCAGCGCGGGAGCCCTTCATTGCCTTACTGCCTGCTGTTGCCGCCCAGGGACTTAATCCCCCATCAAGCCTTGCACCCAGGAGGCGCCGACGCAACCCTTGCGCGCCCGGAAGCGCATAAATCCAGCTTGGGGCTTCCGCAGCATGAGACGCACGCGGATGTGCCCGGGACAAGGGCGGGCCCGTCTGCGCCCATCAGCAACAGGAAGAGGTGGGGCGGGGCCACCCCTCCTTGGCCGTTCAGTCGCTGTCTCCAAAACTGTAAGTGACTACCACGAATTTCTTCTGGCTGACCCTTTATATTGACTGTAACAGTGGCCACGTGTTCTTAAATCCTTTTTGTGCCATTTCCAAATCTTTAACTGTGACTTAACAGTATACTTCTTTGGAAACTTTGCGGTGGGGGGTGCTCCACTTGGACTTTGATTTAGCGTCTCTGGTGCCCCTGGTGACATTGAAAGGTATTAGACATACGACAAGAGAGGGGTAAAAGAAAAGCCCATGGCTCGGTATTGAACAACAAGAGGCCCTCTAGCGCGGTCTGCCATGAGACAATGGACAGGATTGAACTATCCTAACCGAATGCCAAGACATAGCCTGCTCTGGTTCACCATGCCCCACCTCTCTGTTTGGCAGTCCTACTAGTCCGTCAAATGCCCCAGGTTCTATGATAGGTACCTCGCCTAAACCACCCCCAGCAAAAAAATCAGCCAAGCAGATACCTTTAATGTTTAAAGAGCATAACAAAAAACGCAGCAAGGCCCCAGTCATTGGGCCCTCTGAAGCGGAGTCCAGTCTAACTATTATTCCACCCTGTAATGTCCCGAAAAGAGCGTTTAGTATAACATCTTCTGTACACATTGAGTGCCATAATAGATTTGATGTACTAACGACTGAGGAAAGTGCGGAAACAGGAGTGGGGGCGGTTGGCAGTGACCCCGAAGAGTCATGTACAATCCCTGATGGTGTAATCCGGTTACTAAAAGATCAAATTGAGTCACTGAAAGATGGAGTAATTACTCTAAGAGTGAAGGTAGCTAGCCTGCTAGAGAGGGTAAATGGTGAGAACCTGGCCCTCTCAGAAACCACGATACCACTAACTAGTTTGGCCACTAGGGGGGTTGAAGCAAGTAGCCTGGCTAATGCAAACCCAACCCAAGATTCCACGCAAACTAGGTGTACTCATCTATTGACACACACTACTGAATACAGTAGTTCTAATGATACCCCCAGCTTAATTCCTAGGACCACATCAAGATTTATCCAAGGCAGCGGGATAGACAGAGGAGAGGTTGTTATAGATGAGGGGAACTTGTCCAAGCAAGACTATGAAAGGGCACTAGATAAGGGGATAGTAAGGGATGGTGTTTATACGAGATCCCGGGCATGGGCAAATCAAGCAGTGATCTACCTCTCAGAAGTCCCAAAACTCCCCTTCAGAAGACGCGAAGATCAGGACTCGCTTAAGAACAAGGTCATCTACTGGTTTAGGTCTACTCAACATTGTTACTCAATCATTAGAGATGACATACAATCAGTAAAAAGAGTACCCGTGCAGAAATCAACTTGGGACATGATTGAGGTTAGCTTCTATGATGATGGTATAATATCTGGATTGTTGTCAATTGATTCACGTGTAATCTCCCAAGCACACACCCGCATCTCCATTAGATACAGACCCCCAGTTGGTAACTCCATCAGGCCTCTGCTGCCGTCCTGTTCTGGATCCCCCATTAGGCCACCATTGACATCTTGTGGGTCAGTCCCTTTAGAATTGCCCAATTGTTATAGGGGTGATTGGAGAGGGCAGAGTTGACCACTCTCAGAGGAGCAGATAAAATCAGTAAACAGGGAAGGGCCCTCAAGTGCGTCAGTGACACCACCCCGTAGCTCTTCAATAACAAATACCCCTGCACCACTTGATCTGGTCCCTGATCCAGAGGTAATTTGTGAGACCGTCTCTGTGGATAAAAGAAGGGGTGTGATTGCCCCAATTTCTGGGGATGTGGAGGGGGGTGATTCTCCCAACCGCCCGTTAAGGGTTCTTGTGTGGAATGTGGTTGGGATTTTAAAGCTACTGGTCGATCCAGAATGGTGTTCATACGTAGATTCCTTTGATGTAATTTTATATCAGGAAACCTGGAGTCTGCACTGTCCGCACAGAAGTGGCTTTTCTGCTTACGCCATTAAGGGCATGAGAAAAGAGCTGGGCAGACCCTCGGGAGGGCTAGCGGTATGGGTAAAAAATGAACTAGGGGTCAAAGTTAAACCCTTAAATGTTGATTCCCAAGACATTTTAGCGTTGGAGCTTACCTTTTATAGTGGACAGAAAATAAGGACATTCAATGTATACAATAGAGTCCTGCGGGGCCAGGAGGAAACCAATACATTGTGCACCCTTGATCTCGCTTTGTCTCACTATTCAGATAACATACCTACACTAGTTGCGGGTGATTTTAACTGTACGTTCGAACCGCTTGCCCCGATCCCGTCAGATCTGACTGATGACTGGGATAGAGAGTGGCAAATACCACAGTTAGATCTCCCCTTAGTTAGGTGGTCCAAGAGAGGTGCCCAGTTGTTGGCTCTTACTATGCAGCATGATTTGAGAGCCACAAATGGGAGGACTAACTCTGATCCCAATGGGGACAATTACTTTTAATTGACTGGTCTATAAAAGTAGAATAGATTATTGCCTTGTATCTTTCAACCTCAGGCACTCAGTCCAAGACATGACAGTGGCCAAAAGGGTCGATAGTGACCACAATGCATTAGCACTTACACTTACTAAGCATGGTACACCCGAGCCAGATACAAGGGGTAGTCCGGATCTAGGTGTTCTGTCAATTACAAACAACCAGACAAGAGAGCAATTAGATGGGATTGGGTGGAGGGACACCCGGGGGCATTAGACGCAGCCAAAAGCCAAGTTCGTCTTTTATTGGAGGAGCTAGCAAATTGCACTGTTAACCACATTGTGGAGACTCTGGGCCCTAGCCACGAGGTACTATACTCTGAGATAAGGGAACTGTTAACCCAACCGTGTAAACCACAAAAAAAGGAAGGGAACTGTATACATCAGAGGTCATCTAGCCAGGGTACTTGGTACAATAAAGACTGTAGGCTCACAAAGGAGGTGCTTATACGGGCCATAAAGAAGAAATCCCGTCCCGAGGTTGTGGCCTGTAGAGTTAAGTATAGGCGGGCAATTGAGTCTGCAAAGAAGGAGTGGGAGGGCTCCCTGTGGTCCTCTTTACAGAATGCATTGTTAAGTAAAGCTTCCAAGAGTTTTTGAAGCAAAGCAGCATATTGGCTTAAGGGGGGTGGGAGAGCCCTAGAATTCACAGTTCAGCCCGAGGAGTGGGTAGCGCACTTTGGCACTCTTTACGAATCCACGGATACAAAAGCTGAGCGAGCCCCCCAGGGATGCGGGGTGATGTCTTCCAATGAGGGAGGGGATCTCGCCTTTTCTTTAGAAGAAACGCAAGTAGCAATCCTCTCTAGCGTTCCAGCCTGCGCCCCCGGACCAGATAGAATCCCCAATGATTTATATAAAGAGGACATAGCACTCTGGGGATCTTATAAAAATCTTTTGACTAACTCAATTTTAGCTGGTACTCCCATTCCTTCCTCTTGGAAAATTCCAGAAGTTGTCCCTATTTTCAAAAAGGGGGACAGAGCGAAGCCAGCCAGCTATAGGCCTATAAGCCTTATCGATTCCTTACAGAAGATTTTCTGTAAGCAAATCCTAGGACGAATACAGGACTGGATCCTTGAGTCTCGTATTTTAAGCGACTTTCAAGCGGGCTTTCGAGCAAAGATAAATACCTTGGATCAAGCTTTCCGTCTTCTTTGCATATATTGGAAGGAAGTGGTAGTTAAGGGAGGAAAGCTTTATGTGGCCTTTGTTGACTTACGGTCCGCTTTTGACCTAGTCCCGCGTGCAAGGCTTTGAAGAATTTTAAAGGAACAGGGTATGCCGATGAACCTTTTAGATGTTTTAATTAGATTACATTCATCCAACACAGCACAGGTGAGGAGGGGGGAGAACAATCAAGTCACAGATCCCTTCCCAGTTCAATGTGGAGTAAGGCAGGGATGCGTTCTAGCCCCCACTCTTTTTACCCTTTTTATCAATGGTGTTGTCGATCTTTTAGACAGAGATGAGTGCGATGCCCCAAAAATCGGTGTAAAAAGAGTTCCTGCTCTTCTTTTTGCCGACGACACACTTTTAATTTCCAAATCACCGCAGGGACTACAGCAGCTTTTAAAGGATTTTATTACGTTTTGTGACGACCGAGGGTTGGTGCTAAATGAGACTGTTAGATTTGGGGGTCTCTAGTTGGCAGAGGTATGTACCTTTGTCCAAATAGGGACCCTTGAGTCTAGTCAGGGAAAGTAGGTACACTCCCGAAATAACCCCTGCTCACCCTCTTGGTAGCTTGGCACGAGCAGACAGGCTTAGTTCAGAGGCAGTGTGTAAAGCATTTGTGAACACATACAGTAATCAAGTGACAACACTACAAATGGACACCACACAGGTTATATATTTATAAAAATAGGTATACTTTATATAGATTTATCACAAGACCATAAACGACAAAAATAATCCACAATACTGTTAAGAATACTTAGTTCTGATCAAAAAGGCTTCATTCAAGGTTCTGTGCGAGTCGGTAGCCTCCTCCGGCTACGGCGATGTCGAGAACAAACAGAGTCTAACAAATCCAGCTGACCGCGTCGAGACGGGCCAACACAGCGTAGACAGACTCGGTCACAGTACCTTTTACTTGAAGCGGCAGGCACGGGCGTGCGAGCCGGATGGCTGTTCTGTCGCGGTCGCGATGCAAAAATGGAAGCGTTGCAGGACGCGTTGTCCCTCGATGCGGTGCAGGCAGCGGCTCGTTGACGTCGTCGAGACGGAGTCGGTGAGACCAGGGCCGTGCGTTGCAGGGCGAGACGGTGCTTCGATGCGGTGCTGGCAGGTTGCGGTGCGGCGACGGAGCCGGATTCAGGAGCTGGCGTCGATCAGTCCGGACAGCGGTGCGAGTCGGGCGGTGCGTCGCAAAGCGTGCGAGCGGTGCCCAACTCCGGTGCGGTCACAGGACTCGAACTCAGCAGCAGTGACCGTGTCGGTCGGACCAGTTCGATTCGGCGTAGCGAAGCGTTGCAGGACGCGTTGTCCCTCGATGCGGTGCAGGCAGCGGCTCGTTGACGGAGTCGGTGAGACCAGGGCCGTGCGTTGCAGGGCGAGACGGTGCTTCGATGCGGTGCTTACAGGACACCGAGTCGGTCGTGAGAGTCGGTCACAGCTCCCTACCTCTGTAGCCACTGAAACAGAGTTTCCAGCAGCAATTCACAAAGGGGTGAAGTCCAATGGTCCTGGGACTTCGGTCAGGGGGCAAGCTCTCTTCCAAGCCCTTGGAGATCCTTCACAAGTTGATGAAAGTCACAGCAAAGCAAAAGTTCCTTTCTCCTCTCTTTGGCAGTCAGGCAAACCACTGCAGGCCAATCCCCCAAGCAGCACTTCAGGCTTAGGGATAGTCTCTCCTCAGTTTCTTCTTGGTTCCGCTCCTCAGCAAAGGTTTCTTCTTGTTCCCAAAAGTGATCTGATTTTCCTGGGGTCTGGGTGCCCCTCTTATACCCTGATTCTCTTTGTTCTCTGGAGGCAGAGAGGCCTCTGCCTAGTCCAAAACCAGTTCTGGTCAGTTCTGGAGCACTTTGTTTTTCTGCCTCCTTCTTTCCTTTCAGAATGTGGGGCAGAGTGCTCAGCCGCCCGGCAGGAGGTGGAGCCAGCATTGTGGAAGGCAGGCACAGCCCTATTCAGACCCAGGTGCAGCTCCTCCCTCCACTCTGGATGCAGATCTTTCTATTCAGCCCTGCGCTGACTCACCCTGTCTCCTGTAGCCACCCCCAGCCCCTGTCACTCAATCTCCAGACAAGGAATACACAACCTAGCAGAGGCAGGCTTGGATAGTTAGGCAAGAAAATACCCACTTTCTAAAAGTGGTATTTTCGAACACAGAATGTTAAAACCAACTTCACTAAAAGATGTATTTTATCATCCTGAGTTCAGGCATACTAAATTCGTTTTTCTACCATGTTCCCTGGGTCAGTTCTGACTATAAGGTGTAATAGTCAGTCTGCCCATTCTGGCCTATGGGGAGCAGGTAGCCTTGCAATAGTGAAGAACGAAAATGGCTGTAATTCACTATTAGGACATGCCACACACACCAGGGCATGTCCTACCTTATACTTACAATGCACCCTGCCCTAGGGCCTACTTTAGGGGTGACCAACATGCAGTAAAGGGAAGGTTTAGGGACTGGTAAGTGGGTGTACTCACCAAGTCGACATGGCAGCCCGAGGCTGCACACAGGCTCTGCGATGGCAGGCCTGAGACACATTTTACAAGCCGCTTCTGTGGGTGGCACAACCAGTGCTGCAAGCCCACCAGCGGCATTGGATTTACAAGCCCTGGGCACACTGAGTGCGCTGTACTAGGGACTGACAAGTAAACCAATCATCCAATCATGGAGTCACTAATACATGTATCAATTAACGATAGGGAGCACTTGCACTTTGGCACTGATTAGCAGCGGCAAAGTGCCCATGAGCATCTAGTCCAGCAAAAACATATCGGCAACCGTGGAGGCATTACGAAAAAATGGAAGGGAGACCCACGCCAAGGATGCCAGGTCTAACACGTGTCCCCTCCAGCTGAAATGTGGGGAGAACTATCCTACCCCTAGGGAGTTCTCATCGCTAAGGCGGAAAAATCTGGACAGTCCATCAGCATTGGCGTGTTCTGTACCAGGGCGGTGTTCCACCGTAAAGTCCATCCCCTGTAGGGAAATGGACCACCTCAACAGCTTTGGATTCTCACCCTCATCTGCATCAACCATCTGAGGGGCCTGTGGTCTGTCTGAACCCGGAAGTGAGTCCCAAACAGGTATGGTCTCAGCTTCTTCAGTGCCCAGACCACAGCAAATGCCTCACGCTCGATAGCACTCCATCTCTGTTCCCGGGGAAGTAACCTCCTACTGATGAAGGCTACAGGTTGGTCTAGGCCCTCCTCATTGATCTGTGATAGAACAGCCCCTACACCATGCTCTGAAGCGTCGGTTTGAACAATGAACTCATTGGAGAAGTTGGGTGCCTGGAGCACAGGTGCCGTGCACATGGCAGTCTTCAAGGTGTCAAAAGCTTTTTGACAGGCGTCAGTCCAAATCACTTTCCTGGGCTGCTTCTTGGAAGTCAGCTCGGTCAAGGGGGCAACAATGCTGCCATACCCCTTGACGAATCTCCGGTAATACCCGGTGAGTCCTAGGAAGGCCCTCACCTCTGTCTGGGTCTTGGGGGCTCCCAAGCCAGAATGGTATCAATTTTCGGTTGGAGGGGCGCCACCTGGCCGCTCCCAACCTGGTGTCCCAAGTACACCACAGAACCCTGCCCAATCTGGCACTTACTCGCCTTGATTGTGAGGCCTGCCCTCCGCAGCGCCATCAACACTTCCCAGAGGTGGCGCAGATGCTCTTCCCAACGGGCACTGAACACTGCGATGTCATCCAGGTAGGCGGCACTGAAATCCTCCAGTCCAACCAACACCTGGTTGACCAACCTCTGAAAGGTGGCAGGGGCATTCTTCATCCCAAAGGGCATCACCCGGAACTGGTAGTGCCCATCTGGTGTGGAGAATGCTGACCTCTCTTTTGCCCCATCAGTCAAGGCGATCTGCCAGTATCCAGACGTTAAGTCAAACGTGCTGAGGTACCGCGCAGCCCCTAACCGATCTATGAGCTCATCAGCTCTGGGGATGGGGTGGGCGTCAGTCCTGGTGACGGAATTGAGTCCCCTGTAGTCCACACAGAACCGGAGTTCTGGTGTGGCACCAGGCGCGGCAGCTTTTGGAACCAAGACCACGGGGCTGGCCCAGGGGCTGTTAGAGGACTCAATCACCCCTAGCGCAAACATCTTGGAGACCTCCTCCTTGATGCAGGCTCTGACCCTGTCAGTCACCCTGTAAGCCTTGTGCTTCACAGGAAGACTGTCCCCAGTGTCCACATCATGGACGCACCAATGAGTGACACTGGGAACCAGGGAGAACAGGTCAGGGAACTGTCCCAACAAGTGGCGACAGTCACCCTGCTGCTCAGGTGTCAGGGAGGTAGAGAGGTTTACTCCCTCCACTGATCCATCTTGCTCTCGGGCTGACAGGAGGTCAGGAAGAGGCTCGGTCTCCTCCTCCATTCCATCATCTGTCGCTAAGAGCATGCCCACTTGGGACCTCTCCAAGTGGGGCTTCAGGCGGTTCACATGCAGGACCCGCAAGGGGTTCCTGGGAGACTGCAAGTCCACCAAATAGGTAACTGGACTCTTGCGCTCCACCACCGTAAAAGGGCCGGTCCACCTGTCCTGGAGCGCACAGGGCTCCACAGGGGCCATGACCCACACTTTCTGACCAGGCTGAAGCTCTACCAGAGTGGCATTCTGGTCGTACCACCGCTTCATCTCCTCCTGGCTGGCTTCCAGATTTGCCTCAGCAAGTTCTCTGAAACGCCTAGTCTGGTTCCTGAAGGCCAGCATGTAACTGTATACATCCTGGGGAGGTTTCCTGGGAGATTGCTCCCAGCCTTCCTTGACCAAACTCAGAGGTCCTCGCACCGGGTGTCCATAGAGGAGCTCAAAGGGACTGAACCCTAGAGACTTCTGTGGCACCTCCCGGTATGCAAACAACAGGCATGGTAAGAGGACGTCCCATTTACGCCTCATGGGTTCTTCCAGACCCATAATCATGCCCTTGAGGGTCCGGTTGAATCTCTCAACCAGCCCATTTCCTTGAGGGTGGTAAGGAGTGGTGAACTTGTAAGTTACACCGCACTCCTGCCACAGGGACTTCATGTACTTGGACACGAAGTTGGTACCTCTGTCAGACACCACCTCTTGAGGGAATCCCACACGTGAGAAAATTCCCATCAGTGCCCGTCCCACCACGGGGGCCGTCACTGTCCTCAGAGGGATGGCTTCAGGGTACCGGGTGGCATGGTCCACCAAGACCAGGATAAACCTGTTGCCCATGGCTGTCTTGGGGTCCAGTGGCCCCACAATGTCAATACCCACCCGTTCAAAGGGGGTGCTGACCACAGGGAATGGCTGGAGAGGAGCCTTGTGCTTCCTCCCACTCTTTCCACTTGCCTGGCAAGTCTGGCATGTTCTGCAGTGAGTGGCGGCACTCCTGCGCATCTGGGGCCAATAGAAATGGGTAACAAGCCTGTCAAAGGTCTTGTCCTGCCCCAGATGTCCCGCTAACGGTACATCATGAGCCAACCCCAGTAGGAAGGCTCTGAAGCGCTGGGGTACCACCAGCACACGGGCTGACCCAGGCTCAGCAACCTTAGGCTCTGAATACAGGAGACCATTCTCCCAGTAAACCCAATGTGATCCAGACTGATCACCTGCTGCCTGGTCTGTGGCCTGTTGCCTCAGACCCACGAGAGAAGGGCATGTGTTCTGCTCCTTGCAGAACTCTTCCCTGGAGGGTCCTCCTTCTTGCTGCCAATGGGTCAGCTCAGGTAGGTCCCCCAGTTCAGCTACCTGTTCCCCTGTAGGCTCCAGGGCATCCCCCTCAGGGTCTGCCTCCTCCTGGACCGTGGGAACCTCGGGGGCCGGTTTCCCGCGCCCCCTGCCTCCTCTCTCTCCGGCAGGCACCTGGGCCTCCCTCTCAGGCTCCAGGTCCTCTTGAACACCTTTAGCTGCCATTGACCGGGTGGTCACACATGCCCAATCAGGCAAGCCCAACATTTCTAAATGCGCACTCCGCTCCACCTTAGCCCAAGGTGAGCTCTCCAAATCGTTCCCTAACAAACAGTCAACAGGCATGGCTGGCCTCACAGCTACTTGAAGAGTACCCGAGACCCCCCCACTCAAAGGGAACCTGAGCCACCTTGCAGTGACTCTCTGTGTTGTCAGCGGCAACAACCGGATAGAATGCATCAGGGATAACCTGCTCTTTAGACACCAGGTGACACTTGACAGCTGTCACACTGGCTCCTGTGTCTCTCAGAGCCTCCACCCTATGGCCATTGATGGTCACCCACTGCCTGTATTTCTTAGTGTTCTCAGGCAGCGGGGTCCTAGGGACCATCTCAGAGTCTCCTAATGAGACAAGGGAAAACACTGTGGGATCCCCCCACCTTGGGCACCCAACTCCTCCCCCAGGGCTACACTAGCCAACTGCCGGGGGACTGCACTGGTGGGTGCTGGTTTTCCATGCAAAGGGCAACGAGGATCGTTTGCCTTGTGGCCAGGGGCGCCACACTTGTAACATACCAGTGGTCCCTGGTGAACAGGGGGGCCTGTCAGGGCCACTGGCTTCTTCTCAGGGGGAGGCTGGGAACCTTTCCCTTGGTTCCCTTGGGGTCTACTTTGGGGCCCTTTATGGAACTCCTTCTGTTTACCCTTGTCCCCCCCACTCTTCTGCTGGGGACCCTGCCCACCCTTGGCGGAGTCTCCCACGTGACCCTTGTGGACCCGGGTACTCACCCAGCGGTCCGCCTCCTCAGCAAGCTGCCTAGGGTTAGTCAGCTTACTATCAATCAGGTGCTGGCGTAGCTCAGGAAAACAATTACCGGACAAGTGCTCCCAGGCAATCAAATCAAAGAGCGCCTGAAAATCAGTCGCTTTGCTACCCTTTACCCAACCATCCAAGGCTCTGCAAAAGAAGGTCACATATTCAACCCAGGTACTGCTTTCAATCTTACTACAGTTCCTGAACCTTTGCCTATAAAGCTCAGGGGTCAAACCATATCTAGTCATTAAGGCATCCTTCATGTGGCTGTACGAATTATAGACTTCAGAGGGCAAATCCAACAAGGTATCCCGCCCTTCACTGAGGAACCGTCCCCACAACCCCGCTCCCCAATCCTTCTCAGGGACCCGGTGGGAAGACATGGCTACCTCATAGGCTTTGAACCACTGCCCTATGTCGTCATTTTTAAAAACTCCTTCACCACATCTTTGGGAATATACACCCTAGCTTCAACAGGCACAGGCGGTACACTGCCACCAGAGGGAGTAATCTCTAAGCTCTTGGCCTTCAATTCCAACTCCCTCAAAACTTTCTCATGTTCAAACTGCATTTTCTTTTCCTCTAGGGCTAATTTCCTTGTTTGCATTTCGAATTCTAACTGCTTATTCAGCTTGAGTTTGGTCAGCTCCATTTCGTGCATCCTACTCTCTTTCCTGTCCTCCAACTCCTCTGGAGACAGTCCTCGGGCAGAAACACTGCTACCTACTGGGGAAGGTGGTCTTCTAGCCCCTAGACCCAATAGCCCCTCCAGCTGCCCTTCTGCATTCTCAGCCCCCTCCACAGGGGCACTCCTTGATTCGACCCAGGCCCTCAGCGCCTTTTGGAGGTCCTCCTTCCTGGAGATCCCGGTCATGGACACTTTAAACTTTTTGCAGAATTGCTTGAGCTGCTTAAGGGTGTAGCATTCTAGCCTCTCTTCTTCCCAATCACATTCAACAGAGGCTACTGATGCTGGTTTCTCCATAGTGACTGAACTTGGCATTTGCAAAAATAGGAAATCCCAGAAAAAATGCTATTAAAGTATGTGGTTGCGTTTTGGTCTGCACTCACTAAGTAGTGTTCACCAATCACTGTACATGAGTCACAAATGCAAGTCCAGAATCCTCACCGCTGACCACCAATGTTAGATTTGGGGGTCTCTAGTTGGCAGAGGTATGTACCTTTGTCCAAATAGGGACCCTTGAGTCTAGTCAGGGAAAGTAGGTACACTCCCGAAATAACCCCTGCTCACCCTCTTGGTAGCTTGGCACGAGCAGACAGGCTTAGTTCAGAGGCAGTGTGTAAAGCATTTGTGAACACATACAGTAATCAAGTGACAACACTACAAATGGACACCACACAGGTTATATATTTATAAAAATAGGTATACTTTATATAGATTTATCACAAGACCATAAACGACAAAAATAATCCACAATACTGTTAAGAATACTTAGTTCTGATCAAAAAGGCTTCATTCAAGGTTCTGTGCGAGTCGGTAGCCTCCTCCGGCTACGGCGATGTCGAGAACAAACAGAGTCTAACAAATCCAGCTGACCGCGTCGAGACGGGCCAACACAGCGTAGACAGACTCGGTCACAGTACCTTTTACTTGAAGCGGCAGGCACGGGCGTGCGAGCCGGATGGCTGTTCGTCGCGGTCGCGATGCAAAAATGGAAGCGTTGCAGGACGCGTTGTCCCTCGATGCGGTGCAGGCAGCGGCTCGTTGACGTCGTCGAGACGGAGTCGGTGAGACCAGGGCCGTGCGTTGCAGGGCGAGACGGTGCTTCGATGCGGTGCTGGCAGGTTGCGGTGCGGCGACGGAGCCGGATTCAGGAGCTGGCGTCGATCAGTCCGGACAGCGGTGCGAGTCGGGCGGTGCGTCGCAAAGCGTGCGAGCGGTGCCCAACTCCGGTGCGGTCACAGGACTCGAACTCAGCAGCAGTGACCGTGTCGGTCGGACCAGTTCGATTCGGCGTAGCGAAGCGTTGCAGGACGCGTTGTCCCTCGATGCGGTGCAGGCAGCGGCTCGTTGACGGAGTCGGTGAGACCAGGGCCGTGCGTTGCAGGGCGAGACGGTGCTTCGATGCGGTGCTTACAGGACACCGAGTCGGTCGTGAGAGTCGGTCACAGCTCCCTACCTCTGTAGCCACTGAAACAGAGTTTCCAGCAGCAATTCACAAAGGGGGTGAAGTCCAATGGTCCTGGGACTTCGGTCAGGGGGCAAGCTCTCTTCCAAGCCCTTGGAGATCCTTCACAAGTTGATGAAAGTCACAGCAAAGCAAAAGTTCCTTTCTCCTCTCTTTGGCAGTCAGGCAAACCACTGCAGGCCAATCCCCCAAGCAGCACTTCAGGCTTAGGGATAGTCTCTCCTCAGTTTCTTCTTGGTTCCGCTCCTCAGCAAAGGTTTCTTCTTGTTCCCAAAAGTGATCTGATTTTCCTGGGGTCTGGGTGCCCCTCTTATACCCTGATTCTCTTTGTTCTCTGGAGGCAGAGAGGCCTCTGCCTAGTCCAAAACCAGTTCTGGTCAGTTCTGGAGCACTTTGTTTTTCTGCCTCCTTCTTTCCTTTCAGAATGTGGGGCAGAGTGCTCAGCCGCCCGGCAGGAGGTGGAGCCAGCATTGTGGAAGGCAGGCACAGCCCTATTCAGACCCAGGTGCAGCTCCTCCCTCCACTCTGGATGCAGATCTTTCTATTCAGCCCTGCGCTGACTCACCCTGTCTCCTGTAGCCACCCCCAGCCCCTGTCACTCAATCTCCAGACAAGGAATACACAACCTAGCAGAGGCAGGCTTGGATAGTTAGGCAAGAAAATACCCACTTTCTAAAAGTGGTATTTTCGAACACAGAATGTTAAAACCAACTTCACTAAAAGATGTATTTTATCATCCTGAGTTCAGGCATACTAAATTCGTTTTTCTACCATGTTCCCTGGGTCAGTTCTGACTATAAGGTGTAATAGTCAGTCTGCCCATTCTGGCCTATGGGGAGCAGGTAGCCTTGCAATAGTGAAGAACGAAAATGGCTGTAATTCACTATTAGGACATGCCACACACACCAGGGCATGTCCTACCTTATACTTACAATGCACCCTGCCCTAGGGCCTACTTTAGGGGTGACCAACATGCAGTAAAGGGAAGGTTTAGGGACTGGTAAGTGGGTGTACTCACCAAGTCGACATGGCAGCCCGAGGCTGCACACAGGCTCTGCGATGGCAGGCCTGAGACACATTTTACAAGCCGCTTCTGTGGGTGGCACAACCAGTGCTGCAAGCCCACCAGCGGCATTGGATTTACAAGCCCTGGGCACACTGAGTGCGCTGTACTAGGGACTGACAAGTAAACCAATCATCCAATCATGGAGTCACTAATACATGTATCAATTAACGATAGGGAGCACTTGCACTTTGGCACTGATTAGCAGCGGCAAAGTGCCCATGAGCATCTAGTCCAGCAAAAACATATCGGCAACCGTGGAGGCATTACGAAAAAATAGAAGGGAGACCCACGCCAAGGATGCCAGGTCTAACAGAGACCAAAACCAAATATATGATTTTTTAAAAAGGAGCGGCCAACCCCACCAAAAGATCGGCGTCAACTGGAAATAGCAAGCTGGAGCGAGTTGATGCCTTTGATTATCTCGGTATCCGTCTGACACCAACAATTAACTGAGCTGCACATATTGAGAAAGTCAAAATGCAATTAATACACCAAACTGCTCACATCTCCAAAATACACAGGAAATCACTGACTAGACAGCTCGCGCCAGCCCTGGGAATTTACAACACTAAGGTATTAGGAGGGGTACTTTATGGAGCTGAGCTGAGGGGCACTGCACTACCAACTGCTTGTCTGCAATTGAGAATCGTTTCCTTAGATCTTTGGTGGACCTACCTTCCAGCACCCCGATGGTGCCCCTATATCTGGACCTTGCACACAGACAGATAGCACATAAATTAAACTATAAACTTCTAATGTTCTGGCACAGGTTATGGTCTGTGGATGAGCTTGTCTCTTACCGGGAGCCTTTAATTGAGCTCCTGAGGTTACCATCGATATCCTCGATCGCCTGGATTAGATCATTGAGAGAGTTACTGGGGAGGCTAGGGAGGGAGAGGTTTTGGTCTAACCCGGAAAGTCTAGCCACCATACCAAAAGCGAGGCTGAAAGAAAGGTTTTGGGAAGCTACATCAAGAAAAGCACTGGTAAAAACCGAGGGTCGTCTGACTTCGGAATTTCTAAACTTTAAATCTGTTTACTGCTTTGAGGAAACAATAGATTAAATCGTCCCCCCACTGGCACGTAAATTATTTCTTCAGTTCGTTATAAGACCCTCCCCACAAAGCAGTTCTGTATAAAGTGGTGTAATGATGTTCTTAATGACGAACTTTGTCCCGCGTGTATTGCCAGTTCAGAAACTATCGAGGTGTTAAGAACCTTGATGACCGATACTCGCAGAGTAGTGGTCTTTGGCCTGTCTAGATACTGGCATGCACTTTGGATTAGGCGCACTAAATGCACTTTACAACGCACCAAATTTTTAGCCCTTGTGATCTTAAACATATTTTTATGGTATTAATGTTACTCAAGACTACTTTTTTTTATATATTGTATTTTATTAACAATGTGCTGTGTACTTTTATGATCTTCTATGGTCGAAATAAAGTTTAAAAAAAAAAAAGCAGATGAATCAGGCAAATAGATTTATTGCTGAGCCCAAAGTGATCTAGTATGTGAAAAAGATAGGGTCATTAAAATGAATCAAATGCCTTGGTCGCGTCCAGAAATGCAGTGGGGCACTTAAATTTGGGTCTGTCATGTGCAAGGGATGTTGGCCTGCAAGGCATGAGGCCTGATTGGTCTGGATGGACCACGTGCGGAAAGAGGGGAAGAATCTGTGAGGCGATCAACTTAGGCAGGATTTTATTATTAATATTAATCAAGGAAATGGGCCTTAAAGGTTTCGTAGTGCCTAGGATCCTTATATGGTTTCAAAATGGTTACTAAAAGAGCCTCGCTCTGGGAGTGTGGAAGCACGTCGGACTGCACAGACTCCCCATACATGTCAAGAAGATGTGGAGCAAGCATGGGTGCAACTTCTTTATAAAAGGAGGCAGAGAGGCCATCAACGCCAGGGGCTTTGTCACCCGGCAACCCCACAATTACCTGAACAATTTCATCTACTGTGAAGGGTTCATTGCGGAAGAGGCGATGCACCTTTTCCAGCCATTGGAGCTGTACAGAGTCCAAGTAGGGAGTCAAGTTTGGGGGGCTGTACAGAGTCCAAGTAGAGAGTCAAGTCTGGGGGTGTGGAGCAGTGGGTGGAGGAGTACACGTTATAAAATTTAACCATAGTGCACTGTACAGCATCGTGTCCAGCCTGTAAATATTTTGGTGGTCATCCAGCAGTTTGACCACATAGTTGCTTGCCCATGGTTTACGCAACAGCTCAGCCAGGATTTTACTGGCTCTATCACCCTCCCCGTATCTCTGGGCGCATGCCTCCCTCTCCAGAGAATGCATCTGGAGAAGCTGCGCCTCTTCATATTCCACGACCTTGCTACATATGGATGCAAGCCGGTCACCCTTGTCAATGTTAAAGTAATGGAGTTTTAAGGCACAAATTTCCACCTCTAGGTGGGAGAGGTCAATCCGAAGTGTCTTGAGCACCCCAGCCTGATTGGTGATACAGATGTCGTGGATGACCACCTTGAAAGCCTCCCACAGAGTAGACGGTGAGTCTACAGACGATGAGATGCACTTGAAATAGTCTATGATGGTCTCCTGAATTTTGCATCAGAATACCTGGTCGCACAGTGCGCTGCGGGGGAGCCTCCAAGGGAACAACCGTGAGGCAGTGTCAGGCAGGTGGAGTTCCAGAAGAACTGGAGCATGATTGGATAGCATTCATGGGAGATGTTGAACATTGGTGGTCCAGGAGACGACGTCTCTTGTGGCCTGCCAGAAGTCGATCCTGGACCATGAGCTGTGAGTGTATGTTACTCAGGCTCCCTTAGTGCTGTGTGAATAGTGGGCGTGCCAAAGGTCCATAAGGCTGTTGTCAGTGATAATGGTATGTACAGGTGGCATGTCTCACTAGATCTGTCGATGCAGTCTAGCACTACATTGAAATGACTTCCCCATAGAACCACCCATGGACCCATTGTCCCCACCAGTTCACCATTCCTCAGAGAAAAAGAGGGGATCATCTTTATTAGGGCCATACACGGATACCAGTATTATCCAGTATTACACCATGAGTCCCAGCAGAATACCTGCCAAGATGATGTATCGCCCCTGCTGGTCACATAGCATGGAGTGCGTGTACCAGTGCAGTCCTCCACGGAGCACCACGGTGACTTTCCACATATTGTTTGAGTAGGAGGCAATGTACCTCTCACCCACCCAGTGCGCCCTCAAGCGTGTCTGTATAGCGTTGGTCAGGTGCAATTCCTACAGAAAGCAGATGTCGATATTGTATTGCTGTAAATATGCAAATACCTATAGCACTTTACGTCTGTCATTCAGTCCATCGACTTTCCAGGTTAAGCATTTAACTGTCACCATAGATAGTCATCAGGGGCAGATGAGGTACCGATAGTCCCTCTGGTGTGTAGAGTGTAGATGTTAAGGACCGCAAGGCTGAGTGGCCAAACAGGGGACATAACAAGGAAAAAACATACAACATAAACGGTGCTGCAACAAATAACCCACCACCCACTGTTCCCCCGTAAACGGGCCAACCAGGACCATCCCTTCCCCCAAACAGGTCCCAAAGGGGAAGCAAGAAAAACATATGGGGGCTAATCCCTAGGGGGTACAAAGGTTTCCCAACACGCTCCCTGAATTAAAAGCGCTGGGTGGCCATATAGGAAGGGTTAGAAGGCCAGAGGCAAACTCGTCAGTCCCCCACACCATCTTACAATGGGCATGGGTGGCCCAGTTCTAGGGTCCCCTTCTGGTGATCTGGTGAGGTATATATAGCTAGGGGCCGTTGACGAGGCATTGCTGCCCAGGCCCTCATCCGTCAATCGTTTTCACTGATGTGGTCATTGCCCGATCTTGCTGGTGACAACGGCAGAGCTAGCTCTACAGCGGGGAGTCCTCTGGCAAATTTAACAGACACTTTTGGGTCAGTGAAAAAAAGAGCTTTCCCTCAGTATTGCATTGTGAGCTTGGCCATGCAGATCAGGGAGTACTTAGCATCCGTCTTCCTCAATGTCCACTTTACTGGAAGGAAATCTTGTCTGGCAGCCTGTACAGCCAGGGTGAAATCCAGGAAAAAAGAAACTTTGCTGCCTAGCTATTGGGGGGGAGGCTTGCACTCTCTAGCAAGGTTGAGTGCAGTGTCCCTGTCTCTATAGTTTAAAGCCTCGCTGTTGGGCTTGCTGACGAGTAACTCCGGCCTACGTGCACACTGAGGGCATGGCCGGGGTTTTTGTCAGAGATGAGGACGGTTCGCGCTGTCCATAAGACGTGTGGCATCCTCCAGGAAGTTGTTTACCATTCTAGTCTCTTCAACTACATCTTTCTGGCGTCGCGTCACTTTCTGTCTTCATCCGGGCACTCACCTCCTTCTGTTTTCGGTGTCCTGTCTTTGGCGTTCTGCCTCCTCGCTGTCGGGTTCGTTCAAGCTGGATACCTACCTCGATTGCTCTTGTCCCTACTTAAACAGCGAGTTCGATGTGTTCCCACGTTGTCCTTTGTACTCTTTTTTCCATGGATTCTGTAATCAAGAAAAGACAACAAGCTTCAAAGAGTCATCATATACTTGCCAGTAACACGCTTCATGCTATAGATATTAATTAAGACATTGTGATACTTATCTGACCTTAAGGAGACTTTGGGGACTTTCTACTTTATGTAGGCATTTGAAGGTCCAACAATATAGAGTGAACTGCAAAACAAGGAATAAAGCAATTGACCAAAGGATTGTTAAAATAGAAATGTGATACTTATTAATGTTATTGCGAAAGTAGGAGTCTTTAGAAAGAAGGGACTTTGTTTAATTATCACATGAATGATAATGTGTTGTTTTTAGTCAATTGTGGCGTGCTTTAGTTGTTTATATTACAGAGTGTTGCCATTGATACTAAGCGCAATAAGAACAGTTGTCAGACACCTAGGTATGTTTAAAATATAAAGTATGCATATATGTATATGATTGTGATGTAATGAAAAGAAGCACTGAATGATCCTATTCTAGTTATACTTGTATTTAATTTAGCTTTATCTGCAAAAACACAATTGGACAAATTGCTTTACATTCTGGAAAAGAGGGAATCCCCAGGTACTTATCACAATTATCTATGCACACTTTAGGGAATGAATTAATTTAGTCGACTACACTAATGATGTCATATTTTCACCATAGAGAAAACAGAAAGTAGCAGTATTTCAGATTGAAGTACAACGCACTCCTCATAAACACCTTTGTTTATTCTCTATCTCCCTTCCCCTTCCCCCCATTGGTCGAATCAAGGCTTTGACTCAGTTGGGCCCTTTCGGCCGATAGGGAGGTGGGGATATAGCTTTGTGACCCCTGTCTTTCCTCCTGCAGAAAAAAACAAGACGAGAACATGGCTTAAGGAGTTTTCTCCTGAGCGAAGATGGAGAAATGAGACATCACTTTAGCAGACCTGGCCCATAAGTTAGGCAACCTCCAGAAAGAAACACAGGCTTTGGTCCAAAGAGTAAATACCTTACAGAGTCTAGGGGCAGCAGGAGTTAGTGTTCCGTCCACAGAATCTAGAAATACAGGCACAGAAAGCACTATATTATCCACACCAGTTCCAGGAACCAGTCAGGGAACATAAGCCCCAGTTATTCAGGTTACCACCCCTTCAGTTCTTCCATTAGCTCCACCGGAGAGGTTTTATGGGGATCCCTTCAAGTTTGCAGCTTTTATGAATCAATGTCAATTACACTTTATGTGTCAAGTGGCCTGTTTTCTGAATGAGCAATCAAAAGAAGTAGCATCTGTGTTGTTCTTCCTGGGAGGAGCCGCAGCTTCCTGGTCCATACCATTAGTAGAAAGAAATTATCCCCTACTGTATAACTTTACTGCAATTAAGGTGGAAATGGAAAAATTATTTGTTGCCATTCTTTTATGCAATCAGTGGATCCGGAACTCTTGAACCTGCAACAGGGCAATAAAGACCTCATTACATACATCTTCACATTCAATCGATTAGTGGTTGAGTCGGGGTGGCCAGAAAGTAAGAGGATTTCTTTGGTATATCGGGGTTTAAGAGATGAGTTAAAAGACTTATTGGCACAAGTCATAGATCTTCCAGAAACGTGTAATGATCTGATCTATCTTGTAGTAAAGCATGATCATCGCCTCACTGAAAGGCACCGTGATGAAGGGCGTACAGAAACCAAGATAATAGTATACAAGAAAAAGAAATCAGATTTGGATAAAACATCCGAAGAACCCGAGCCTATGCAAATAGGAAGTGTAAAAGCACCTTTAAATGAAGTACGGCAAAGGCACAGAAATTTGAGGTTGTGTCTGTATGGCCGAACAGGACTGTATGGTAAAGCCTAGACGAAAAAGTGACTTGGGAGACTAAAAATCTTAAAACCTGTTGAGATGAGTGTTTCGGGTTAATCTAATCTTACAGTCTCAAAAGCTTCAGCACAAATTACTTCCATGCAGACGACCCAACATTTTTTTGTTACCACCCAAGTACAGTGTCAGGATAGAACAATACAATTACAAGTGTTACTTGAATCCGGGGCAACAGGAAACTTCATGGATAACACTATAACTGCCCAGTATGGTATCTCTACGCTGCCAGAAGAGATGGTGGATGAGGTCAAGACCACAGATTGTAGAGCAACAAAATCTGGGCCTATCACTCATTCCACAGGGCATTTAATCTTAACCATCCAACAAAGTCATAAACAGGTGGTGCATTTTGATCTAATCCAAGCCCCTCAGTTTCAGGTGATTCTAGCATGCCCTGGTTAGAAAAGCATAATCCCGATATTGGTTGGATTGCTCATACAGTAACCTTGAATTCTACATATTGTGCGGTGCACTATTTCCGATCGCTTTAGAAACCATTTCTCAGGCAAAGGTGGCAGCCTTATCGGGGGGCATTTTACCTGATCTACCCTCTTATTTTCTGGACTATGTGGATGTCTTTGACAAAAAATGGGCCTCTGTCCTGCCCCCACATCAGCAGTATTATTATTTAATTCTTGTGCAGTGCGTGGCTACCAAGAGGGATTCCCAGTGCTAAGTGGTGGATAGGACAGCTTGGGAAGAGGGAATTAGCATGGATCCACAGAAAGTATCTGCCATTACACAATGGAAATCACCCCAGACTGTCAGGGAAATACAACATTTTCTGGAATTTGCTAACTTTTATTGTAGGTTTATTGATCATGTCTCTACTCTAGTCTCCCCACTAACCAGATTTTTACGTGAAGTTGTGAAATTCAGTTGGACAGACGAAACAGAAAAAGCCTTCCACTCACTAAAACATACTTTTATCCATGCCTCAATATTACAACATCCAGACCCACACTCAGCCATTCATTGTTAGGCACCTGCCTAACCTGGGTTCAGACCTGCAGTGTGTCTCTCTGACTCATCAAAGAGGATGGTGCCAATATCCCCGCAGGTCGCTCCGATGGCCTCAGCCCAGTGCTTCATGCTGCCCCCGAGAGGGCCATGAGGCAAAGTAAATTACATAAACTAAGGTAAATTACACAAAGTAAAGTAAATTCAGAGCCCTCGAGGGAAGAGAGCCCTGAAGAATTAATCCCAGTCATGGAGTCCGAAGCAGCTGCTCTGCACCGCCTCAATGCTTGGAAGAGTTTCTGCACCTAGCCCGGAGGGGGAAAGATCTATACTCCTGAGGCCTTTACACCCCTGCGTGCCACTTAGGTATCATGTGTCACGTGGGCCGCCGCCCCCAGGCTCGGCGCCTGTGGCGCAGGTGGTTTAATGAGCCATCCCCAGGAGGGTCACCATCAAGGCAAGACCCTCGGCCCTAACTCATGGAGGGGAGCTTTGACAGGGATGTCCTGGCAATAGAGGCTCCGGTGCAGCTGTTCCATGCGGCCCCACTCCCACCCATTGTTGCCGCTCTCGGGTCGAGGAGGGAGGGTCCTGCTACTCCCTGGCACCCCCTAGGCTGTAAGGGCAGTGTATGCTCAGGTCCGATGTTGTAAGCGTTGTCTCTGCATCCACTGGGAAGCGCCTACCACCATCTCGACTCTGGCTCCACCTCTCAGAAGGGAGGCAGGAGGAAGTTTACTGGCAGTCCAATTGGGTCTCCGATGAGGCAGGATGCTGTTGAGGGGGGCAAGGCATGTGGAAATCTTTCACCGCGCAATGTCCCGACTGCCATCTTGGCCACGCCCATCCTAAGGTCTGATTTAATGTAGACTTCTGGGGAAAATGCAACTCTAAGAAAAGTACCTTGATGTAGATCTCAGATGCTTATGTTGGATATTTGGCTAACAGGCATACCTTTAACCTCTGTTTAAATTAATCACACAGCACGCTCCTGAACTTACGTTGGTTTTGTTTAGTATCTCTCATATGCCTTTCTATTGTGTTTGATGGTTCAGAGATAGCCAGAGCTGTATCTGTTTGTTTGGAAAGTGTGCCTAGAATGATAAATGGCAGTCTTAGGCACCTATTCACAAACTGCACTTTGTAGTATGTCTAGTAGAACTGCAATAGCATTACTCCTGTGTTACAAATTGCTATTCACAAAGCTACAGATGGAGACCACTGTCTCCTATCTTTTCTATGCACTTTAGTGGTAAATGTAGGAGCAACCTGGGGGTGTGGTTGGAAAATGGGGAATACTAACTACTAAATTTGTGTGGGAAAAGGGAGAGGTAAGGAGAGGTTTGGGGGGGGGTTAAGGAAGGCTTTAGTGAGGGACATACAAATACAAACACCCACTCACAAAAGAGTAAGCCCATTGCTACTCATAAAATGCACTTCTAAAGTTACTATTGCCAAATGACGCAAAACAATAGCAAATGTACTCCAGCCTAGCCTTAGAGTGTGCCCATGTAAGAAATTGGGTAACTGATTGACTGGGGTGTAAGCCCTGATCAAGCAGCAACCACAATCCTTGTCAGAGAAAGGCATAAGCAAACCTCAACCTGTGCTCACACCCTGGTAGCTTGGGACAAAGCAGTTAGGCTTAACTCACAGGCAAGGTGTAAAGTATTTGTGCAACACTTCAAGCAGTAAAACAGTGAAAACCAAAGAAGGAGCCCACAAGAGTTTTAGAAAAATAGAGTAATTTTTAATAAATAAACCATGACCAAAATGAATGACAAACCTGCAATTAGTAGAACCGGAGTTATGAATTTTTTAAGATTTTATGGAAAATAGCCCCAAAAAGCGCAAAACATCACTGCGGATATCTGGTCGTGCCAGACTGGGACAAAGTCACAAGTTCAGGCCAACTGCGATGGAGTGTGATCCGGCTACAGGGACCCAATTTGGCCCACTGATCAAAGTACCTTAAAATATGGGTTGCGGAGCGTGGTGAGGATTCGCATCAAAGATCCGTTGCACAGCCAAAGTGATGCATCAGTTTCGAGATGTGTAGGGGCTGTAGTTCAAAGTCCTGCACTGTCATTGAAGATCCCGTTGGCAAGGGCTTGCGATGTGAAGACCGGCGTCAAGGATGCAGGACAAGGTTGGTGCAGTGCATAGGTTCAGAATAGCTGTGAGACTGCGATGCGGAGACCAGCGTAGTCAAAGAGGCTCCCATAGACAGGAGATGCGAAGGCCATGCCGAAGTTGCAATGCACAGTCGGGGTGATGCATCAATTCCGAGAACTGGGAGATGGGTCTTTGCGAAAGGTCAATACCATGCAGCATCAGCGATGTGTCAGTTCTGCTCGGGGATGGGCTGAACAACAGAGGAGATAAGTTGGTTCTACTGGATCCACAGAGGCAGGCAAGCACCTCAGGTCCACTTCCAAGGGTCCAGGACTGGGGTGGCACCACTGGGAGATAAGACACACAGATGGTAGAGTCCAGGTGCAAGGTTGTTGGAAGCTTGTTATTTCCCTGAGGCTTCAGATCAGTAGGCCAGCCAACTAGCCCTTGGATTCATTCTAGGTTCTGGGTTCAAGAGATGCAGGTCCAGCCCTTCTTACTCAGGCAAGAGGGCAGCAGGGCAGCATTTGCTTCAGAGCAGGAGTCCAGAAGGGTGGCAGTCCTTTCAGCAGCACAGCAGTCCTTCTTCCTGGCAGAGTATCCACAGTTCTAGAAGTGTACTGAAGAATTGGTGTCTGAAGTCCTTCTTTTATACCCAGGTGCCCTGATTCTGGAGGGTAGGAGAAGCTTCTAGACAATGTTTTTGAAGTGCATGGATTTCTCTACCTACCCTGTCCTAACTCCAAGCTGGCTGAAATGACAATGCAGGTCGTTGGGCCCTTTGTGTGAAGGCAGGACACAGCCTATTCAAGTGTAAGTGGGGCTGTGCCCAACTGTCAGCTGCACCCAGTCATGTGACACAGGCAGGCTGCAAGCACCAAATGTATAAGGCAGGAAAATGCCAGTTTTCCAAACATGGCATTTTCAGCACTGTAATTTCAAATTCAACTTCACCATAAATTAGGATTTTAAATTAGAATTCCAGAGACACCAGACATGAGCTAGTTATCTCTTTCCAGTTGACAATTACACATATAAAATATAATAAGTCAACTTCAATGCTATCCTATGAGAGAGATAGGCCTTGCAGTAGTAAAAAAATTATTTGAGAGTTTTCTCTACCAGGACATGAAAAACATAAAAAGTGCATGTTCTCCTTTTTAAATACATTGCATTCAGATCTCTGGGCTGTCCAGGGCGTGACTTATATGTATTAATAAGAGAGGTTTGGGCCTAGGCAAAAATTATATTTTGCCAAGTTGAAATGGCAATTTAAGCTGCACACAGGCTCTGAAATGGCAGGCCTGAGACATGTTTAAAGGGTACTTAAGTGGGTCGTACCATCAGTACTGCAGGCCCCCTACTAGCATTTATATTATAGGTCCTGGGTAATGTATTACTACTTTACTAGGGACTTATAAGTAAGTTAAATATGCCAATTGGGGATAAGTCTATATTACCATGGTTTAAGTGAGCACAAGCACTTTATCAGTGGTTAGCAGTGGTACAGTGGGCAGAGCCCTAATTCCAGCAAAAACACGATCGGAAAAAGTGGAGGAGGAAGGCAAAATGTTGGGGGGAAGACCACCATAAGGCTGACAGGCCTACCAGCTCAGCACCACAAATGGCCAGGTTCTGTAATACACTCCCATAGAAAACAATAGAGGAAGGGACTGCCTGCCATGCACTCACCTCTTCCCAGCCACGGAGACGATACTGGAGCTGATGCTGGATGTTCTATCCTTTTCAGGGCGGAGCCCGTTCAAGAAACACAAACTCCTTAAACCAAGTGCTGCCCCTGGGGGAAGAGAATGAGTGGAATAAACTAAGAAAGAAAGACTTGGAGTACTGGATCTGCTCAGTGGCTGTGCGACACTGCATAACAGGATTTGTCGCTCCTGAGACCTTCTGTGTCTGCGAGGTAGATATGCACCTCTGGTTTTGCGATGATGCAATAGACTGGAAATAACAAGAGGATGCAGTTACCATCAGCACACTAACAAGCCTCTATATACAATGACCATGCCTTCATTCAGTGACATACACTTACAGGTTTCATCAGCAGCACGGCATGTCAGCAGAATAACCAAAATCACAGATTGTAGTGTGGGACACTCCCAAGAATTAAATTCAGAATACAACTCTCAGTACAAGGTTCATACATATATCAAACGCTCTGAAGTGTTTTCTCTTGGAATTACTGTTCATCACAGAAACACGTAGCTAAAGTCTTTAGTTCTTGTGCAATCAGAGTTCAAGCACCAAAGTTGCAAGAAGTGTCTGGAGCATGAACACACAAGAAGTGCTGGAGGAAATCATGGGGAAGGCATGGAGGAAAAGATGCTCATACTCAGTTCTGCTTACTACTATAGGATGAATCGTGCGCACTAACCTGATATCAAGAACTTAGTCTTGTTCTTCCACTTGTCTGAAGTTCAAAGAAGATCTCAAGGCTTTGACTCAGGGAGTCCACAGGGGAACAGGAGAAGCTGTGCAGGAGGAAGAGATGAAGGAGGTGTCAAGGGAGCTGGAGCCGTGGGAACCACCGGTTTAACTTGGACTTGAAAGAGACTAGTGTGCTTCTCAATTCTCAATTGAGTGGGAAGGGTGAAGCTTGTTCCGCAGGGAGTGAGGCCAAGCCATGACTCAGGATTGGGCGTGGCTTATATACCCTCTTGAAGGCTAAACAGCTGTAGCTAGGTCACATGTGGCTCATGGACCACATGCCAGTCTGGAAGGTTCTCAACAACTCTTAAAGGAAACATGTGTTAGTACACTCGCTTTGATCTTACAGAATGGGAAGGTGCTACTTGATGCTTGGACCCACTTAACCAGGAAACTAATGTATGTTTTTTGCTCGAACGTGCATAATGGAAAACAACACCAAGGCCATAGTAACAGCGGGTGCAAGGCACTCTATTGGTTCATCGGTTCGCATAGGAATCACAGGCTTTGGGGAACATCTGTCATGGTATAATAGCATGCCATTAAACATCACAGGGGTAATACAATGGGCATGATTACGATGCCCAGGTTCCCGGCACCGCAATTACAATGCGACTGCACATGGTGGGGTTGCATACTCCCATTTCTCTATGGGAGCTTGTGCTGAGGCCGTAAACCGTCCGTAGCACAAGCTTCCATAGAGAAATGGGAGCCTGTGTGAGGGTCCCATTTACATTGTACAGGGGAGCACCATAGGTGCCTCCAAGCCCCCAACCAGAGGGCCAGGGAGGAAGGGGGCCCTGCTAGGGTCCCACAAAGGCACTTTGCGACAGCAAATCCATGTCGGAAAGGCCATGGATTTGCTCTCGGAAAGTGCCGTCATAATCCTGAAGGCGGAAATGCCTTCCTCACGGGATTATGTAGCCCTTCTGACCGCCCGACGGGCTCCTCGAGCTGGTCGGAAGTCAGCCGGATTGACTGGCCGGGTTGACTTCTGACCACCATTATTGTAATACGGCAGTCGGAAATCAAACCAGGGATGTCTGTCGGAATGCCTCCGACCAGCGGTCGGAGGCTTTCCGACTGACATCCTAATTAGCCCCAATATAAGACCTTTGCGTTATGCCCAATACACAAAGGTCGTGCAAGGTCCTAATGCAAGGAATGACCTACAGGGAGTGGTTTGTCTGGGTGACGGGCATGTAAGGAATGAACGAGACGAGGGGCATGAACATTGCTAGTTGGTTCCCAAGATTGCTCTTCCGGACCATACCCTTTCCAAGCAAATAAGTAAAACAAGCCCCCATTCTCACGCTTAGAATCAAGGATTCTCTGTACCTTGGATTCCAAATGACCATCCGGTGTTATAGGTGTGGGAGGGGGAGCAGGACGGTTCTGGGCACAATAGGGCTTCAATAGGGACACATGAAACATTGGATAAATGGGCAAATCTTCTGGCAACTGCAATTTCACAGCTACTGGGTTAATGATTTATTCAATTGAAAAGGGACCCACATATCTGGGTTGTAGCTTATGTGGCCCCTGTAATCACAGATGTTTAGTGGACAGTCAAACTTAATCTCCAACCTTGTAGTCTGATTGTTGTTGTCGATGTCTGTTAGCATGTTCTTCCATACTCAACTTAGCCTGATGCATGTGTGACAACACCTGCTGTTGTGAATCAGCCTGATGTTTTACAAAGTCTTGTATCGCAGGTAAATTTTCAGAGTGCATTACAACATTTTCCTGTAACATACGTGGATGCGTACCAGTAAAACAATACAAGGGGTAAACCCCAGTGGCTGAATGCTTTGTGTCATTGTAGAAAAATTCCCCAAAAGGTAACAAGGATTCCCAATCCTTAGGAGGAGAGGTCAAAAGACATTGCAATGTCAGTTCAAAAACCTGATTTACCTGCTTTGTCTGCCTATCAGTTTGTGGGTGACAGGCAGATGAGAGTCAAGCATCAATGTCCAATGATGTGCAAAGACTGCACCAAAATTGGGAAGTTAATTACGGGCCTTAATTACGGGCCCCCGTATTAAATGATGACCAAAAGTAGTCCGTGAAATAGCATGATTTGTTGAATAAACAGCATGCGGGCAATTAGGGCAATAAAATGCTCCATCTTAGAAAAAAGATCTACTACCATCCAAATGTTTGCATAGCCATTGGAGTTGGGAAAGTTTGTAATAAAGTCCATGCTAATCGTATGCCAAGGATGTGGGGGCACGGGCAAGGTTCGTAAATAGCCTGATGGGACGGAATGGAATGCCTTGTTTTGAGAACATAATGGGCAGGTCTGAATGTAGTCATGCAAATCCTTGGACAATGTGTGCAACCAAAACCAATTCTGACAGTTGTCTAAGTTCTTTTGCATTCCTGGATAACCTGCTAATCGAGTGACATGCCACCAGGCTAGGACCTCCTGCCGTAATTCTTTCATGGGAACATGGTACCACAGTAAGGAAGCTCATTGTGTGCATGATTATCTTTTTCAGTCATACAAGAGTTTATTTCTCCTTGACTCATACTCCGCCTGACTTTCTTCAAGAAAGATTCCTGATCACAGAGTCCTACGTTTGTTCTGAGTCTACAATGTTCTGTGGTGTCTGTCTCTGAGCATTCTGATTGTGTTACCCCATCTATGTTATGTTAATTAGCTTTATAGACCGCTCGAATACCCAGGGGTATCTTAGTGCTAAACTTTAGTGTCAGTACAGAGGAACATGGAGGAAAAAGGCTACATGGTATTAAACAACCAGGTTTTTAGAGCTTTTCTGAATGCTAACAGATTGGGTGACTCTTTGATGTGCAAAGGCAGGGCATTCCAGAGAAGCTTTCTTTAAAAGAGGAAGCACTGAGGCTTTCTTCCAAATTGGAGGGAATGAGCCAGACGTAAGCATTACATGAAAAATGGTTGTTAGCTTGAAGGCAATAGTTTCTGCCGCTAACTTGGTGATTCTAGGGGAGCAGGGATTCTGTGGGGAACCGAATGTCATGCATCTATGTAGTCTCATAACTTCCTCTAAAGAGGGCAGTGTGAACTGGCTAAGAGTTGTAAGCTCATCTAAGGAGGCGGAGTAGGACCTATCACTAACTGTTGGAGAGGTCGTAGATGAGAAACTACTATACACTACATCAACTTTTTGCAAGAAAACGTTAGACACACTATTGCAAAAGGATTGACTAGTGTCTTTAAGATTTTTAATGGTGTCCGTTGTCAGCTTAATGACCATTAGGAACAATTCATTCGTAGAATTCTTTGCTTCTTCTATCTTTTTGGTGAAGTAGGAAGCTTTTGCTTTTATAATCATGGCTTTGTAAATTGCCAAACAGTTCTTGTATTTGGCTTTCTCCTCCTTGTTTTAGTCTTTTCTCCAACTTTTCTCCTGCCTTCTGCAACTTTGTTTGTGAGCCCTAAGCTCTTCTGAAAACCAGGGGGCCGATTTATTGAGTTGCTGAAACATGACCATTTTAACCGGTGCAAGTGAGCTAGCAACAATGTCTAGCCAATGAGTATATTCGGAGACCACAGTGTCTAGATCCACAGTGAATATGGGTGACGAGCCATCTAGCATTTTGGCAAAGAGGTCTGGTTGGATTTTGTGCCAGGCCCGGGAGGCTTATCTGGTCGGCCTGGCTTTAGTGCTAAAACTGGCCAAACTGTGATGGTTGTCAAATAAGACTGCACTTTGATCTGTCCAACCTAATGGAAGAATTCTTATGTTACCTAGAGAGGTATTATTAGTAAAGATACCTATTAGGGTATGCCCTGCCTGATGTGTGGTGTTGACTGCCATCTGAGAAAGGCCAAGACCAGACAGAGTCTGAAGAAGTCCTGCACTGTCCTTGTCTTTGTGTGCTTCTAAGTAAAAATAGAAGCTGCCTAAGACCGTGTAGTCAGCAGATATAATGTTAGTCTCAAGAAAGCTGCCAATATTCTGAGAAAACACTGGTCTGGGACCAGGTGGGCAGTATGTGACCATCCCTTTAATTGTTAGGGTTTTTGTTACTTCGATGCTGAAAGAAACTGCTTCGCAGTGAAGGGAGGCGGCAGATTTGCAACTGATCCCTGGGTCCGTTCTATATACAATGGCTATATCACCCCCACGCTTGGACAGTCTGTGCTGTCTGTAGATGGCAAATCCATATGCACAGTAGATCGGCCTTAATCTGTTTTGTGCCTGGCCGATAAGTAATAACTAAATGAAATTCACTGAAAAATAATAACCACCTCACTTGTCTAGGGATCAAGCCTTTAAAAGACCTGAGGAACTGGCGATTCTTTGGCAGTGTATATATAGTGACAATATGATGGGGCCCTAATAGGTAGTGTTGAAATTCTTGAATGCATAGTTTAATTGCCAATAACTCTTGTTCGGCAATTGTGTAATTCTGCTCTGCCTGCAACACTTTTGAGAAAAAAGGCAACTGGGTGCATGTGTCCTGTGATACTGTCGCATTGTGATAAAATATCTCCCACAGCCACCTGGGAGGCATCTGCCTCCACAAAGTAAGGGTGCGTGAGGTCTGGATGTCTGAGTACTGGGGCCGTTGTGAAGTTCTCCTTAAGTAAGTTAAAGGCATCATTGGCCTTCTGGGACCACTCAAAAGATCCCTTGTTTTGTAAGATTCTAGTGATGGGGTTTACAATGTCAGAAAAATTGGTGATAAATCGTCGGTAAAAGTTTGAGAAACCCAGAAAATTCTGTACCTCTTTTACCATGGTTGATACTGGCCAATCTAAGATCGCTTGGACCTTCTTTCTGTCCATGCTCACACCCTCTGGGGATAAGATATATCCCAGGAACTCAACAGCCTGGGTATGGAAGATGCATATTTCCTACTTGGAAAAAAGGACATGTTCTCAGAGTTGTTGCAAGACTGTCCTGACATGGTATCTATGTTCAGTCATGTTTCCTAAATAGATCAGGATGTCGTCAATGCATACGACAGCGCAAATGACCAGCAAATCTAACAGAACCTCATTGATGAAGTACTGGAAGGCCACTGGGGCATTACACAACCAAAATGGCATAACTGTGTATTCAAAAAAGCCTTAGTTCAAAAGGCTTTCTTCTATTCGTCACCCTCTTTCACATGGATGAGAAGGTATGCACCACGCAAGTCCAGTTTCAATCAATCAATCAATCATGTCACTTATAAAGCGCACTACATACCCGCGAGGGTCTCAAGGCGCTGGGGGTAGAGGGGGGTGGTGCTGCTACTGATCGAAGAGCCAGGTCTTGAGGAGTCTTCTGAAGGCCAGTAGGTCTTGGGTCTGTCGGAGGTTGGTGGGGAGGGTGTTCCAGGTCTTGGCGGCGAGGTGGGAGAAGGATCTGCTGCCGGCGGTCGTTTTCCGGATGCGGGGGACTGTGGCGAGGGCGAGGCTGGTCGAGCGGAGCTGGCGGGTGGGGGTGTAGAAGCTGAGTCGTCTGTTGAGGTAGTTTGGTGTACACAGTGGATTTCCGAACCTGATCGACAAGTCTGGGATTAATGGCAATGGATATCTGTTCTTTACGGTCACTTTGTTTAACGCTCTGTAGTCTATGCATGACTGCAAATCACCGTCCCTCTTTGAAATGAAGAAGAGTGTCTATGTCGCAGGAGAGGTGGAATGTCGTATAAACCCTAAGGCTAGCATGCCATATAGGTATCTTTTTAAATGTTCCATCTCTGACTTCGAGAGCTCATAAGCGTGACTGCACTGTAGTGCAGCACCCAGAATTAAGTCTATGCAACAATGAAATTCCCTATTTGGAGGTAGTTGCGTAGCCCTCTGTTCGTCAAAGATGTCTTGACAGTTCTGGTATTCTTCTGGATTCTGGTTCAAAGGGCCTGGTTTTAATGCTGCACAAGTCAAGGGAGACAGATCGCCCTATGTTATTATAGCAATGAGTTTGACAGTAATAGGATCCCAAGGTGACAAGTTGGAGGGATCAGTCAATGACAGGATTGTGCTGTTGAAGTTAAGGGATCCCTAAAATAGCATCAAAGGTAGGGTTGTCTATTAGATCAAAGGTCAAAGTCTCAGTATGCCCATTCTCACACACTAAAGATAATGGAATTGTTTGGTATACAATCATCCCAGAAGGGTGCCTCGGAGCCATCCACTACTGTAACATGCTCTAACTCATCTTCCCAACCCATGGGATATGTAACAACTCACCAAGGCTAGATCTAAGAAGCTTCCTGTAGCTCCACAATATACGAGCATTGGTAGAACCTGCCTCTGTTGGGGTGAAGTGATAAGGGTGACTGGTATCGTTAAATGTTGTGGAACCTTATGTAAAGTATTAGCCAGGTAATGGGGGGTCAGTTCAAGAACCACACCTGACTGATTGACCCCTATGCCTGCTGGGCTCTTTAGTTTTTCCTGCACCGGGTCAGATGTCAAGGCGCTAGCCTTCTGAATCCTCTTCGATTTGGCAGATCTTTCCCGTGCGAAATGCCAAGCTTTACTCCACTACAAACACAGGTGTAATTTCTTTCTTTGTTCCTTTTCCTCTGCAGTCAGAGGACCGTGCATGACCCCAATCTGCATGGATTCTATATTGTCCTGATTCTTAGACACAGTCTCTTTCCACTCATACCGCACAACTAGCAGTCAGGATTCCCCTCAAGGGTGTTCCCCCTTTCGTTCATTTAACCTACGGTCAAGTCTGACAGCCAAGTCAATGAACTCAGAACAATCTGATGGCAAATCTACAAGGTACGCCAGGGAATCCTTTAAGTCATCCCTTAACCCTCTATAAAAGAGGGAGGTTCATTTTTCCTCTGGCCACTGGGTTTCTGTAACTAGTTTACTGAAGTGACTAATGTAGGTAAGGAGATCCTTATTGCCCTAATGTAGGTTTAACAACTCATTATCACTGGCCTGGACAAAAGTGTCTTCTCTTTAAACCTTCCAGAATCATGTAAAATTGGGTCATTATTTTCAATGAGTGGAATGGCCCAAAAAGAAGCTTTCCCCCCGAGATAGGATATGATTAAGGCAATCCTAGTTGCATCAGAGGGAAAGGCTCTGGTTTTACAAAGAAACAGCAACTGGCACTGACTCCAGAATGCATCAAATTTCTGACTATCCCCAAAAAACTGTTGAGCTGGGGCCAAAGGCACTGGGGCTGGAAGGGTAACTGCAACATGAACAGGATTCACGTTTCTGGTAGTGGAAGTGCTTGTTTGATTACCCAAATCTCAAAAGTGTGAAGGTTGCAGAATGGGACGTGTTCCCTTGAGAACCACCCCAGCCCCCCTCAGATAACCATGGGGAGTGGTGAGGGTGACATTGGGACAGTTTGTCCTTAAGTGACTGATTTTCCAGGCACAAGGACTGAACTTCATGCTGTACATCCCCTAAAGCCCTTGCTAGATTTAAAACACTCTGGGTGTCTTCAGACGTGGCCTGGGCCAGGTCCTGTATATGTATCTGGTCATCCATATCATCCGAGCGGTGGAGGCATGCAAGGCATTGACTTCTGTCATGCACTCACCTGATCCCAACCACAGAGACGATACTGGAGCCGATGGTGGACCTTCTATCCCCCTCAGAACCAAGCCCGTTCAAGGAACAGAAACGCTTTAAACTCCTGGGGGGTTGGGATAAAATATGAAAAAAGAGACTTGCGGTACTGGATTTGCTCAGTGGTTGTGCGACACTGCGTAACAGGATTTGTTGCTCCTGAGACCTTCTGTGTCTGTGAGGTAGATATGCACTGGACCAGAGCCTCTGGTTTTGCGATGCCACAATACACTGGAAATAACAAGAGGAGGCAGATACTATCAGTACACTAACAGGCCTCTATATACAATGACAATGCATTGACTTCACTGACATACAATCACAGGTTACATAAGCAACACATCATGAGAGCAGATTAACCAAAATCACAATTGGAGTGCTGGACACTCCCAAGAATTAAACTCGGAATACAAATCTTGGTACAAGGTTCATACATATATCAAACGCTCTGAAGTGGTTTCTCTTGGCCCTACTGTTCATCAGAGAAACACAGAGCTATAGTCTTTAGTTCTTGCACAATCACAGTTCAAGTGCCAAGGTTGCAAGTAGGGTCCGGATAATGAACACACAAGAAACGCTGGAGGAAATTACATCTTAAGTCTTAAAAGTTATATTGAATTTGCCGAATTTGATGAGTAAATGTGCTGTACTGTTATTTTTTTTTTAGTTCTAGGTTAATGAGAACTATGTTAAGTTATTTTCCAATTTTCAATTTTATTTTACATTCAAATATTTTTTTAGTAAACATTAAACTTTATTATTTTTCCCTACCTAACCACAGGGAGATCTCTGCCTTGGTGGCTGAGACCTCCGCCTACATGTAAAGAGTTACAAGTAGTAACTTTACAGTGTTAATCCTGGTCTAGAAGATTCCATTAGAGAGGGAACACATGTAAGTCTGCACCTAGAAGCAACTTTACACTCAGAAATAGTGAATACCAAAAAGTAATAAAGTTACTCCTTGGAGTGGTAGTAAACTTACATGTGAATAGATCCACACATGTAAATGTACCATTGTGACTAGCCCCTACTATGTTAAAACTATTGGAAATAGGGTGTAGAGTCTGTATTATTTCACTTTCTGAACACTTAAAAACTGCAAATATTCTGTTGTTTCCACAAGATTAAATGCTGAATTGTCTACACACTAAGAATTAGGACTGGGCGGTGAACTCCACTAGGTTCTTGGAGTTTGCTGAGGTTTCCACACTTCGCGCTCTGCAGAGCACTCAGAGTTCTGAAAAACACCTCCCGACCAAATTTCTCAACACCAGCGGTCAGATTTCTCAACGCGGGAGGCTGCAAATGGTCGTGACCGCTCATGTTGAGAAACCTTCCGTTCGCATTGAGAAAGCTGCCGCTTGGGTACAAAATCTACTCAAGTGGCAAGGAAAGAAGCAGTGCCCTCTTGCGCTGCACATGTGTAGTTCGTGTTGATTTTACTCCGCGGGACAAACAAGCGGCGCTGAAAATCAATGCGAACGGTATGACCAAATGCACTCCGCCGCTTGGTGGAACACCGCAAACTCTGCTCAGGCCTACTAAGAATTGCCTTGAATCTGTCCAGATTTTACAATTGAAGAAGCTTAACAAAAGTACTATAACAATCTCACTAGTCTACATTTATTTGAGTGTAAATCCTGATAAATTCAGAAAAATACTTATCATCAAGTGATATAAAATGGATAAGATAAAAATTGACTGAAAAGTAAAATTAGACAAGAAAAAAATCACATGCGATCTCAAGTACTTGCTTCATTGAAAAAATAATGTGTAATCTAAACAAAATGGGAATTCAACATACATTATCTCAAGGTTATACTGGACTCCAACAACCAGATTGAAATTGTTTAGCAAAACTGAATGTTGGAGAAACAAAAGAATGGTACCCCATTGTTAGACTTGCCAGCAAATTACCTCCTATACAGAGAGCCTAAGGTTCCTGGACCTGTGGCAGCCCATGTGCTTGTGGTCCCCCAGTGTTACAGGGCCTCCCAACCTGGTTTGGCTCATGACACCCCCCTGGCAGGGCATCTGGGGCAAGACAACAAGACCTTCGCTAGGCTTGTTGCCCCAGATGAGGATGCCATCCAATGCATTTTGTAGGCCCTGCCCCAAATGCCAGGCCAATGGGAAGTCATGGAAAAAACTTAAGGCTCCCCTGACACCACTACCCATCGTTGGCACACCCTTTGAGAGTGTAGGCATTGACATTATTGCACCATTGGACCCCAAGGCAGCTTTAGGCAACCAGTTTATCCAGGTCTTGGTGGACTGCTCCAGTCACTACCCAGAAGCCAATCCCCTGTGGTTGGTGACTGCACCTATGGTGAATCAGACCCTGATGGGGATTTTTCCTCTATGGGGTTCCCCAAATACGTAGTTTCTGACAGAGACACTGACTTCATGTCAGTGTACATGAAGTTCATGTGGGATGTGTGTGGAGTTACAAGTTCTCCACACCCTATCATCCCCAAACAGACGGGCTTGTGGAGAGATTCATCAAGACCCTAAAAAGCATGATATGCTAATGTGCCTGCTGGAGCCCATGAGGTGCAAGTGGGATGTCCTCTTGCCATGCCTTCTGTTTGTCTACAGGGAGGTGCCACAGAAGGGGGTTGAAATTTTACCCCTTCGAACTCCTCTATGACCACACTATTAGAGAACTCTCAGCCTTGTCAGGGAATGGTCGGTGCAAGCTCCCAGGAAATCCCATCAGAACGTGGTGAGCTACATGCTGGCGCTCCAAAACCAGATGCACCGCTTCGGGAAAAAGGTAACAAGCATTCTTAATGCCAGTCAAGAAGTTATGAAACTGGCATGAGCAGAAGGCCACTTTGGTGGAATTTCAGCCTAGCCAGAAAATGTGGGTTATGGAGCCTATGGAGCCCAGAGCTCTCCAGGATCACTGGACAGGCCCATATGAGAGGAAGGAGCAGATAGGGGGGTCCACCTACCTGGTGAATCTCAAGACTCCTAGAAACCCCTTAAGGGGGCTCCACATAAACCACTTCATACCCCACTTTGAAAGGTCTGAAGTCAACATGTGCCTGGTGACAGATGATGGGATGGAGGAGGCTAGTGAACCTCTCCCTGACCTCCTGTCTGCTCAAGAGCACGATTGGTCAGTTAAGGGTGTCAATCTCTCCCCTTCTCTGCCCCAGAGCAGCAGAGTTGCAGTCGCCAGTTGCTGGGGCAGATTCATGAATACCCATGACATCAACACTGGAGACAGTGTGCCTTTCAAAACAAAAATTTAAAGGCTGTCAGATAAGGTGAGGGCCAGTACCAAGGAGGAGGTTTCCAAGATGCTGGATTTAGGGGTGATGGAGCCCCCCAGCAGTCCATGGTCTAGCCCTGTGGTGCTGATAAAGAAGACTGCCTCACCGGGCACTACTTCAGATGTTAGGTTCTGTATGAACTACAGGGGACTCAATTCCATCATGACCAACAGACGCCCCATCCTCTGAGCTGATAAGCTCATCGACAGGCTGGGCGCTGCCAAGTTCCTTTGTACCTTTGATCTAACATTGAGGTACTGGCAGATTGCTCTGACTGAGTGGGCAAAAGAGAGGTCTGCATTCTCGACTCCAGAAGGCCACTTCTAGTTTAGAGTGATGCCCTTTGGCTTGGAGAGTGCTCTTGCTACCTTTCAGAAGTTGGTCAACAGGGTCCTAGCTTGGAAGGAGGCATTCTGTGGCACCTATCTAGAGGGCATATCTGTCTGCAGTTCCAACTGGGAGGAACACCTGTACCACCTCCAGGAGGTGCTTCAGGCAGACCTGACTAGCAAGACCAGAAAGTACCATATAGGGTAGTGCTCCGTGGTGTATCTGGGCCACATGGTGGGAAGGGGCAAGGTGGGCCCCTCGAGGTCAAAATTTAGATTATCCTTGCCTGTCAACACCCTAAAACACAGACTGAGGTGAGGGCCTTCCTGGACCTCACTGGATACTATAGTAGGTTTGTTAAGGGATATGGCACCATTGTTGCCCCCTTAAGGGAGCTGACTTCTAAGAAGCAGCCCAAAAAGGTGATCTGAACAGAGGCCTGCCAGAAAGCCTTTGACACCCTCAAGGAGACCATGTGTACTACGGCACCTATACTTAAGACTCCTGACTTCTCCAATGAGTTTATTATGCAAACAGACACTTCAGAGCCTGGCATAGGACCTGTCATAGCGCAGTTAAATGAGGAGGGCCTAGATCAACCACTAGCCTTTATTAGCACATGGTCACTTCCTGGGGAACACAGGTGGGATGAAATTGAAAGGGAGGCCTTTGCTGCGACCAGGGCACTGGAGAAGCTGATACCATTCCTGTTTGGGACTCACGTCCAGGTTCAGACAGACCCCAGACCCCTTGGATGGCTCGTGCAAATGAGGAGTGAAAATCCCAAACTGTTGAGGTGGTCCATCAACCTACAAAGAATGGACTTTACTGTGCGCACCGTCCTGGGTCAGACCACGCCAATGCTGATGGTCTATCCTGGCTCTTCTGTCTTAATGATAAGAATTCCCAGATGGTTGGGTACTTCTCCCCACTATCAGTTGGTGGGGAGATCTTAGACCAGTCACCCATAGGGTGGTCTTACCCCAAACCTTTTGCCTTTCTCCTCCATTTTTGCTGATTTCGTTTTTGGAAGCCTTAGGACTCTGCACACATTACCGCTGCTATACCATGCTAAAGTGCATGTGCTCACTCAAAACATGGCAGCATTAGCTTGCACCCAATTCGCATATTTAATTTACTTATAAGTCCCTAGTAAAGTGGTACTACATGTACCCAGGTCCTGTAAATTAAATGCTACCAGTGGGCCTGCAGCACTGATTATGCTGCCCGCCAAGGTATTATTTTCAAATTTGTCTCAAGCCTGCTACTGCAGCCGCCTGTGTGTGCAGTTTTAAACTGTCATTTTGACCTGGTAAAATGAACCTTTTACATGCAAGTCATCCCTAGGGAAGGCTCTGGACATCCCAGAGGGCAGGGAGCAGTGTATTTAAAAAGTAGGACATATACTTTTCAGTTTTATATAACCTGGTAGTGAAAAACTCTTTAATTTGTTTTTCTCAACGGA
Organism: Calotriton arnoldi; assembly: GCA_963921515.1. Lineage (NCBI taxonomy): Eukaryota > Metazoa > Chordata > Amphibia > Caudata > Salamandridae > Calotriton > Calotriton arnoldi. Next base: position 2,152,772 of record CAWUFW010001874.1, on the reverse strand, counting down.
AAGGTCTAATTCTCCCATGGGATAACATTGGAGTTACCTTATTACATTTATTAAGCCGTAACATCCAAATGGGAACAGGTAAACCATGTTTGTTTTCTTTGGAACTGTAATGGAAAGTCCTCTCTTATGGTAAAGTCGATTTTTAATTAGAATTTTGAAAATACCACTTTTAGACAGTTGGAAAATTGGCAATTTCCTGCCTTAGCTAATTGGTGCCTGCAGCCTGTCTCTGGGTCACATGACTAGATGTAGGTGACAGTTGGGCTTTGTGTATTCCTTCTAGACAGCCACACACAATAGAGTGCGTAGGTGTGCTTGGATGGGCCATCACTGGCAGGATGGGAGGGAGGAGCTAGGCACAGCTCTACTTACACTTGAATAGGCTGTGCCCTGTCTCCACACAAAAGGCTGCATATCCCCTATAGTTAGTCTGGAACCAGGACCAGGAAGACAGGGCACCTGTGCGTTTCAAAGGTGAACCCCCAGAAGCTTCTCCCTCTTCAAATCCAGAACAGAGCATACATATTGGACCTCAGGCACCAACTCTTCAGTACACTTCTGGACCTGTGCATACTCTGCCAGGAAGGACTGCTGTGCTGCTGAAAGGACTGTCACTCTGATGGACTGCTTCTCTGAAGGACTCCTTCCTTGCTGTGCTGACTTGCTGCCTGCTGCCCTCTTGCCTGGGTGAGAAGAACTGGACCTGGATCTGTGGAACCCAGGACCCCAAAGTGATCCCAAGGGCTAATTGGCTGGCATCCTGACTAGAACCTCAGGGACAGAAGACTCCAACAACCTTGAATCCAGCTCCTGGACTCTGCCATCTGTGAGACCTAATCTGCCAAGTGGTGCCACCCCAGTCCTGGACCCTTGGAAGTGGGCCTAAAGGTGCTCTGTCAGCCCATCTGTGGACCCAGCAGAACTGACACATCTCCCCTGCTGAATGGTGCATTCCTAAATAGAACTGATGCATCACCTCTGCTGCGAGAGTTCTCCCAACACAAAGGACTCAGCATTGAGCCTGCCGCCTGTGCAAGGCTTTCCCGATGCAGGGTCTCGCTTTCAAACCTCTTGTCGACGGCAGCCTCAACAATGGCGCAGGTTCTCCCATTGCAGTCCCACAGCTCCTTGGACCCAAAGCATTGCCTTGCCTGCACGAAGGATCCTTGGTGCTGATCTAGCGCTAACAATAAAAATAATTCTCCTATTATGCTTTGGTCATCCAGGTGCAATTATTTCTCCAACACACACACTATATCCATATGACGGTGGGGCCCATAACACCGCATATACATTCACTTACTCATTTGTTCCCTGGATTTCCTCCGTCATGAACCTAGGAGAAAAACGATTCGCTGGAAGGAGACGGGATACCTCTTTTATAATGACATAATATTTCTCATTTGCTTTTAAGGTATTCCGCTCATTGGTCGATGGACCAACTAGTAGGAATCAGTTGATGGTGATTAAGACCAGCTCAATCACAATAAACTCTTTAACATTTCATTTTTAATCATTGAGCTAAAGAATCACTGAGTCATTTGTTTAAAGAATAATAACGTTTATATAAAGTTTTGAATGCAGGAAATGAGGTTAAGCTTATTATTCAGATCATTACATTTATCATCAATATAAGAATAGTTTGAAATTGCAAGGCATTTTTATTAGACGGAAAATGAGGTTATCATAATAAGAACTCTATAGATGAATCTATCTATCTATCTGGGAAAAGCCAAATAATTCTAATAAAATCTATTAAGTAAAAAGTTCTCCTAAAGCTAGCATCTTTATACTCAACTGGAAAAGGAAAATAACAGCAGCAGCATCAGCTCGTCAGCATCAGCAACCGCAACTTCTCCCATCTACAGCATCTAATTCACGCAGCATCTAACTTCTGCAGCATCTCCCGTAGCATTCAAACAGCATTCTAACCCCTCCCACCAAGAGTAGGTCTTCTTATACCCTAATTCTAGCTTATAGCATAAAATGTTTCTTCTTCATGGCGCGATTCTTTCTCATTGGTCAAAACTCCAGGCCCATATACATTTTAATCAAATTTCCTGGTCTTAACCAGTTCCGTGTGGAATGTCCATGCAAGCATCGTTTCCCACAGTTCATGCAATTGCTCATCCGTTTGGATCAGTCCAAATTGTATCTTTTTCTGTTACATTTTGTGTAATACAGTTCCGTCTATTGATTCAGTCGGGCTTCTCACGCTTCTTGCTGATCATCTTGGCACACAACAGCTCAGAAGGGTCACAACAGCCTTGACCATACTTTCATCTTAGCCTCTCAGCATCAGCGCGTGATCATCCCCTTTCCACAGCCTCTCGCCTCTATCACATTGTCTCCTGCTCATGCGTACTCTAGCAACTCGCGGCCATTTTATATTGCTGCTCGACAGGCCTAAGCACACTATTTTCAAAGATAAACAAAATATTGTTAAAACAAAGAAATATAAACCCTTTCGTTTCCCTCCCGTCTTTCTACGTACCCCAATTAGGTATTACCTAGCAAAAAGCAACATATAAAGCTGTCCCTTACTTACCATCGCTTTATTTTGCAACCACACGTTTTATTTAAAGCACAGATCATGCATTTATTATTGAATTAGTACGCAAATGTTATGTTATGTTAAACACGTAAACAATTATAAGTTGATTAATTTGCACATGGAATGGCGTGTTACCTTTAACCCTTAACATATAACATACATTGTTGGTTATTTACTTAAACGAACATGTTTATTAATTATTTTACGAAAACATTAGGAGGTTTAATTTTTTTCATTTACCCTGCTCCATCAACCTCCCCCCTTTGGTGATTTTTAATATCACCACAAAACCCAAGTTATACAATTTTCTCAGACAGCATATATCTTTTATCCATTTGCTTTTGTTAGTTTACACAACTGTATCCCTTTCAACTTGTTTCTTCGTTTTCTTGTACATGTTCTCTTTTATTTCTTCTAACTCTATTTCACCCATTTCTCTCTCTCTTTCCTTGTTTATCATGTTTTCTTTTTCTATCTTATTCTGCCTTCTTTTTCTCTTTATACATGTTATTGCAAGCTTCAGTACTAATATTATTATTATTATCACGGTTGCTATTATTATAACTTTTCCTATTATTAATCCACTCATTCTTGTTAACCAATTTATTACAGAAGAAAACCCTTTACCAAGTTTTCCCCAAGCACTTTCAACCTCCAGTGGAACAAGTTCTTTGTGCAAACTTGTAATATTTGTTATATACTTCTGTATATTTTCGCTCTTATCTGGAATGTAAGTGCAACAATGTTGGACTTTCAACATTCCACAGACTCCGCCCTCTTTTGCCAAAAGAATGTCAAGGGCAAGTCGATTTTGCATTACCATAGCTCTCATGGCAACCATCTCGGTATTTACCATCAAGAACCCTCCAGCAGTATCTGTAGATAAACAATCTACCACTGTGGATAATTTCCGAATTTTAAATGCATTCAAAGATATTCCCACTGCTGCTATCAATGCTCCAAAAATATCACCTACTATTTCTGAAAAACTTTCCCTTTTTCTACGTGTAAAGATATTTATCATTTTGTCTGTTCCTTTTTCTTTTCTATCCATATGAAAAATCTTTGGAAAGACCAGGCCTAAGTAACATGACCCATACCAATGGTCCGGCAACCTATAATAAGTCCTATTTCCGCAAACATAATAAATCCCTGGAAATATTGGATCTTTTCCCCCTTTGAATCCCCATCCACCTAAAATTTGGTAATTGTCATGGCAAATACTGGAACCCACAAAATAATTATCATATCTTGTCTTATTTCTTCTAATGCACAACCTTCCCTGTTGTGGCCAATCCAGAGTCATAGCTGCATTTGTCTTTTTCTTGTCATGATTGTCTTCCTCAAACGCCCAAAGAGGTGTTTTTGTCTCTTCTATCACTTTTCTTTGAAATTTCACTCTTCTCTCTTCAACCATCTCTAAAAATACTTTTTCTTCCTTCTTTAACTCACAGGTAAGGTTGTATCTAATTATATTATCTAATGTTAAAATCTTATCTTCTAAAAAATATTCACCAAACGTTTTTCCCTCTTTTATTTTGTTAAGCTCGGGAACTACAGAAACTTTTGCAAAAATCTTATTTATGTTAGTATAATAATATTCTAATCTACCTGTTTTATAAAATAAACTTGCTAAAACGCTACATGTTATTCCATACGTCAAAGGGAGGTGATGATAAGTCACACCCTCTGCTACAGATGCAGGCAACAGCATACAAACATAGCAATCTCTTACATCCATTGTTTCTACATACTCATATAATAATTTAGTAAAAACATTTTTTGAAAAATCTGTTATTGATTTATCCTTATGTAATTCTGCACTACTTTTTAGAATAACTGGCTCTTGAGTGTTAGCTCCTTTTTCTTTCTCAGTGTTATTAGACATTTCTACTACAGCTAAACTAATTGGAATAGTGATTGCTAAAACCACCCATACTGTCATTAATAGTCCTGTACAAAAACAGCACATCTTGCACCATCTACTTAAAAACTCACATTTACATTTTCTATCTCTAGTATTCTCCATTTTTTTTTATAACCTTATTTATTTGTTTCCAGAAAATTGTGTCACTACACCTCAGAAATGACCTGTTTTGCCACTCTGTACTCCAATGTTTTGTCTTTGCTTGGTACTTTCTTTTAATTCTTTCTCAGAATTCTTTCTTTGTCACATCCGGTAAAATCGTCAGATCCAGTGTTTTGTCAAATCCGGTAGAAACTATCTAAACTTCTTCAGGTTTGTTGCACTTCACTTTCTCCCATCAGGTTTCTTTGTTCTGGGTTTTCGTGAGTGTTCTTTTCTTCTTTGTTCTTTTCTTCTTTGTGACTAGTCAAAGCACGATACAACCATTCAGGCGATCTATACTTCTGATTTACCTTCTTTATTCTTTTCGTTTTCTGCAAATGTTTTCCACCTTGTTTTTCTTGCTCTCTTTGACTTGTTATTTCATTCACTTGTTCAGCACTTTTCCCATCCAACCTTATTATTCTGTATCTTAACTTTCTTACTTCGTTGGGCCAATTGTCTCCTTTTCTTGGCCTTTTTGCTTCACTCCCTTTTTCTTCTCTTTCTGTTTTCCAATTTCTTTTTCTTGTCTCTAGTTTTTGATTTCTTTCTTCTCCACTTTCTTCAGACTCTGTTTCAATTCTTTCGCTATTTCCTCTTATTTTGAAACTTATAATTTCATTTTCATCTACTTATGGTTCTTTTCTTATCTTCCTTCGTTCACCTATTTCTGTCCCTCCTCGAGGTTCTTCCGAATTTGTGTCAGTCTCTCTATCGGCTTCTAAATTTCCCTGTTCTTGTGTTTGACTATCTGTCCCTACTGCTCCTCGGTGTTTTTCCGATTTTTCTAGCTTTTTGTTTGAAACTCTCCCTTCTTCATCTATTAATATTATCTCCGAAGGATTTTTACCACAACTTGTACTTGGTTGCTCACTGTCACTATCTTCTGGCTCAGTTTCTTCTCTTATGCTCTCAATATTCCAATTTCTTTTTATAATTTCTTCACAATCCGAATGTTCTGTATCAGATTCTGAACTGGTGTCTGATATTTCCAGATGTCGACTTACAGGTCGATCTTCAGGTTCTGGAACTTCAGCTATTTCTTCTATTTCTTCTTCTTCTTCTGTCGTTGCACTTGTAGTTGGGTCTTCCAGATGTCGACTTACAGGTCGATCTTCAAGTTCTGGCACCCTGTTTGTTTCTTCTTCTCTTTCTGATGCTGAACTGTTATCCAATACTTCCAGATGTCGACTCACATGTCGATCTTTAGGTTCTGAAACTCTGATGGTGTGACTGGCATGTACCCAGTGTTTCACTCCTGCACATTTGACTGCAGTGGTCGTCACCAGGATCACTTGTCGTTGTTCGTCCCAGCGAGGAACCAAACAGTTTCTTCTCCGGTGGACTTTTATTCGAACCCAATCTCCTGGATTCAAGTCGTGAGCTTGTTTTCTTTCAAGAGTGGTCGCATCCGGTCCAACCTGATGAAACACAGAACGCACCACATCAGCCAACCCTTTGCAATAATCCAGCACTAGATCATCAGTTATAGTCAGTAGTTTGTTGACAGGTACTTGTGCTTGTCTCATTGCTCGTCCCATGATTATTTCATGGGGACTGAGTCCAGTTTTCCTTTCCGGAATACTTCTGATTGTCATCAGAACTAATGGCTAAGCATCTGGCCATTTGAGTCCTGTAGCTTGACACATTTTTCCTAACCTGTTCTTGATTGTTCCATTCACTTGCTCTACTATTCCAGAAGCCTCTGGTCTGTATGCACAATGCAGTTTCTGTTTAATACTAAGTGCTTCACAAATCAGTTTAACTAATTCATTTTGGAAATGTGTTCCTCTATCTGTTTCAATCGTGACTGGAAAACCATACCTCGGAATGAATTCTCGCAGCATAAGTTTTGCTACCATAATACTATCGTTCCTTCTTGTTGGGTATGCCTCCACCCAACGGGAAAACAAACAGACGACCACTAGGACATACCTTAGTCTGTTGCAAGGTGGCATTTCAATAAAATCCATTTGCATTCTAGTGAAAGGACCCCCTTCTCGTCCTATTGTTCCTAGACTCACTACTGTCTTCCTTCCTGGATTTAACTGTTGACAAATAAGACATCTCTGACAAAGACTCTCAGCTATGGCTCTGAATTTTGGATTGTACCATGTTTGTCTAAAAAGTCTGATCATTGAATCTCTCCCAATATGGGCTTGTCCATGGTACATCCGTGCCATGTCAGCAATCATGCTATCAGGCATAACTGGTCTTTCATCCCTGTAAACCCAAACATCAGTCTCTTCATGTTTTCTACATCCTGCTTTTATCCAGGTATCTTTTTCCTCATCCTCTGCAGCTTCTTGTAACTGTCTCACCTCATCCCATGTTTCAATAGAGTTAGTAAAAAGCAAAGGACAAGAAATATGCTCTCTTTCCCGACATTTATTCAAAGAAACCACATTCTTTGCACAATACTGTGCCATTTCGTCAGCATATTTATTACCAACAGTTATGTAGTCTTCCCCATTTTTATGTGCATTGCACTTCACTACAGCGATCTGTTTAGGCAGCTGTATCGCCTCAAGCAACTTTTTCACAAAATCTCCATTTCTGATGGGCGTTCCTGCAGACGTCAAGAAACCCCTTTGTGACCAAATCTGACCAAAATCATGCACAACTCCAAAGCCGTACTGGCTATCTGTCACAATCGTAACCCGTACATTTCTTCACAACTTACATGCTTGAATCAGAGCTACTAATTCTGCGACTTGGGCAGACCGTACACCTTTCAGACAAGATGCTTCAATTACAGTTGCTACTGTGCAAACTGCATATGCTGCACTTAGAACTCCATCACTCGTTCTTAAACATGAGCCATCCACAAACAGAATATAATCTGATTCTTTCAAAGGCTCATCTCGTATATCAGACCTTGGTTTTGTACAGTATTCGAGTACATTCAGACAATCGTGATCTACTTCATCCATTTCAATCACACTCTCTTTATCTGGCAATGATGTCGAAGGATTCACATTCATACATCTGTCAATGGTCACATTATCTGCACTCAAAATTACTTTTTCATACCTAGTCAGCCGACTATGTGTCATGTATTGAGTTTTTGTTCTTGTCAAGAGAATTTCCACAGAATGGGGAACATATACTCTCAGTGGATACCCCATCACTATGCCTTCACTCTGTTCCAGACTCACACAAGTAGCAGCAACTGCTTTCAAACATCCAGGCAATGCTTTCGCTACAGGGTCTAAAACAGCTGAAAAATATGCAATTGGTCTTTTCATAGTTCCATGTCTCTGTAACAAAACTGAAAATGCACATCCATCTCTTTCACTGCAATACAGCTCAAAATCTTTCTCATAGTCAGGCATTCCCAATGCTGGAGCCTCACACAATTTCTTTTTCAGCTCTCTGAATGCTTTCATTTCCTCATCATTCATTTCAAAAGGATCTTTAACATCCTTCTTTGTCAGTTTCTGCAATGGTTTAGCAATCAGTGAAAAACCGCTTATCCATTGTCGACAATATCCAACCATTCCCAAAAACATTCTTACCTCTCTTTGTGTCATTGGAGCTCTCATTCATTGAATCATTTTTATTCTTTCAGTCGTTACCTTTCGCACTCCTTTCTCAATTTTATGCCCTAAATACTGGACTTCTTGTTGACAAAACTGCAATTTTGAAGGGGACACTTTATGTCCTCTTTTTGCTAAATGATTCAGCAAAGCAATTGTATCATTGACACATGCTTCTTTCGTTTTTGATGCCACCAGTAGGTCATCAATATACTGAACCATTACTGACTTTTCTGGCATTCTTAGATCTTCCAATGATTTCTTTAGGATCTGATTAAAGATTGAGGGACTTTCTGTATACCCTTGAGGAATTCGGCACCATGCCAAAATACGCTCTCCAAACCTAAACGCAAATATTGGCTGGCTATCTGGATGCAATGGAATAGAGAAAATGCATGACACAAATCAATTACTGTGTACCATTCTGCTTCACGTGGAATCTGGTATAGAATCACAGCAGGGTTCGGTACTATCGGGCAACAAGGCACAACAATTTTGTTTACCTTTCTCAAATCCTGTACAATCCTATATGTTCCGTTTGGCTTTTTCAGTCCCATTATTGGCGAATTACATGGACTGCTCATGATTTCTTTTAAAATCCCTTGTTCAATCATTTTATTTATGACTGGCGTTATTCCTTCAATTATTTCTGGAGTCAATTTATACTGGGGCGTATTTGGGTAACTCGTTCCCTCTTTCACTGTTATTTTAACTGGATCTACTCCTTTCATTAATCCTACATCTTCTCCTGTAAAGTCCCACACTTCTTCTTTCACTGTCCTTTTCAATTCGATTGGGATTTTCTCTGCATCAAATACAGGAAACAAACCATTCACTTTTGGTTCTAAATTCACCATTGTCATTTTATACAGCACATCCTCATCTGGAGTCTGATATGCAATTCCGTCTGGGGTACAATAGATAGTGCAGTTCATCTTGCACAATAAATCGCGTCCTAAAAGGTTCACGGGACTACAATCACATATCACAAATCGGTGCATTTCACTGAATGGGCCAATTCTTACCTTTACTAATTTAGTAAGAGGCGTTTTAATTTGCTGATTGGAAACTCCAACTACTTGGATATGTTCACCTGAGAGAGGAAGGTTTGGAATTTCCACTGACCTAACAGTAGAACGGGTAGCTCCAGTGTCAACAAGGAATGTTTCATTTGCACCATTCACTTCTCCATCCACAAATGGACCAGACTGATCTACCTCTAGAGTTGCGCCAAGCACGCACTCTTCCCCCTCTCCTAGGCACCATCAGGAACTTTCATCCGTGTCATCCTCATCCTGTCGTAACCAATATTGAGAAATTGCAGCTGCACGAGGCAACTGTGTTACCTGTTCTCCTCCGTAGAATCCTGTTTCTGCACTGTATTTCTGTTGGTTAACACTCTTGGGAAGTGGTGGTTGTGGCACCTGACCTTGTTGAGTAACTACCTCACTCTGCACCTGTGAATTTAATGATTGATTTTCCACATTAGGTTTTGGAGGAAATTTACACTCGTTTCTCCAATGTCCTAGCTTTCCGCAGTTGTGGCATGGCCACTTTTTCTTTGCCTCATCTATGCTCATTTGTCCTTTTCCTTTACCTATATTAGGTCGGGATTTAAACTGTCCTGTTTGACTACCAGTATTACTCAATTGAGCTTCTTGCTTCTCTGCAACTTTCACCTGTGCCCACATGGCCTTTTCTTTCAATTTACGCTGTTTACTCTCAATTTCATCACTACAATACTTAGCATATCTCAAAACTTCGTCCACTGTGCTATTCTGCCAACCAATCAAGTGCTGCTTAATCATTTCACTTATCTCTGGTTTTAATCCATACACAAACCTATATACAAAATGACTCATATCCTTCTCATTCAGTGTCTCATAACCACTGTACTGTTTGAAGACCAACAACAATCTCTCATAGTAGGCATGCACTGACTCTTTGCTTTCCTGCGTTGTTCTGTCTATTTTTACCCAATCTGTTTCTTTTGGTGGAATTTTATTTTTCAAAAAGGTAACTACTTGGTCATACTTCCTCATCACTTCTGGACCTGGCGCTCCTGTTTTAGCATCCCTTGGATATTCTACAGTTGGCCAATCAATAGTAACCTTACATTCTGTCCACAAATCAGCTGGCACTACTATATCAAACAATCCATCTAGATCTATCCACAGCACTTTTGACACCTTAACAAATCTCTCCACTTGTCTGTACCATTCTACTGGCTTTTCTCTCAATTTTGGGAAGTCATTTGTAAATGACAGTATATCCTGTCTGGTCCATGGAACATGCACATAACTACCTCCTGGAGTTTCTCTCATCGGGTACTCCCTAACAACTGGCTCCCTATCTGTCACTGCAAAAGCCAAAGATGCTTTATCTGTTGTTTTCTCATTCCTCTTTGACCATCTATTTCTCCATCTATCCACATCACCCCATTTTCTCAATAAGACGATCAACTCTTTTATTTGGGTCAGTCTTCCTGATGTGTTCAAATTCTCTATGTCTTTCTCACAAAAGTCTACTCTGTATGGTTTCTGCAACGTTCTCACTTTCACAAATTCCACTCCTAGTTCACTTGCTATCTCTTCCAATTTGTCATGTAAATTTCTAGCTCTCCAAGTAAGACATTTGCACAAAAACATAATCTCATCATCCTGGTAATTTTTTAATTTTTCTGTACCAATTCCCAAAATCAATTCTTCCATGTCTATTTTCAACCTAATTACATCTGAGAGTTTTTCTTCCGGTTCTTTTGCTTTTAGCGCTTTCATCCATTCGTTTAACTCTTCTGGAGTCGGACCTACAGGCGTACTATTTAATTCTATCCAATCGCTGCTTTTTTCTGGTGTTCCTGATGCGGACTCTGTCACCATAGGCATTCTCCTAATCTCATTCTCATTTATCGTCAAATTTGTAGGTGGGCTTGGTCTATAGGTAATAGCCAAATTGTGTGCCCCTTCATTATTCAATTCCATTCCTTCTCTTTTTCTTTGCAAATGTGAATTCATGGGAATCACTAAGGAATGTTCATTAATTTTCTGATTCTCAAAAATTGGCATTACTGGACCTATCGTTACTGGTAGAGTTACAGCTTCCATATTCTTTGTCAGCTCTCTTATCTTCTCAGTCAATTCTTTTGTCGTTTTAGCTAATTCAGTTGCATTGTCACTTTCTATCTCTTCATTTTGTGAAGTTTTAAATGTTTCTTGTGACCTATTTGTTTCATTTCTTCGTTCAGGATTTTTATTCCTCCCAGTTTCCATTGGCGGTGCATTAGGTGTCACCACCACAGAAGTCTGTTGGTATGGAGGTGGGTTTCTGTTTAAAATATCTTCCAGCAATTCATCATCTGTTTCACTACCACCATACACATACTTTTCTACCACTACATGTTTCTTTTTCTCGGTACACTTTCTCTTTGCTTCTTCCTCCACTGTAAAAGCTGGAAACAAACCTCCTGTCATGTTAGCATATCTCCAACGCTTTACTCTGTCCTCATGATTTATTCCCCACAACCTTCCAGGCAAAAACTCATGATTCTTTAATCCTCTGGATCTCTCTCGCTCATACATCTCATCTTCCCATTCCGTTAAAGCTTCAAACTGGGTCGGTCTAGGTCTAGGTTCTAACATTACCATCTTTTCTCTCAAGTTCCGTAATACAGCTACATTAAATGAACCATTCTCAGGGAAAGCCAATGCTCCATCATTCTTGGTGTATTTTGTCCAATTTTCTAACCATATGCATGTGTGATATCCATATTTCAGCATCATATGTGAAGCTGGTGATTTCGGCGGAGGAATTATTTGTCCCTCTCTAGTCACTACCTTTTTGTCCTTCTTAAAGAAGTTCTTAACTTTTGACATCCATGACGTTTTCTCTTTTCCATACTCATAGTACGACATGATTCACAACCTTTTTCTCCTTAAACAATCCGCAATTCAACACTGTTCTCTATGCGTTATCTCAACCAATACTAGCGCGACTCACACCAACACTCCAATCACAAACTTCCACGTCACTAGATTATTCGACCAATCCTAGCGCGACTCACACCAAAGCTCCAATTAGAGCGATTTCTGTCTACGGCGCACTGTCCAATCCCAGCGCGGCTTTTGTCTACGTCAGTCCTGCTCCTGTTTCCACGTGACTAGCGCACTGTCCAATCCCAGCGCGACTCTTGTCTACGTCACTTCTGCTCTTGACCCCTCCTTTACAAAATTTATCGGCAATTTCTTTTTCAACAATTCTTTGTTAGTTACAACATTTAAAACATTTCCATTGTCTGATTCGCTAAACCGAAAAGATAGCTTTGACCATTTACACAAGAATTCTGTATTTTCCAGTAGGCAGCGCTTACCTCTACCCTACCACAGAATTTTCAGTTTCGCCGATAAAGTAGCACTTCCCTCTACCTTACCCTTCTTTCAAGCAATCAGTAAACCCGTTTCTCTGGGGATAAGACACATGTGGAGACTATACTGCTCCTGAGAATTAAGGCCAGAGTTTCACAAGAAAACCGATCACTATTTCACTTACACACCTTTTATATGCAAAATGTCCCTATTATAACACAACCTGTGTTATTACCAAAAATGAACTCAGACAGTGTACAATTCCATGTGACTTCTCTTGCCACACGTGTTCCACTTCCTACTTCCCAGAAGCGTGAAAACTTACATATAACATAACGCGACTCAACAAAAAGTGTTAGACATGAACTTATCAATAATCAATAATCAATAATCACCAAACTAATCTATAGAAACCATAACTCTGCTACCAAGAAATCTGATCCAGCGCTAACAATAAAAATAATTCTCCTATTATGCTTTGGTCATCCAGGTGCAATTATTTCTTCAACACACACACTATATCCATATGACGGTGGGGCCCATAACACCGCATATACATTCACTTACTCATTTGTTCCTTGGATTTCCTCCGTCATGAACCTAGGAGAAAAATGATTCGCTGGAAGGAGACGGGATACCTCTTTTACAATGACATAATATTTCTCATTTGCTTTTAAGGTATTCCGCTCATTGGTCGATGGACCAACTAGTAGGAATCAGTTGATGGTGATTAAGACCAGCTCAATCACAATAAACTCTTTAACATTTCATTTTTAATCATTGAGCTAAAGAATCACTGAGTCATTTGTTTAAAGAATAATAAAGTTTATATAAAGTTTTGAATGCAGGAAATGAGGTTAAGCTTATTATTCAGATCATTACATTTATCATCAATATAAGAATAGTTTGAAATTGCAAGGCATTTTTATTAGACAGAAAATTAGGTTATCATAATAAGAACTCTATAGATGAATCTATCTATCTATCTGGGAAAAGCCTAATAATTCTAATAAAATCTATTAAGTAAAAAGTTCTCCTAAAGCTAGCATCTTTATACTCAACTGGAAAAGGAAAATAACAGCAGCAGCATCAGCTCGTCAGCATCAGCAACCGCAACTTCTCCCATCTACAGCATCTAACTCATGCAGCATCTAACTTCTGCAGCATCTCCCTCAGCATTCAAACAGCATTCTAACCCCTCCCACCAAGAGTAGGTCTTCTTATACCCTAATTCTAGCTTACAGCATAAAATGTTTCTTCTTCATGGCGCGATTCTTTCTCATTGGTCAAAACTCCAGGCCCATATACATTTTAATCAAATTTCCTGGTCTTAACCAGTTCCGTGTGGAATGTCCATGCAAGCATCGTTTCCCACAGTTCATGCAATTGCTCATCCGTTTCGATCAGTCCAAATTGTATCTTTTTCTGTTACATTTTGTGTAATACAGTTCCGTCTGTTGATTCAGTCGGGCTTCTCACGCTTCTTGCTGATCATCTTGGCACACAACAGCTCAGAAGGGTCACAACAGCCTTGACCATACTTTCATCTTAGCCTCTCAGCATCAGCGCGTGATCATCCCCTTTCCACAGCCTCTCGCATCTATCACATGGTCTCCCGCTCATGCGTACTCTAGCAACTCGCGGCCATTTTATATTGCTGCTCGACAGGCCTAAGCGCACTATTTTCAAAGATAAACAAAATATTGTTAAAACAAAGAAATATAAACCCTTTCGTTTCCCTCCCGTCTTTCTACGTACCCCAATTAGGTATTACCTAGCAAAAAGCAACATATAAAGCTGTCCCTTACTTACCATCGCTTTATTTTGCAACCACACGTTTTATTTAAAGCACAGATCATGCGTTTATTATTGAATTAGTACGCAAATGTTATGTTATGTTAAACACGTAAACAATTATAAGTTGATTAATTTGCACACGGAATGGCGTGTTACCTTTAACCCTTAACATATAACATACATTGTTGGTTATTTACTTAAACGAACATGTTTATTAATTATTTTACGAAAACATTAGGAGGTTTAATTTTTTTCATTTACCCTGCTCCATCAGTGCGGGGCCTCGCAACGCTCGGCAACCAGGACTTAAGGTACTATTTTTCAGCTGGCCTAACTGGGTCCCTGTAGCTGGCACGTGCTCCATTGTGGTCGGCCTGAAATTGTGACTTTGCCCCGGTCTGGCACGACCAGATGTCCACAGTTGGCGATGTGTGCTTTTTGGCATTTAAATCTTTAAACCTGCATATTGCTGGTTCTACTGATTGATTTTTGTTGTTTTGTTCTAGTTTATTTATAAAAAATTACTCTATTTTTCTAATCTGGTTTGGGATCCTTTTGTGGTGTGCTTTCACTGTGTTATTGTTGGAAATGTTGCACAAACACTTTACACATTGCCTATAAGTTAAGATTGATTGCTCTGTGCCAAGCTACCCGAGGGTTGAGCACAGGTTAGGGTTTGCTTATGACTTTACCATGACAGGGTTTGTGGTTCCTTCTTGAGTAAGGTTAACTAGTAACTCGATTTCTCACACCCGTTATTTTCTTATGTTAATGGATTCCTGTACAATATGTTTTTGTTCGGAAGAAATTATACAATTAGTACAACTAATATTGCTATGTCATCTGGATCTCCAAACCCTTTCCCAAAAGAAGAATGCATTTACAACTACTTGAAATCAAAAGTAAATCTTGATCTTAATATTTGCATAACTTTCATGTACTCTCTAGAAACCTTGCCTGGTTCACATGTAAGCTTTTTTGTGGAAGAGTGTGTCTAAGGAATTATCTTGCAAATTTCCCTGACTCTTTCTTGACTTTGTGATGATTATTTTCACCAGAATCACTAATCCTTTCTTGCCCTGCTAGTACTTTACAGCAGATCGTATGTTGCCACAATTTATCAATTTGGAATGTCAGGGAAATTTGAACTTTTTATTAAACTTTTATTTGCCAAAAGGAAAATATATTAACAACCCTTGAGTGTATCTCCATGTGAGTTTATTGTAGTAAAAAGAACAATAGGTTATGCAAATCAGAAATGTACTTTTCACTGTTCCAATACTCTAAAACATTTATATCATTGTTATGTTGGTGAGGTTGGATGAGCAGCAGGGGCATGATGCAGCTAGGGGTCAGAGAGCCGCACCCAGTTGGGAGAAGGAGTAGTCAATGTGCCCACAAGTGTGCTAGCATCCCATCAAATGATTCCCAATGAGGCATATCACTAGGTAATCTGGATAGTATTTCAGGCTTATAGTGAATTTATTCTTTGATCATTAAATCATTCAAAGGGGCTATATAACAAGGTCTTCAGCAGAGGAAATGGTAAGCTTTGTAGAATATAACCGTTATCCTCTATCACAGCTTGTCAAATCTGCTCTGAGGGCCCACAGCCTTCTATTACCAGAAAAAAAACAATGTTTTCTCAGAACGTCTCAGTGAGCGAATATGATATATGGATACATTTGAAGTGCGATGTAAGATAAAGACTATGCACCTGAATCACATAACCACACTATGCAGGTCTGTGTAATGTATGACTGAATGGGTACTCACAGAAATGTACATTTAACCTATGTCAAAGCATGCCCAGATTGGTTAATTTTAAAGCACCACCCGCACAAGTTACACTTGTTTCATTCGAGGACAAATGACCTGCTTGTGGCTCAAGATGTGAAGTAATGACTATCAGAACTTTTACTAATAATCGCAAAGTTCGACATAAAGCAACATAGGCTGAGGGCTTCCAAGTCCAAAATAACTTCCAGACAGAAAATACATATTCCAATATGAATTCTATTCCATTTAGGAATTATCTGAGAATTAAGTCTTTCTTCACTTTAAATGAACTATCAGAGCTGAACTACAAGCTAAGCCGTGCACATTATATTTATCTTAGGCTGCCATTCTAAAACGAAAGCTGTAATTAGATGCCCAGCACAATTTTCACTCAAGCATTGCAAAACTATAATAATAATATACTAGGAATTATTAGTCAGTACAACCAAGTATTAAATGCTTTATGAGGAACTCCTGAAAATCCTATCCTAGAGAGAAAGATAAAACATCTTTATCAGCAATGTGTTGGTAAGAGTCCAAACTAATGCAGATCAATATTCTGAGATGAGGGGGGAGCTTGTTTGTCTCATCTCTGTGAGCTTCTGGGTAACAGAATGCGTGTCGCGTTGCCAAGAAGCTGAAATGCTAGCCGTCTTGCTGGAAATATGAGTGCTACTCTAAGATAGCAAGCCAGACTTGGAAGGCTTAAGATCTTTCTACTGTAAGTGAAAAAAAAACACTGTCAGGGGACGAAACACAGGGCCATTGTTAGACTTGTTTACAAACACGAAAGCGGCCATTTTGTGGTCCATAATAAAAGAGTGGGCAGCCTCTCCTCATATTGTACTATTGTTCCACGCACATCAACCACAATGCTCTTCCTATGCAGCGGATTAGACCTAGAAGGTAACTCTAGTACATGCTATCTTAAAACCATAAATCTAACAATAATGAGCAGAGAATGCTACATTGCAGATGATGCCTTCTTTGTTCCAAAATGAAATAAAATCTGTTCCTTTAGCTTTTGTACCTCTGACTCCAAGCCATAATTTAATTAAAGCTGCATATCACACAGACTGCAATACAATTTCTCATTGTTGAGAAGCAGCTCAGGAATTCCCGTATCCTCCAATGCCCGAATGATAGAGCTGAAGTCCGCCGTAATATTTTTCTTTTCACACATCTCCCCCCTTGTGTTTCTAAAAGCCTTCCTCTTGTTTCTCATGAAAAAGGTGAATTTGTGTGAGGCACTTATGCTGCAAAGCCGATATCTGAACAGAAGCACCCTTGTCTTAATGGATCGCTCACTTGACAGCTTTGTGATTTTCCTCTCTCTTCCTTAACAGCAGTTATTTATGAAAAAGGCTGGCATGAAATATGAGCGCGCACAGCTTAAGTCTTAAAGTGTGTAACCAAGCTAAAATGAAAAAACAGATTTTTCCTGACAACAGACTGTGAACGAAAGCTTCAGCCTTTCAAATTTGGGAATATGAAAGTTGCATATTCGAGATGATGGAAAATATGCATCATCTGCTTCAAAATACTGCTTAGCATTACAGCAGGGTCCCATAAAAATATACTTTCATTGTATTTTCATTCAGTGAACTCCTGAGATGTGTTGAAAATGGAAATATTAAAACAAAACACCATAGGTTTTACAATAGTACTGTGAAAACATAGATATTAACCTGCGCTATTCGATTGTTGTCCAACAGTAAATATATAATCTATGTTTTTGTTTAATGGCAGATGGAGAGATATGAACCAACAGTTTTGATTTCGTTATATTATTGTGATCATTAATTCCAGCACCATGCTCTTAGCTTTCAAGACGTTGAAATGTTATCTTATTTTTTTTTACATGTCCACATTGCTGTTTTACCATGCACTATCACGCGCCCAAGATTTTGTTGAGGATGTATGATATGTCTGATAATTTAGGAGAAAATGAAGTTAACTTTCGAATTAAACTATGGAAATGAAATAGCTCAAAGTCACTTTTTTGTATCTAACAATTAATATGCAGCTGGAGGGGGCTGTCTTTGGTGATTTACAGTTCATCTGGTCCTGTAGGGAATCCAATTCCTAATCCCTAGCTTTCACAGAGTACTTAAAAAAACTCACTTTCAAATCTAGTGTCATTAGATTTTCTACGAAATAGTACATTTTCCAAGTGAGAACTATGCTCTCTCTAAGCAATTATTGATTTTTACAAAGCTTTTGCTTTTGGGAGCAGACTTCAGGCCTTTTCTCTGGAATCAAGTACTAAGGGCCTTATTACGAGTTTGGCGATCTTCCTGTAGGTTCGCCACTGTGGCGGTCCCAGGAAGACCGCCAAGTCTGCGTTAAACACAATAGTGGGATTACAATAGGATTCCAGGGCTGGCAGTGCGGCAGTGGTGTCACAGCGGCAGGAATGTTTGGCTCATAGGAGAGCTTAAAAAGCATGCCGCAGCCATGACAGCGCCTCCAGCATGTCTGTGCACGGTGTAGTATGCAAAATGTTGTGCATGCCACACAATGACCACACGACTGTGCACTTTTGGGGGGGGCACATCATTTGCCCCCTGCACGCACCCCATGGGCAATTTTGCCCTGGGGCCCTGTTGGGGACCCCTTTACATGCCTTTCCGCCAAGCATTTAATTGCTGGGTCCCCGCCATGAAATGCGTGGTGGAAAGGCAGGTCATAATCTGCTCAGCAGTCCCGGCATCGGCGGTCTTGTGGCGGTCCTACCACCGCCATCATAATCGGGCGGGAGGCCTGACACGATGGCGGCAGTCGGACCACCATCCACGGGTATGGCGGTCCCAGCACCGCCATGCTCATAATTAGGCCCTATGTCTTGGTGCACCATGCAGTCCCTTTTACCTTCTTTCTAAATTGTACTCTAATATGTGTTATCACAAGACAAGAGGGACAGGGGCTTGATAGATCCAGCATACAGGCCCCTAGTAGATATGGCATGAACAAAGGTATGCAGTTCCAAAAGGGGACTTGGAAAGGACAAGGGGAAAGGGGAAGGGGCGGTTTAGAAAGAAGGCGTTCCTGGTATAGAATGGAAACTAAAAGTGGAATAGCTCCAATAAGGAGCAAGGGCCCTCACACACCTCAAAGGGTGTCATGCTTCATCATAGGGCAGCTCCTCGTTCGGCCGGCGTTGCAATGCCCAACGGGCCCTACAAGGGGCTCTTTGCCGGAGGTCTTCTGTGGTTGCTGCTGTGAAGGGCCCTCATCAGCCAGGCTAGCTTGAATCCAGTTGCAAAGTGGAGCAAGGGACCCACGTCTGGGCATACCCTGCCAACTTAGGGCGAACAAAGCAAACACAAGGAGATGATGGACGGAGCGCTGAAACCTTTCAGACACTCACCCCCAGTCACAGATCTGGATTGAATCCATCCTCATTCTTTAGCTCACTTCGCCACCCCAGGTCAGACACAGCTATATGCAAATCAGTCTTGACCCTGTCTCTCATGGGAACAGTCCAGACTGAACTGCCAAGCCATGTCTTCCCTGGACCGGAAACAAGCATCCTGGGACCGGTTTCAGGCTAACAGCCCTCATCAGCCAGGCTAGCTTGAATCCAGTGGCAAAGTGAGCAAGGGACCCACGTCTGGGCATACCCTGCCAATTTAGGGCGAACAAAGCAAACACAAGGAGATGATGGACGGAGCGCTGAAACTTTTCAGACACTCACCCCCAGTCACAGATCTGGGTTGAACCCATCATCATTCTTTAACTCACTTCGCCACCCCAGTTCAGACACAGCTATATGCAAATCAGACTTGACCCTGTGCCTCATGGGAACAGTCCAGACTGAACTGCCAAG
The DNA here is from genome assembly GCA_963921515.1 of Calotriton arnoldi. Classification (NCBI taxonomy): domain Eukaryota; kingdom Metazoa; phylum Chordata; class Amphibia; order Caudata; family Salamandridae; genus Calotriton; species Calotriton arnoldi. The sequence goes on along the minus strand of CAWUFW010001874.1, from coordinate 2,132,845 downwards.
CCATGTCTTCCCTGGACCGGAAACAAGCATCCTGGGACCGGTTTCGGGCTATCAGCCCTCATCAGCCAGGCTAGCTTAAATCCAGTGGCAAAGTGAGCAAGGGACCCACGTCTAGGCATACCCTGCCAACTTAGGGCGCACAAAGCAAACACAAGGAGATGATGGACGGAGCGCTGAAACTTTTCAGACACTCACCCCCAGTCACAGATCTGGGTTGAATCCATCATCATTCTTTAGCTCACTTCGCCACCCCAGTTCAGACACAGCTATATATAAATCAGTCTTGACCCTGTGCCTCATGGCAACAGTCCAGACTGAACTGTCAAGCATTGTCTGCCCTGGAACGGAAACAAGCATCCTGGGACTGGTTTTGGGCTAACAGCCCTCATCAGCCAGGCTAGCTTGAATTCAGTTGCAAAGTGGAGCAAGGGACCCACGTCTGGGCATACCCTGCCAACTTAGGGCGAACAAAGCAAACACAAGGAGATGATGGACGGAGCGCTGAAACTTTTCAGACACTCACCCCCAGTCACAGATCTGGGTTGAATCCATCATCATTCTTTAGCTCACTTCGCCACCCCAGTTCAGACACAGCTATATGCAAATCAGTCTTGACCCTGTGCCTCATGGGAACAGTCCAGACCGAACTGCCAAGCCATGTCTTCCCTGGACCGGAAACAAGCATCCTGGGACCGGTTTCGGGCTTAGAGCACTCCTCAGCCAGGCTAGCTTGAATCCAGTGGAAAAGTGAGCAAGGGACCCACGTCTGGGCATACCCTGCCAACTTAGGGCGAACAAAGCAAACACAAGGAGATGATGGACGGAGCGCTGAACCTTTTCAGACACTCACCCCCAGTCACAGATCTGGATTGAATCCATCCTCATTCTTTAGCTCACTTCGCCACCCCAGTTCAGATACAGCTATATGCAAATCAGTCTTGACCCTGTGTCTCATGGGAACAGTCCAGACTGAACTGCCAAGCCGTGTCTTCCCTGGACCGGAAACAAGCATTCTGGGACCGGTTTCGGGCTAACAGCCCTCATCAGACAGGCTAGCTTGAATCCAGTGGCAAAGTGAGCAAAGGACCCACGTCTCGGCATACCCTGCCAACTTAGGGTGAACAAAGCAAACACAAGGAGATGATGGATGGAGCGCTGAAACTTTTCAGACACTCACCCCCAGTCGCAGATCTGGGTTGAATCCATCATCATTCTTTAGCTCACTTCGCCACCCCAGTTCAGACACAGCTATATGTAAATCAGTCTTGACCCTGTGCCTCATGGGAACAGTCCAGACCGAACTGCCAAGCCATGTCTTCCCTGGACCGGAAACAAGCATCCTGGGACCGTTTCGGGCTGGCAGCCCTCATCAGCCAGGCTAGCTTGATTCCAGTGGCAAAGTGAGCAAGGGATCCACGTCTGGGCATACCCTGCCAACTTAGGGCGAACAAAGCAAACAAAAGGAGATGATGGACGGAGCGCTGAAACTTTTCAGACACTCACCCCCAGTCACAGATCTGGGTTGAAACCATCATCATTCTTTAGCTCACTTTGCGAATAGACCATACCAAAGTTGCCATGGTTAACACCATGTTCTGCACAGATTACATAACACACACCTCACATCAATGTTCATGAACATGTAAATTGCAGCAAAGTTTGGTTGTGAACATATGTAGGCTTCAAACAGAATGGAAAACAATCAGCATTGCTCTTTCTGTAAACCAAATAGGTTGTTCTGAAAGGACCTACAGCTGCAAGGGTAAAGGTGAGAAAAGAGTAGAACAGTGGAATACAGAGATGAATTGCACTTCCACTCATTGTCACTTATCGAAGGGCAGAAAAGTCAATTGTGGTCATCACATCTTCCCAATCTGCATCCCCTTATAGCCCCTAAGCAGAGATTGCCTGGACCGATTTTACTGACCACAATCTGGGCATCTCTCTAGAAACTCAGATAGGTGGGGGCACACCCCAGGTGAGGACCCCACTTGTGAATTATGTTATGTTAATGACACTTATATAGCTCACAAATACCACTGATATCTTGCCATTTACCTGAATGCTATGATAACTTGTTACTCTCAAGCTTTTTTAAAAAGGAAAGTTTTCAAATTTTTCTGGAAGGGAAGGACGGCAGTCTCTTTCCTCAAACTCTCCGACAATCCATTCCAGACCTGAGGTATCAAGACTGAAAATGCTTTGCTGCCCATGGTTGCTTTACTAAAGTTTGGGCAGGTCAGCAGGTACACCTCAGAAGACCGTAGGCAACTAATAGATCTATCTGCTCCTCCCTTTTTAAATACCAGTATCTCCTGCAATAAAATGAAGACCCCTGAAATTCTCATTCGGGATTCAATCCTTGCTCCCAATGCGAACCTGGGGGGAGAGGGATCTGAAATTGTATTCACGCCCACTGTATCTGTATCACAATTAACCAAGGCTGGCCAGGTGAACCAGATCCCTGCTACTGCCATGTGTAGAACCATCTCATGGAATATCGTAGGAATACGCGCAAAATGAAACAATGAGGATTGGGTGAACTACATTAAGGATTTCGATATCATTTGTCTACAAGAAACATGGCACCAAATTGACATCGTGTTGGACGGTTACAACGCACTGAATGTCAATGCAATACCCGCAGCAGCTGGGAGGGCGAAAGGGGGGCTTGTGACCCTAATCTCAGTCAAATATGGGCATATACAAACCCAAGTTGCAAAAACTACACCCTGGTATCAGTTAGTCCTTATCTCCAACCTAATTCTGGTGAAGATACTGTTAATAAACTGGTATTATAATATCTTTGACCAGAATAGCAGCCATGTAATTGAGGACTTACAGGCAAAGATAAATAACATAGCTGGGAAGTTGCAGCCCCTATGCATCTTTTGGGTAGGGGATTTTAATTGTTCAATTTGTACACTGAGCAACACTGTTAGATACAGATGATCAGCCTCAGTCACACTTCACCCATACTGTACAGGGCGAGGCCTTGAATTCCATTATCATGGTCAACTACCTAGGTCTTATTAACATTAATCATTTGGATTGTAATTCTCGGCCCCAGTGTCCTACATATGTTGGAGGAGGCAGTGGAAGTACAATTGATTTTATGTTCATTTCTTGGAAGTATTCCCCACTTGTTCATGATTTTGAGATAGTCCCAAATGCTGCAAGTGACCATAACCCACTAACTGTGCTCTTTAGAATAACAGCTATGGAAGGGAAAAGTGAAGGATGCCCTATTGATTTCAATCAAAATAGAGGAATGAGGCTAAATTGGGGTAAAGTCGATCCTTCTCTATTTGAAGAAAAAATTATCAAGGCAAACTTGAATTCTATTATGAATTGCCTCAGTAATGATATTTCCCCCGCTGAGGTGGTTCATGACTTTGAACTGATCTGTGCAGATGTGGCAAAAGGTCTGACCAGATCGGCTCAGAGAAGTGAAACACAGGAGGTGCGATGGTTCAACGCGGAGTGCTCTAGAGCACATAGGAATCTCAAAAGGGCCATCCACACCACCCCACGTGATAGAACACAAATCAAAAATATAAGGCAGATTTATAAGTGTACTATTAAACAAAGGCAAGATGAATTGAGGAGCTTGGCTTGAGAGGACTTAGAGAGAGCGAGTGCTCTGAAAGACTCAAAGAGTTTCTGGAATATAATTAATCGCCCTCTATTTAAAGATGAACCTAAGTCTGTGAATTCGGTGATCCTGGGCTCTACCTGGGAATCTCATTTCTCGGCTACATTTAACCCGAAAAATGTTTTAATAGTTGAAGCAAGTGGGGAACCGCTATTTGATTTAAGTCGATCGATTACAGTGTTAGAGGTAGAGGAGGCCTTAACAAAGGGTATTAGTATGAAAGCCCCTGGCCCTGATGGGGTTCCCCTTGATCTGTTTAAAAACAACCCTAAATTATGGGCACCAATACTTACAAGCGTTTTTAAATCTGTGGTGATTGGTCCCATTCCAACAACCTGGAAGGAGGCAATTGTTGTTCCTGTATATAAGAAAGGAAATAGGAATGATCCTGCCTGTTACAGGCCAATTTCGTTAATTGACGCTACCGCTAAAATTCTGGGGAGGGTTATCCTTGCGCGCCTTGAGACCTGGGCGAATAGTGCAGGGATTGTGTCAAGACTGCAATACGGATTTAGAAGGGGGATGGGTACTACCGAACAGTGTCTAAACTTGTCCCTTGTTATGGGCAAGTACATGAAGGCCAGGAGGGGTTCTATCCATTTGGCCTTCATGGACTTGTCCAGTGCCTTTGATATGGTAAACAGGGGGAAATTGTGGGGATTAATGGAGCAAATGGGCTTCGAAGAAGCTCTTGTATCCCTCCTATGTAGGCTTCACACCTCCACATCGGTTGCCGTACGTTATGGTACTAGAGGGGAGAAGGCGGGCCCAATTGCATCTACAGAAGGTGTTCGGCAGGGCTGCATTTTAGCTCTGTTTCTTTTTTTACTGTATACAAATGGTTTGGAGGCTTTTTTAATTGAGAAAGAACTTGATTTCCCTAAAATTGGAGGCAAACCGATCCCATTGCTATCATATGCGGATGATACGGTCTTAATGGCATTGACAGCTAATAGCCTCCAAAAGTCACTTAATGTTTTTACTGATTTTATGGCATCATTGGATTTAAAAGTGAATTTTATTAAATCTTATGTCATGGTCTGTGGCCATAAAGGCACCAAAACTAGAAAATGTGAGGTCATGGGTAAGACAATTGATAAGGTAAAGAATTTTATATATTTAGGGAACATTTTCAATGATACTATGAAATGGGACCATCTCATCACAGCCAGGGTACAACACACTAGTTGGGTGGTGGAAGGATTGTTCCGAGTTGCCCGTAAGCTTGGTCACAAACCAGTGAGAGAACTAGTATCTCTCTATAAAGCGAAATGTTTGTCGGTGGCATCTTATGGGGCGGGAGCCTGGGGCCACCAGAATGCCCAACAGCTGCAGGTCCTGGAAAATAAATTTATAAAGAGATTATTAATGGTTCCGAATAGTGCTCCCACATATGTTTGCCATCAGGAGCTCGGGTTGGCCTATCTTGAAGATCGAATTGCTATTGCCCCACTGCTTTTATGGGCCAAGATTTGGCTATCTGAGAACTTAACGTTCTCAAGAGATGTTATCCAAGACTGTAGTAATCTAGATAGTGCATTGTCTAGTCCCTGGCTCCGCTTTGTGAAGGAAAATCTATATGAGCTAGGTTTGGGGCATTATTATGATAATCCTGCAAGTATTTATACAAACGCTAAAAACATCGTAAAAGAGGCGTTTTTTGCCAGGGCCCATCTGCGCCGTGCGCAATTGGCAGCACCTGATCCCCTTCATTCATTACCTGGAGAACAGAAATTTTATCTAACGTTTACCACAAATGTACAAGCACATTTTTACCTGACTAGGTTTAAACATAACACATTGCACTATTTAGTGGCATTCCCTAAACTATCAGGTTGGATCCATAGTTTATCTCCCTGTCCATGTGACAACTTAGTAGCACAAAGCACATTGCACTTTGTTTTGTTTTGCCCTCTTTATAAAGAGCCGAGGGAGCAATTTTTAATCTCTTTACTGAGGGAAATAAGACCATGCACCTATATTGACGGTTTTAACTTTTTGCTGTTTTTGTCTATCTCAACTATCTGTACTGTTGTTTTGAATTTTATCAGAGTTGCAATGTCAATAAGAAAACGCTAAAAGCTATTATAACTGAAGATATTTTTACTAATTCTTTCTTACAGATTGGCTACATGGACTATATTGTATAGGTGATACTAGAGATGAATGTTTTTGGGATTTGATGTTAGGGTTCATATTTCCTTTTAGTATATACGCACTTTTTCAATTGACTGTTTTTTATTATCTGTTTTTATCTATGCTTCCGTTATCATGATATGTAAATTTTATCTTTGTAATGCAATTGTGTCAGACTTTTATGGTTATTGTAACCGAATAAAGTTAATTTGAATTGAATTGAATTGAATTGAATTGACCGTAGGCAATGAGCGGGCACATAGGTCCAGGTCACAAAAGTAATCTGAGACAAAATCCTAACTTTACGACTTTCGGTATTCACAAAGGGCATTTAGGAGTAGTATAGTTAGGATTTTATCTCAGTTAAACTTAAGTTTTGGTCTTAAGTTAAACTTAAGACCAAAACTTAAACTTAAGACCAAAACTTTTTCTCAGTTAAACTTAAGTTTTGGTCTTAAGTTAAACTTAAGACCAAAACTTAAGTTTAACTGAGACAAAATCCTAACTTTACTACTCCTAAATGCGCTTTGTGAATACCGAAAGTCGTAAAGTTAGGATTTTGTCTCAGATTACTTTTGTGAATCGGGCCCATAGTGCCTCAAACATTCTTTGATGTAAACTGGCACACTGCCATACAGTGAATTAGACCCTAAAGGGTGTAACAGGAAGGTATGTTCCAGCATACCATTCTCTTCCACATGCATATATGCCAATTTAGATGTGAAAATTAAATATAAAATGTCAACTCTGTAATTTAGCATGTTAGCAGCACGGAAAATAAACAATTAAGAAATTCACTGAACAATCTTTACCTAAGGGATAATTAAGGTTGGACTATTACCAAAATAAAAAAGAATAATTAGCAAGTGAAACAAGGCATATCAATGTAATAGTATATAAAACGTAACCAATGAAAAAATCACACTTAAGCTAAACAGCCAAACTTACCTTCTACCAGAGTTATGTATCTGCACTGGCATTACTTCATGGTGACAAAAACATTTTTTGAACTGTCAAAGAAAATACTGTGTAATATAACTAAGTGCATTACATTTTAAATATGTTTGGATATTTTAAACTTAATTAACTCTGCTCAATAAACATAATACATTTAATTTATATTAACAACATATAAATAATGTGAAATAAAATAATGTAAGCCCCACTATGTTACCATAAAAAAGATAGCAAAATTATTTTGGCAAATCTGTTGCAAAAACAACAAGGTGATGGATAGCATGCTTGAATTAATATCAGCCACTGGCAAATGCTCAGGCCACAGCCACCGTTTTCACCCACTATGCTACCGCAGTTTTGACCCAGTTATATGCAGATCAGTCTTCACCATGCTCCTCATGGGAACAGTCTTAACCGAACTGCCAGTCCAGACCTTCCCTGAACCAGAACAAAAGCAACCCAGGACCACTTTCACGATAGTTATGACTTGATCAGCTGGTTATAGCTTGGTTTCATTGGCACAGTGAGCTCAGGACCCAGATCAGGGCATACCTGGCACACTTAGGATGTCAAATGCAAAAACAACAAGTTGTGGGTTGGAATGCTTTAATTAATCTCCGCCACCGGCAATTGCTCAGAGCTGCATCCATATTAATTGTTTTATGCCCACCATGCCACATTAGTTTAGACCCAGCCATATGCAAATCACTCCTGACTTTGTGCCTCATGAGAACTGCAAGGCCAGGTCCTCCCTGAACCAGAACACAAGCAACCCAGGACTAGTTTCTTCCTTGTTATTGGCTCATCAGCTGGGTATAGATTGGTCCAATGGCACAGTGAGTTCAGGACCCACGTTAGGGAATACCCTTTGCACTTAGGGCGTCAAATGCAAAAATAACAAGGTGAGGGATAGAATGCTTGAATTAATCTCAACCACTGGCATTCACTTGGGTCGCATGCCAATCCATTGTTTTTTACCCACCATACCACCTGAGTTTGGACCCAGCCATATACAAATCAGTCTTGACCCTGCTCCTCATTGGAACACTCCACCCTGAACTGCTACAACAGGTCCTCCCTGAAACAGAACACAAACAACCCAGGACCGGCTTCATCCATGTTATTGGCTCATCAGCCAGGTATAACTTGGTTCCAGTGGCACAGTGAGCACAGGACCCACGTCAGGGCATACCCGGCGAATTTAGGGCAAATGCAAAAACAACAAGGTGATGGATGAAATGCTTGAATTAATCTCAGCCACTTGCAATAACTTGGACCGCATCCCTAGCCATAACTTTTCTATTAGCATTTGCCTGTGCTGCATTTTCCATGACAAACACAGATTGATAATGCAAAGGTGGAATTGCCATACTTTCTGTAACACTGAATGCACCAAAAATGTTTCCCTAACAACATATTCTAAAAGGGGAGCTCTATTATTTGCACCGGAATACTGTGTTCACAAAGGAGAGATACACTTTTCTTTTGGCATGTTTCAATGTAGAACATGCATAAGACAATGGTCCTTTCTCTGGAGTGCTGTAGATTATTCACAAATTAAAATCTAGGAGGGATCGAGATATGGGTGTTTTGATCGTGGACTGATGATTTGTGCTCTTTTGGAATGTCTAATGTCCATGGTCAAAGCAGTGAAAAGGGAAATGGAAGAAATATAATCATCTGAGTCTGAAGCCATGCTGTCTATGTTTGTGCATGTATACCTTTCCATGCCCTTTGATGAGGGTCTAAGATCACACAAAGCTCAAGTCAGAGGTTTAACAAAGACATACAAGGTAAATGAGTTTCCATAGCCTTCTACTCCTCTGAAGAAGTCCAGATGACAATGAGGACCAGCACCAGCCTTAGTAGGTGCAGGTACACCCTAATGCATAAATCTCTACACATATTTAACTGTTTGTTATCGATCTTACTTACTTACATATGCCTACTACCCCTCCAGGGATATAGGCCATCAACCAGGACTCTTCAGCCATCTCTGTCCTGGGCTTTTTTTAAAATTTGACTCAAGGTGTAAGCCATCTGCTTGCAGTCAGCCTCAAGGCCATGACGCCATGACGCCGGGTGTCTCTTGGCCTTCCTCTTTTCCATTTCTCTTGAGGGTTCCAGGTGAGGGCTTGTCTGATGGTGTTTGCTGCAGACTTGTGAAGGGTGTGATCTATCCAGCCCTAGCAACTTTTAATGATTTCTTCATGAGCAGGGAATTGGAAAGTCTGCTGCCATAGGTCATTGTTGCTGATGGTGTTTGGCCAGTGGATTTGGAGGATTTTCCTCAGACCGGTGTTGATGAAGGTCTGGGCTTTGTTGGTGGTGGTCACTGTTGTCCTCTAAGTTTCTGCTTCATACAGAAGGACCAATTTTACATTGGTGTTAAAAAGCCTGATCATGGCTTGCTGCATTAGGCCCTTGGAGCTCCAGATCTTCTTTAGGTAAATGAAGGCAGCCCTTGCTTTGCCAATTCATGCATTGACGTCGGTGTCTGTGCCGCCCTGCTTGCCAATGGCAGTTAAGGATCCATTTCTTTACAATTTTTGTGCCGGTTCATCTCACCCATTAAAATATCATCATATTTTCACAAAATCAGGAAATGGATTGGTGGAACGGGAAATGAAATAACTCAGTGTGTGAGGCTCACCTGGATTTTCTGCAGGGGCGAAATGTATGGAATCGATGCTAGGTCCCAGCTTCCCTCACCCACCTCCTTCGCCCAACAAGGTCAAAGCAAAAGTAGGAAGGTGGGGAAGAAGGGTAAACAAAACAAGGAAAGGAAGAAGGGGTAAAATCCACTGGATCGTCCGTTAGGGTATCACCAAGGCTCCTAATGGAAAAGAAACAAAGGTAAGTATGCTTCTTTATACTAGCAGCTTGCTGTATATATAAGCTGCTAGTATAAAGAAGCGTACTTACCTTTGTTTCTTTTCCATTAGGAGCCTTGGTGATATATATAATTCACTGAAAAAACCACAGGTTTCGGGGACATTAGAGTTAGTTGGACATTTCACTCATACAAAACCAGAGAAATTCGGCCGTTATAGTTAGTTAAGCTAACTATAACTCGCGCCCACGCAATGCACTGCTGTTGACGTCACATATTACATCATTCATGACATGGTCAGTGACATCACTGAAGGCATCACTGATGACATCTCAAATGACATCACTGATGACATCATCCAGTGACTGTGTGTTTCAGTAAAGTTTAAATATGTTTTATATATATATATATGCCAAGGTGTATTGAAGAATGAGTGGGTGTATAAGTGTCTGAATGGATGATTTAGTAGGTGCATGGCTGACTGTATAAGTGAGTGATTAAACGTGTGTTACTGAATGCTTGGGTTAGTGACTAAACTGTGTGAATGTCTGTATCAGCCTGTCAGTTGGTGTGTAAGCGGCTGCATGGGTTGGTGAGTAGCTCAGTGTCTATATGGGTTATTGATTGGTTGTCTGAGTATCTTTATGGGTGCTTGAGTGTCTGTGTGGGTGGGTGTGGGGGTGTGACTCACTGCATGGATGTGTGAGTGGGTGATTCACTGGGTGTATGGGTTCAAGAGTGCATCTGGGAAGGGCTGTATGGGTGGGTGAGTGTGTGTATGGGTGTGTTGGTGAGTAAATGGATGTCTCAGTGGTACATGTGTGAGTAACTACATATGTGAAAGGCAGTATATGTGACTGTTGGAGTATATAAATGACTATATGTGAGAATGAGTGATTGTGAGAGTAGCTGTATGGATGAGTGTGTGCTTGTATCAGTGATTGTATAAGAGAGTAAGTATATGTTAGTATCTGTGTGAATAAGTGAGGTGGTGTGTGTATAACTGTTTAGGTGAGTAAATGGGAGTGCAATTGATTCTTTGCATGACTGACTAGGTGTGTGAGTAACTCTATGGATGAGTGGCAGTGTGTGAGTGTCTGTATAGGTGTATGTGTGCAAATGATAGTGCTGTATTGGTGAGATACTGCATGTATGAGTGACTGTATGGGTGAATGAGTGGATGTGTGTGTGTAGACCTAGGAATCAGTGAGTGGGTATGTAGTAACTGGTATTGGTGTGTCTATGCTTTCGAAAATGGAAGTCTGTATTTTAGAGTGGGTGTATCAAAGGTTATATTAGGGTGTGAGGAGGTGCATCAGATTATCACGTGGATGATGTCATCAGTGATGTCATTTGAGATGTCATCAGTGATGTAATCAGTGATGTCACTGACCATGTCATGAATGACGTAATATGTGACGTCATCAGCAGTGCATTGCGGGGGCGCGAGTTATAGTTAGCTTAACAAACTATAACGGCCGAATTTCTCTGGTTTTGTACAAGTGAAATGTTCAACTAACTATAACGTCCCTGAAACTTATGGTTTTTTCAGTGAATTTCAAAGTTTTTTTAAATGCTAATTTCTAACTATAACGTCCCTGAAACCTATGGTTTTTTCAGTGAATTTCAAAGGTTTTTTAAATGCTAATTTCTAACTATGCCTGCAGAGGTAGGACATGTGCAGAAAGAGGAAGAAAGGCGCAGAAAGAAGCAAGAGCAATGATGAAAGAGGCAACAGAATTCCAGAAAGACGAAGAAAAGTGCAGAAAGAAGCAAGAGATATGCAGAAAGAACCAACAGAAGTGCAGAAAGAGGCCTTGTTGCAAAGTCATCCTGTGCCCCCAACTTTTTGCTGACTGGTACTGGTGGTAAATGACTCTGACTAACCAGGCCCGGAGCCAGTGCTATGCTGAAAGACACTTGGAATACAGTGAAAACACCTACATACACTAGGGTACACTATGGGTTGGGGTACCCCTGTGATTGGCATGACCTCCCCTGTAAGGCCCTAGTACATAATAGGGCAGGGGGATTAAAACTACCTCTAACTCAGAGGTGCAGAAAGAGGCAAAAGAAGTGCAGAAAGAAGCAACAGAGGTGCCGAAAGAGGCAAGAGAGGTGCAGAAAGAGGCAAGAGAGGTACAGAAAGAGGCAACAGAGGTACATAAAGACGCAAGAGAAGTGCAGTAACGAGCAAGAGAAGTGCAGAAAGAGGCAAGAGAATTGCTGAAAGAAGCAACAGAGGTATAGAAAGAAGCAAGAGAAGTGCAGAAAGAGGCAAGTGAGGTGCAGAAAGAAGCAAGAGCAGTGCAAAAGAACCAACAGAGGTGCAAAAAGAGGCAAGTGAGGTGCAGAAGGAGGCAAGAGACCTGCAGAAAGAGGCAAGAGAGTTGCAGAAACAGGCAAAATGGGTGCAGAAAGAGGGAACAGGTGGGCAGACTGAGGCAACGGAGGTGCAGAAAGAGGGAAGAGGGGTGCAGAAAGAGAGAAGAGGTGTGCAGAAAAAGGGAAGAGGGATGCAGAAATTTGGAACAGAGGTGCAGGAAGAAGCCAGAGCAGTGCAGAAAGAACCAACAGAGGTGCAAAAAGAGGCAAGTGAGGTGCAGAAGGAGGCAAGAGAACTGCAGAAAGAGGCAAGAGAATTACTGAAAGAAGCAACAGAGGTGTAGAAAGAAGCAAGAAAAATGCAGAAAGAGGCAAGTGAGATGCAGAAACAGGCAAGAAAGGTACAGAAAGAGGAAAGACGAGTGCAGAAAGAGACAACAGGGGTGCAGAAAGAAGCAAGACAGGTGCAGAAAGAAGCATGGAAAGTGCAGAATGAAGCAACAGGGGTGCAGAAAGAGGCAAGAGAAGTGCAGAAAGAAGCAACAGCGATGCAGAAGGAGGTAGGAGAAGTGCAGAAAGAGGCAAGAGAGTTGCAGAAACAGGCAAAAGGGGTGCATAAAGAGGCAAGAGGGGTGCAGAAAGAGGGAACAGAGGTGCAGACAGAGGCAAGAGAGGTGCAGAAGCAGGTAAAAGGGGTGCAGAAAGAGGCAAGAGGGGTGCAGAAATTTGCAAGAGTGGTGCAGAAAGAAGCAAGAGCAGTGCAAAAGGACCAACAGAGGTGCAAAAAGAGGCAAGTGAGGTGCAGAAGGAGGCAAGGGAACTGCAGAAACAGGCAAGAGAGTTGCAGAAACAGGCAAAAGAGGTACAGAAAGAAGGAACAGGTGGGCAGACTGAGGCAAGAGAGGTGTAGAAAGAGGGAAGAGGGGTGCAGAAAAAGGCAAGATGGATGCAGAAATTTAGAACAGAGGTGCAGGAAGAAGCCAGAGCAGTACAGAAAGAACCAACAGAAGTGCAGAAAGAGGCAAGAGGGGTAGAGAAAGAGGAAAGTGAAGTGCAGAATGAAGCAAAAGAGGTGCAGAAAGAACCAACAGAGGTGGAAAAAGAGGCAAGAGGGGTGCAGAAAGGGGTAGGAGAGGTGCACAAAGAGGCAAGAGGGGTACAGAAAGAGGCAGGAGGGGTGCAGAAAGAGGAAGAGAACTGCAGAAAGAAGCAACAGGTGCTGAAAGAGGCACAAAGGATGCAGAAAGAGACAAGACAGGTGAAGAAAGAAGGAACAGAGGTACAGAAAGAGGCAAGAGTGGTACAGAAAGAGGGAAGAGAGGTGTAGAAAGAGGCAAGAGAGTTGCACAAAGAGGGAAGAGGGGTGCAGAAACAGGCAAAAGGGGTGCAGAAAGAAGCAAGTGAGGTGCAGAAAGAGGGAAGAGAGGTGCACAAAGAGGCAACAGAGTTACAGAAAGAGGCAAGTGAAGTGCAGAAGGAGGCAAGAGAACTGCAGAAAGAGGCAATAGAGGTGCAGAAAGAGGCAAGTGAGGTGCAGAAAGAAGCAAGATAAGTGCAGAAAGAAGCAACAGAAGTGCAGAAAGAGGGAAGAGGGGTGGAGAGAGAGGCAAGAGGGGTGCAGAAAGAAGCAAGAAAGGTGCAGAAAGAAACAAAAGAAGTGCAGAAAGAAGGAACAGAGGTGCAGAAAGAGGCAAAAAGGGTGCAGAAAGACGTAAGAGGGGTACAGAAAGAAGCAAATGAGGTGCAGAAAGAGGCAACAGACGTGCAGAAAGAGGGAAGAGAGGGAAGAGAGGTGCAGAAAGTACAAGAGAAGTGCAGAAAAAGAAAGAAACGTGCAGAAAGAAGCAACAGAAATGCAGAAAGAGGCAAGAGAGGCGCAGAGGGAAGCAAGAGTGGCTTGCACACCATTAGTACCAATTTAACACCCACATTTAGCAATAAGTATCAGGTGACCATTCTAGGTTTGCAAAGGGCCTTCCACCACGCTGTAACACTTGTTGCTGCATTTTTGGTAACGTTTGAGCCGTTTGAGCTAGAAACAAGGCTTTTTTGTTAAAATCTGCAGATTAGGGAGCAGATGATGAATTATGTGGCTAATGCAGAGAATGTATAATTGTGCGAAAGTCGGTGCAGCCAAACAGTCACATAATTCCAGTGGCCCTGCTCATACCTCTGACTAGGTCCACAAGTGCTCCTCAGTGATTCCTTCTTTTTTTGTCTCACTGAGTTCATAGTTGGGCTTCTATGGGAACGAGGAAGACTAATCCTTAGGTTACCACTCCACAACACAGACTACCATACCACATAATTACTCTCCATAACACATAATCCCACTCTACATAATTCCTATACACTAAATACCACATACTTTCTATCCACATAATTTCACTGCACAACATACCACATAATTCCACTACACACAACATACATCCACTCCACTCCAAAAAACATTAGTAAAAAACCTTTTTGTTTACAACACCAATAGCTCTAATTCTCACAAATGCGAAACGTATTACATTGCAAACACTTCTTTAACTAGTAGTCGCGTTTGCAGAGTGGTGGAGAAAGGGTGCTGGGTAACCCTGGGCGTAGTTCGCGTAGTAGCGCTAAGCGTAGCTATGCGAAGTGCACTTCACACTACGCGAGCTATGCGTAGCACTACGCGAACTGCGTAGTGCGGTAGGAAATGCTGTTCGCAATGATTGCACAGTGCCGGATGCTTGTCCGCACTGTGCAATCATTGCAAACGGCATCTTGCACAGTGCAAGCGGTGGTTTTCTGCCGCTCGAGTAGATTTGTACTCGAGCGGCAGTTTTCTCAACGCAGACTGGTAGTTTCTCATCGCGAGCGGTCGTGAGCATACGCGACCACTCGCAATGAGAAACCTGACCTCTCCGCGCTGAGAATCTCGCCGGGAGGTTTATTTTCCACGCTCGCGATCGGCAACTTGATGTTGCTGATCGCGAACGAGGAAAAAGTCTCGCCAGGATGTCATTTTGCTCGCTCGCGGTCGCCAACTTGACGTTGAGGACCGCGAGCAAGCAAAAAATGCCCGCTAAGCGTTTTTGCACTGTGCTACGTGCAATTCGCGTAGCGCGTAGTTGCGCAAACTACGCGAGAGTAGCGTAGTTTTCCGCCCAGGCCTAGTGCTGGGCCTCCGACCAACACTCAGGAATTCCGCTGCTTAGGACTTACAGGAGGTACCAGGAGGGTTTCTTGGCCCCCAAAGTCCCTCAGGAGTAAATTGGACTTCAGCCCCCATCCCGTGGTCTGCCAAGAGGCACGTTTGTAGAGTGGTGGAGAAAGGGGGGCATGGCCTCCGAAGACGTCTTAGCAATCCCACTGTGTGGGACTTACTGGAGGTAACAAGAGGGGTAGTTGGCCCCCAAGGACATCCTTGGGGGCCAACTACCCCTCCTATTACCTCCAGTAAGTCCCACACAGTAGGATTGCTAAGTTCTCCTAGCAGGCCATGCCCCCTTTGCCCACCACTCTGCAAACGCGCTCCCTGGCACACTCTTGGATGGGGATTGAAGTCCCCTTCGCTGCTGGGGGTCCTTTAGGGGCCAACTAGCCTACCTCTTACCTCCAGTAAGCCCCACACAGTGGGATTGCTGAGAGGTGGACAAAGGCCACGCCCCCTTTCCCCACCACTCTGCAAATGCGCCTCCTGGTGCGTTCTAAGTTGGGGTATTAAGTCCCCTTCATTCCTGAGGGTCCCTGGGGGCCAACTAGCCCATCAGGTACCTCCAGTAAGCGCCACACACCTGGATTGCTGAGAGTGGTCCGAGGCCACGCCCCTTTTTATACCACTCTGCAAACATGGCTCCTGGCGCACTGCTGCTCAAGGGATGAAGTCCACTTGTGTCCTGGGCTCCTCAGGACACAAGTGGACCTCATCGCCCACCAGCAGTGTGCCAAGAGGCGTGTTTGCAGAGTGGTGTAAAAAGGGGCGTGGCCTCGGACCACCTCTCTGCAATCTGGAGGTACCTGGTGGGCTAGTTGCCCCCCAGGGACCCTCAGTATTCAAGGGGACTTAATCCCCCAACTTAGAACGTGCCAGGGGGTGCATTTGCAGAGTCATGCAGGGAGGTGGCGGGGCCTCTGGCGAGTTGCCGGTTTCTTTGTTCTTTTTTATAATTTTGTTATTTTATGGGAGGGGGGCCCCATGGTCCCCCTTCCCTGGACAACTTTTGGCCCCAGGGACCCCATCTCCCGGGGCCTGGCAGCCTTGTTGTTTTATTTTTAAATTTTGGGGAAGGGGGCCGCGTGGCCCCCCTCCAGAGGCCAATTATGGCCCCGGGGACCCCATCCCCCGAGTTCTGGCCAGCCTTCTTTATATATTTTTTTTTTGGGAGGGGGGCCACGTGGCCTCCCTCCTCAGGCCAATTAAGGCCCCTGGGACCCCATCCCCCGGAGCCGGCCTTTCCATTTAAAAAAAAAAAAAAAATTAAAGGGGAGGGGGGCAGTGTGGCCCCCCTCCCGGGCCACTTCTGGCCCTGGGGACCCTATCCCCCGGGGCTGGCCCTTAGTGTTGGGGACCGTGGAGGGAGCCCCAATGCCCCCACAGTCCCAGCCGGCTCCCCGCCTCCTGCGGGAGCCGGCATTGCTTTTGCACAAGGAGAGATGCTGACATGCAGCTCCCCTTGTGCAAAAGCAAAGCAGAGTTTGCTATGGCAGGGCGGGAGCGGTGCTCCCGCCCTGCCATAGCAAACAGCAATGTCACGGGAGTGGGCACCCTGGGACATTGCAGGAGCCGGCCCTGGGGGGTGGCGGTCCCTAGGGCCATAGAGGGCTCCAGGAGGGGGGCCGCGCCGCCCCCCTCCCTTCTTTTGCATAGCCCCGGGGAGGTGGTGGTCCACGGGGCCGGGATCCGTAACGGACCCCCATATTAGCATATTTAAAGCCCCGGGGAGGTAGTGGTCCCCAGGGCAGTGTGGGGAGGGGCAGAACACCCTCCCCACACTTCTCTAAATTGAATTAGAGCCCCAGAGAGGTGGTGGTCCCCGGGACTGCACGCGAGGCCCCCCCACCCCTATTAAAACAAAGCCCTGGGGAGGTGGTGGTCCCCGGGGCAGTGTGTGGGGCAGGAGCCCCCCCACGCTTTTTGGGGAAAAAAGTCCGGGTAGGTGGCGGTCCCTGGGGCTGCGGGGGAGCCGCGTGCCCCTCGCACATTATGAGGAAAGCCCTGAGGAGGTGGCAGTCTCTGGGGCTTGGGGGGCCCACGAGGCACCCGCCTGTATTAAAAGAAAGCCCCGGGGAGGTGGTGGTCCCCGGGGCAGCGGGGGGCAGCATGCCCCCGCACATTATGAGGAAAGCTCTGGGGAGGTGGTGGTCCCCGGGGCTGTTGGGGCCCCCATGGGCCCCCACACCATAATTTTAAATTGCCCCGGGACCTGGCCCACACAGGGGCTTAAAACTAACGAAGCCCGGAAGACCGTGCTTCGTTTTTTAAAACATTTTCTTCCGGATTCGCTAACCCAGCACAAATTTTTGTAATGCTTTTTTTGGCCCTCACGGCAAGGTATTTGAAATAACGAAACGCGTTGGTTGGTCTGTGCTTGCTGGAAATGATTTAAGAATAAATTAATCACTTGTACTATCACTGCTGGAGTGCGACCCTTTTTCTTCAAAACGAAGGAATTGTTGGATATATATATATATATATATATATATATATCACGCTCACTGTCGGCGCTCAGATTCTCCTCCAAAACCACGGACACAGACCACAATATAAGTTCGTATTCTTGATGTGTATTCAGATGCCGCCATATATATATATATATATATATATATATATGGACAGGAGTTTTCCGTGTAAACCCTCGATGATTTACGTCAGAGTCCCAGAGGGTCACAGAAAGGCAGCACTTACATCAGCAAGCCCAGGCAAGTTAACGTTGTTCACTTATCATTTATTTTTCTTTTTTCATTTTCGTTATTTCTCCAGTGTAAGCATGCAAAGTGCAGAGTGCATCAGAAAACAACAAGACGACCTACGCGTTTCGGCCAGAGGCCTTCGTCTGGGTCATGTGATAACATGTGTAAGGTGTTTTTAAAAAGGGGGTTGGTTAGACCCGCCCCCAATTACAAAAAACAAAAATCTCAAATTAAAAACATGTTGTTTGAGGGAACAAAAATTCTAAGTGTAACATTCAATTACAATCAATGAATTTAAACTAAATGACATACTATATAACCTTGTAAAGTACTTAAGGCAAAATGATGTTATTGAGTCATAAAAAATTCAAATATGCATAGAAGATTATTATTTCCCATTGCAAAAACAATAACATAAGCCCAACTTTTGGGTTATTCTCACGACATGTCCATAAGAAGTATGTAAATGTATATATAGCCCATATTGACTCAATCAAAAAATAGGCGATGTAACAAAACCCAATCCATTGTAAACAAATAGGTAATACATTTGAAATGTGAGATTATTATCAAAATCCGGTAAAGTGCCAGATTAACAGAAAAATGTAGAGATTTAACTTTATCAAAACGTGGTACATTTTCTATCCATAAGGAAAGAAAATCCTGCACATACGGTAAAGTACCTCACTGTGTCCAAATTCTACTGTATACCACAATTGATCTACTTCCTCTTAAAAATTCTACATCCTCTTGAGTTAACTAGATCGACATATAACAGTTGACATGTATCACCTCCAAATACATCAGTCATGAGAGAATCCCCTATATCTACACTGGGTTTGATCTATATTTCTATTCTTTCAGATGGACATCTAAAAAGGACACCACAAAAACTTGATAATAAAATTTGACGCTTGATATTACCCATAAGGTATAGCTATTGCCTTGATCACAGTACCACTCTAAATTGAGAATAGAATTATACTCTTAACAGGATAGCATTTTTGACTAAGGATCACGGTCTTTAATGTCAGATTTATCTGGAGTGTCAATCACAAGAAATTATGCAATTCAGCATCTGCATTCAAGCCCCATGGTATCTCCGTTCCTTTCATGATGATCCATCTAGATTCTGCTTGTCTTAATAATTGATCACGGTCTCCCCCTCTGATATTCGGAGGGATATGTTCTACACCATAGTATTTTAATTTATCAAAGTTACCATCATGTACATTCCAAATGTGTTTGGCGATTGCATAAGCAAAGTCTTTGTTCTTTATTGCCCTCAAATGTTGTAATATGCGTAGTTTCAATTTGTTGACAGTACTGCCTATATATTCCTTCCCGCATTCACATTTCAGGGCATAAACCACATAGGTGGTTTCACAGGTGATTCTTTCTTTAATTACTTTTAGTTCGCCCGACATGATGCTAATTTTCTGTTGATTCATGCCGTGACGACATGCTTTGCATTTTGGACATTTAAAAATCCTTTTGCTCTTAGCCATTGTGCTTTACTTCCACCTTGGTCAGTTCTTCGATAGTGACTATGTGTAAGAATGTCTCCCAGGGAAGGTGCCTTTTTGTATGTGATGTTAAGATGATCCGTTGTCATTTCCTTTAAGTCATCATCTTTCCTAAGGATTTTCCAATGATCTTGAAGTGTGTCCCTTATTATTTTACTAGATGAGTTAAATTGAGTGATGTATCTTATTTTGTTCCTCTCTGGATCATCATCCTGTTCCATGGTTGTTCTCTTTGGAAGTAATAGGGCTTCTCTTTTTTCTGCAAAGTTCTTGATTTAGCATTATCTAACACTGTTACGGGATATCCTCTGATTAGAAATCTCCGATACATCTCATCAAGTTGTAAAAGAAACTCCACTTCCTCCGAGCAGTTCCTTCGTGCTCTTAAAAATTCCCCATATGGGACACTCCATTTTAAACACTTCGGATGAGCACTGTTAGCTGATAAAATGCTATTACATGCAGTTGTTTTTCGGAAAAGTGTTGTACAAATTTTCTGATCTTTTATGTAGACATGAATATCCAAATAGTCTATCTCTATTTTACTGATATTGTAAGTGAATTGGAATTGGAAAGTGTTGTTATTGAGACTTTTGAGGAAGATTGTAAGATCCTCTGTATTTCCCTCCCAAATTAAAAACAGATCGTCTATGTAACGTACCCAGAGTACAATGTGCTCCATCATCAGTTTATTCTTGTCTGACCAAATTTGTTCTGCCTCCCACATGCCCATGGTGAGATTCGCATATGTGGGTGCAAAGGAAGTCCCAATTGCTGTACCTTTGCTTTGCTTGTAATATTTATTATCAAAAATAAAGATGTTATTCATGAGGCAGAACCGTAGCATTTCCACTAACATGTTGGTCTGTTGGAGTACATTTAATGATCTTGATCGAAGAAAGGATTGGCAAGCTTTAATCCCATCTTCATGCTGAATTGAAGTGTACAGTGATACAACATCAATGGTTATCATTATATACTCATCTTTCCAGGGTATGTTGGCGATTCTGTTTAAAAAATCCATCGAGTCTCTAATGTAGGATGGTAGATCTTGTACAAATGGGAATAGGAAAATATCCAGGAATCTTGAGGTGTTCTCTAATAAAGAGCCACAGGAACTGACAATTGGACGTCCCGGCGGATTATCTAGGCTTTTATGTATCTTGGGTAATACATAAATTGTTGGTGTTACCGGATGTTTTATCAAAAGATAATCCAACTCATTCTCATCAAGTAAACCATCCTGATGCCAGTCCTGAAGCATCTTATGGAACGTGCTCATGATCATAGGCGTCGGATCTTCCTTTAGTTTTTCATAGTTTGACAGATCATTTAATTGTCGCTTGATTTCAGTGTAGTATTTTTGAGCATCCATAACTACAATATTTCCCCCTTTGTCGGAGGGTTTTATAACGATCTTGTCATCCGATCTTAAATCATTCAAGGCCCACCTATCGTCATGAGTCATGTTTCCAAATTTATTTTGGTTCCTCTTCCTTTCTTTGATGTAGATAGTACGTAATTCCTCTGTCATTAATTCCTGGAATATATCAACTCTATTGCCCGCTGGTAATTGTGGGCAAAATCTTGACCTAGATTTACATTCGCTGCTGATGGTTAAATTCGTTGTGATTGCCACTGCTTCACAAATTTGTATGTTCGTCATATTCTCTGTTTCCAGTGGTGCATTCATATCGCTTTCAGACAATAAGCTATGTGCTGTTGTTAATGGCACAAGGTCATTGAGGGTAAGTGGTGTTAGAGGTTCTTGGTTTTGCTGTCCAAAAGTTCTTGTTGGCATTGACGCAAAATATTTTTTCAGTTTGAGTTTACGACAGAAGAGATATAGATCTACCCTGGACATTGCTAAGTCCATACTGTTGGAAGGGCAGAACGTTAAACCTTTGTTTAGTAGATCAAGATGTTTTTTGTCAGCTTTTTTAAGGAGAGGTTAACGACCAGGTTGTTTTCTTGGTGTTGAGGCGAGTCGAGCAGAGATGGAGTCTCTATTTCTTTGAAACTCTCGTTTTTTGGGGTTGGTTTTTGCGCCCCCGTCTGGTTCTTTTGATTGGTTTTCCGTTTTTGGGGGATACCTCTTCCTCTCCCTCGCGTCGTCATTCTCACAAGACGCATTTCCCCGGAAAAATCCAATGTACATCTGTTCGTTGGTAGTCCTTCATCTCCTGAGCTTACTTCTGAGCTCTCCGCACTTGATATCTTGGCAACTTCCACATGTGCTGTCTGGTCTAAAGCTCGATCCATTGATTGTTTCTTATAATTCGCATCATATCTCCTAGCAAAGGTATAGACTCTTCCTGTAGCGTAATCTATTTTGTCACGCTGAAACTTCCGTATTTTTTGTTTTGTACCTCTTCCTCATGTTTATTCAGTTTCTTTTCCATGTCTTCAAATGCTTTATTACCCTCTGGTGTCTCTTTGAAATTTTCCAGTGTTTTTTCCAAATCTTTTATCTTATCCATTGTTTGTGACAGTCTCCTTTCTGCATGTATAATCAAGGTATCAATTAATTTCATAGAGCATTCATTTGTATCTGATTGCCATTTCAACAAGAGATCTGGATCCAAGTCACTCAGAGTAGGTAGAACAAAAATTCGTAGGCCTCTAGGGACTCTCTTGCAGTCGATATATTTTTTTAAAGTAACACTTTCCCACCATTTGTTAATCTCCACTATTCTTGCTTGTTCTAATTCTTTTAGCAATTGTTTTGGTGAATTCATTGACCCCGTTTTTTGGTGCCATACTGACTATGTGCCGCTGTTAATTCTCCTTCGTCGTCAAACATATCCTTTAAGAGTTGTTCTCGTTTGGTCCAGCGGTCCGCCATTACTTTGATAGTTCGTGTAAGCTGTAACTTTATTCGAAGAATTGTATCGTGATGCCTAAGTAATACTTGCGTCCTATTTCGTAGATCGATTTAAAATGCGTCCTTATTTGGCCGTTGCAATTGTTACAATGGAAACTCAATTTCAAATTGTTCCCTCAAAAAACATTAACATTGTTTCTGATGCACAGTTCATCTTGGAAGGAGAGACAGTACGTGAACACTGTGACTGTTTTGCCGCGTTGCCGATGTTATCCAGAGAAAAGAATCACACACTCTGTTGTTACGGGAGCCGCTCGAACCTCATCAGCGGTCCCCTCGTGATTCCACTCTAACCGAACTACAAGAACCAGTAACCCCTTCGTTTGTCTGAGCAATACGGCATCATTGGGTTGGAATCTCGGTACATCTACGTTTAGCAATTGAGCACGGACTGAGTGGGCAGAACTCCCGGTGTCCCCCTTCCGGAGAAATCACCACGCTGTCCCCAGCCCTTACCCCAAAAGCCTCCCGCTCGCCGAACGCCAAATTTCCCAATTACCTTGCTCTCAGTCAGTCCACCGGGTCATGGATCTTGGAAGCAGGCGCTGTTTCAGGAATCCACCACTAAGCTGTCGGAAGACAGAGTCGCCGCTCCGTGTTCGGGTGCTTATCCTTCGTGGTCCGACACCACGTATTACTTGGACAGGAGTTTTCCGTGTAAACCCTCGATGATTTACGTCAGAGTCCCAGAGGGTCACAGAAAGGCAGCACTTACATCAGCAAGCCCAGGCAAGTTAACGTTGTTCACTTATCATTTATTTTTCTTTTTTCATTTTCGTTATTTCTCCAGTGTAAGCATGCAAAGTGCAGAGTGCATCAGAAAACAACAAGACGACCTACGCGTTTCGGCCAGAGGCCTTCGTCTGGGTCATGTGATAACATGTGTAAGGTGTTTTTAAAAAGGGGGGTTGGTTAGACCCGCCCCCAATTACAAAAAACAAAAATCTCAAATTAAAAACATCTTGTTTGAGGGAACAAAAATTCTAAGTGTAACATTCAATTACAATCAATGAATTTAAACTAAATGACATACTATATAACCTTGTAAAGTACTTAAGGCAAAATGATGTTATTGAGTCATAAAAAATTCAAATATGCATAGAAGATTATTATTTCCCATTGCAAAAACAATAACATAAGCCCAACTTTTGGGTTATTCTCACGACATGTCCATAAGAAGTATGTAAATGTATATATAGCCCATATTGACTCAATCAAAAAATAGGCGATGTAACAAAACCCAATCCATTGTAAACAAATAGGTAATACATTTGAAATGTGAGATTATTATCAAAATCCGGTAAAGTGCCAGATTAACAGAAAAATTTAGAGATTTAACTTTATCAAAACGTGGTACATTTTCTATCCATAAGGAAAGAAAATCCTGCACATACGGTAAAGTACCTCACTGTGTCCAAATTCTACTGTATACCACAATTGATCTACTTCCTCTTAAAAATTCTACATCCTCTTGAGTTAACTAGATCGACATATAACAGTTGACATGTATCACCTCCAAATACATCAGTCATGAGAGAATCCCCTATATCTACACTGGGTTTGATCTATATTTCTATTCTTTCAGATGGACATCTAAAAAGGACACCACAAAAACTTGATAATAAAATTTGACGCTTGATATTACCCATAAGGTATAGCTATTGCCTTGATCACAGTACCACTCTAAATTGAGAATAGAATTATACTCTTAACAGGATAGCATTTTTGACTAAGGATCAAGGTCTTTAATGTCAGATTTATCTGGAGTGTCAATCACAAGAAATTATGCAATTCAGCATCTGCATTCAAGCCCCATGGTATCTCCGTTCCTTTCATGATGATCCATCTAGATTCTGCTTGTCTTAATAATTGATCACGGTCTCCCCTCTGATATTCGGAGGGATATGTTCTACACCATAGTATTTTAATTTATCAAAGTTACAATCATGTACATTCCAAATGTGTTTGGCGATTGCATAAGCAAAGTCTTTGTTCTTTATTGCCCTCAAATGTTGTAATATGCGTAGTTTCAATTTGTTGACAGTACTGCCTATATATTCCTTCCCGCATTCACATTTCAGGGCATAAACCACATAGGTGGTTTCACAGGTGATTCTTTCTTTAATTACTTTTAGTTCGCCCGACATGATGCTAATTTTCTGTTGATTCATGCCGTGACGACATGCTTTGCATTTTGGACATTTAAAAATCCTTTTGCTCTTAGCCATTGTGCTTTACTTCCACCTTGGTCAGTTCTTCGATAGTGACTATGTGTAAGAATGTCTCCCAGGGAAGGTGCCTTTTTGTATGTGATGTTAAGATGATCCGTTGTCATTTCCTTTAAGTCATCATCTTTCCTAAGGATTTTCCAATGATCTTGAAGTGTGTCCCTTATTATTTTACTAGATGAGTTAAATTGAGTGATGTATCTTATTTTGTTCCTCTCTGGATCATCATCCTGTTCCATGGTTGTTCTCTTTGGAAGTAATAGGGCTTCTCTTTTTTCTGCAAAGTTCTTGATTTAGCATTATCTAACACTGTTACGGGATATCCTCTGATTAGAAATCTCCGATACATCTCATCAAGTTGTAAAAGAAACTCCACTTCCTCCGAGCAGTTCCTTCGTGCTCTTAAAAATTCCCCATATGGGACACTCCATTTTAAACACTTCGGATGAGCACTGTTAGCTGATAAAATGCTATTACATGCAGTTGTTTTTCGGAAAAGTGTTGTACAAATTTTCTGATCTTTTATGTAGACATGAATATCCAAATAGTCTATCTCTATTTTACTGATATTGTAAGTGAATTGGAATTGGAAAGTGTTGTTATTGAGACTTTTGAGGAAGATTGTAAGATCCTCTGTATTTCCCTCCCAAATTAAAAACAGATCGTCTATGTAACGTACCCAGAGTACAATGTGCTCCATCATCAGTTTATTCTTGTCTGACCAAATTTGTTCTGCCTCCCACATGCCCATGGTGAGATTCGCATATGTGGGTGCAAAGGAAGTCCCAATTGCTGTACCTTTGCTTTGCTTGTAATATTTATTATCAAAAATAAAGATGTTATTCATGAGGCAGAACCGTAGCATTTCCACTAACATGTTGGTCTGTTGGAGTACATTTAATGATCTTGATCGAAGAAAGGATTGGCAAGCTTTAATCCCATCTTCATGCTGAATTGAAGTGTACAGTGATACAACATCAATGGTTATCATTATATACTCATCTTTCCAGGGTATGTTGGCGATTCTGTTTAAAAAATCCATCGAGTCTCTAATGTAGGATGGTAGATCTTGTACAAATGGGAATAGGAAAATATCCAGGAATCTTGAGGTGTTCTCTAATAAAGAGCCACAGGAACTGACAATTGGACGTCCCGGCGGATTATCTAGGCTTTTATGTATCTTGGGTAATACATAAATTGTTGGTGTTACCGGATGTTTTATCAAAAGATAATCCAACTCATTCTCATCAAGTAAACCATCCTGATGCCAGTCCTGAAGCATCTTATGGAACGTGCTCATGATCATAGGCGTCGGATCTTCCTTTAGTTTTTCATAGTTTGACAGATCATTTAATTGTCGCTTGATTTCAGTGTAGTATTTTTGAGCATCCATAACTACAATATTTCCCCCTTTGTCGGAGGGTTTTATAACGATCTTGTCATCCGATCTTAAATCATTCAAGGCCCACCTATCGTCATGAGTCATGTTTCCAAATTTATTTTGGTTCCTCTTCCTTTCTTTGATGTAGATAGTACGTAATTCCTCTGTCATTAATTCCTGGAATATATCAACTCTATTGCCCGCTGGTAATTGTGGGCAAAATCTTGACCTAGATTTACATTCGCTGCTGATGGTTAAATTCGTTGTGATTGCCACTGCTTCACAAATTTGTATGTTCGTCATATTCTCTGTTTCCAGTGGTGCATTCATATCGCTTTCAGACAATAAGCTATGTGCTGTTGTTAATGGCACAAGGTCATTGAGGGTAAGTGGTGTTAGAGGTTCTTGGTTTTGCTGTCCAAAAGTTCTTGTTGGCATTGACGCAAAATATTTTTTCAGTTTGAGTTTACGACAGAAGAGATATAGATCTACCCTGGACATTGCTAAGTCCATACTGTTGGAAGGGCAGAACGTTAAACCTTTGTTTAGTAGATCAAGATGTTTTTTGTCAGCTTTTTTAAGGAGAGGTTAACGACCAGGTTGTTTTCTTGGTGTTGAGGCGAGTCGAGCAGAGATGGAGTCTCTATTTCTTTGAAACTCTCGTTTTTTGGGGTTGGTTTTTGCGCCCCCGTCTGGTTCTTTTGATTGGTTTTCCGTTTTTGGGGGATACCTCTTCCTCTCCCTCGCGTCGTCATTCTCACAAGACGCATTTCCCGGAAAAATCCAATGTACATCTGTTCGTTGGTAGTCCTTCTTCTCCTGAGCTTACTTCTGAGCTCTCCGCACTTGATATCTTGGCAACTTCCACATGTGCTGTCTGGTCTAAAGCTCGATCCATTGATTGTTTCTTATAATTCGCATCATATCTCCTAGCAAAGGTATAGACTCTTCCTGTAGCGTAATCTATTTTGTCACGCTGAAACTTCCGTATTTTTTTGTTTTGTACCTCTTCCTCATGTTTATTCAGTTTCTTTTCCATGTCTTCAAATGCTTTATTACCCTCTGGTGTCTCTTTGAAATTTTCCAGTGTTTTTCCAAATCTTTTATCTTATCCATTGTTTGTGACAGTCTCCTTTCTGCATGTATAATCAAGGTATCAATTAATTTCATAGAGCATTCATTTGTATCTGATTGCCATTTCAACAAGAGATCTGGATCCAAGTCACTCAGAGTAGGTAGAACAAAAATTCGTAGGCCTCTAGGGACTCTCTTGCAGTCGATATATTTTTTTAAAGTAACACTTTCCCACCATTTGTTAATCTCCACTATTCTTGCTTGTTCTAATTCTTTTAGCAATTGTTTTGGTGAATTCATTGACCCCGTTTTTTGGTGCCATACTGACTATGTGCCGCTGTTAATTCTCCTTCGTCGTCAAACATATCCTTTAAGAGTTGTTCTCGTTTGGTCCAGCGGTCCGCCATTACTTTGATAGTTCGTGTAAGCTGTAACTTTATTCGAAGAATTGTATCGTGATGCCTAAGTAATACTTGCGTCCTATTTCGTAGATCGATTTAAAATGCGTCCTTATTTGGCCGTTGCAATTGTTACAATGGAAACTCAATTTCAAATTGTTCCCTCAAAAAACATTAACATTGTTTCTGATGCACAGTTCATCTTGGAAGGAGAGACAGTACGTGAACACTGTGACTGTTTTGCCGCGTTGCCGATGTTATCCAGAGAAAAGAATCACACACTCTGTTGTTACGGGAGCCGCTTCGAACCTCATCAGCGGTCCCCTCGTGATTCCACTCTAACCGAACTACAAGAACCAGTAACCCCTTCGTTTGTCTGAGCAATACGGCATCATTGGGTTGGAATCTCGGTACATCTACGTTTAGCAATTGAGCACGGACTGAGTGGGCAGAACTCCCGGTGTCCCCCTTCCGGAGAAATCACCACGCTGTCCCCAGCCCTTACCCCAAAAGCCTCCCGCTTCGCCGAACGCCAAATTTCCCAATTACCTTGCTCTCAGTCAGT